>BPTQ01000003.1:95330559-95377222 GCA_019973895.1 Chrysanthemum seticuspe | reverse complement strand
TACTTCAAGAAATTTAGAAATAGTAAGGTTTAAGAAACCAAACTGCTTCTTAGTAAGACTGCCAACACAACGAAAACTTATCTTGAAGGTAATCACAACTACAACCGCACTCGTACTCTTCTTAGTCGTGCTAGTAGGGCGAGGCCTCGAAGGTATTCTTCTTTTGTAATGTTTGCCAATCATTATTCGCCAAAGGCCGTGAATGTTCAAACTTGAAGCTCTCACAATTGTCGTATCACACTTTTGTGTTGAGATTAAGAATGTTTCCGGCAAGGACTTGACCTCAGGGTGTTCACTCTATTGCGCTACATGGCTTTATGTAGATGTCAAGTCTACTCAGCGACTCCACAGTCGTGAGGTGATGCTTCGGTGTACCTCAGCGACTCATCTGAACTGTAGATGTATTTCGGTACATCGCGTTATCTCACTTGTGGGACTCCAGTTCAGGAACGGCCTTTGTAAGAATTAGAGTTGTGTTTTCACACTATGCTGTTAACACTCTCGAAGTTCAAACTTGTAAGTGCCGGAAACCGCTTATTACTAACCGTTTGTAATGTTTTCTTCTTATGGAAGCTCCGGAGCGGGATGATCGTGCTGATTCTTCTCATGCTCACGCCAACATCAACACTAATGGAAGTTCTATTCAAAAGCAACACAACCGTCAGAATGATTCTTCGTCAAACCAAAGAATTTGGAATGATAAAGATTTAAAGAACTTCATCAGTATTGACTCCCAACGTCATAGAGCGTGTGAGCATGTTGAAGAATGACGTGGAGACACTGGAGCAGCGAAGCAGACCTGAGGCAGACTGATGCAGACAACAACATACTATCACTTTCACCACAAAGAACAATGATCAAAGAACAAAGTTAAAGATGACGTCGAAGCATAACTGCTCAAAGATAACGATCTCTCTACACTGGGGAGATTGTTCGAATCAAGACAATTCCTCTCACAAGAAAGAAGAATGTCAGAAGACGTCACAGCTACTATTACATCAACGCCTTCACCGTTTACATTCATATATACTTGAGGGGGAGATTGTTGGAATCACTCCTAAACAGTATTTCAAGTATTTATATTTCATATGTAATAGGTAGCTTTATTATGGCCTTTATGTTTGTTTAAGGTCCAGCTTATGTAGAAGGCCCATAAGCTGAGGCCCAAGCCCAATAAGGAATAGGGAAGGAGAGGGAGTGTTGCCCTAGCTCCTTGCCTATATAAACTATTGTAAACCCTCATTTGAGGGTTGGTTGTTCAAGTTATTTTCTTTCACTCACCTCCTACGCATAACCGGTTACAATATTGTGTGTGTGTGTGTGTTTGATACTTGTTCAATCGCCTTATCTCTTTATCTATAAGCTTGTGTTGTAAAACTAGTGACCTAACAGTCACATTATTGGATCATGACATCTTTCCATCAGAGTTGCGGAAGCTTCTTTGAATCATGATATTTGCATTAGCGTAGCGGAGGCATAGCATGATGGTATCAGAGTGAATGCAAACGTCTCATGATGATTTTTGAGCAAAAGCGTGTAGACGTTCACTTGTCATGATTTCTTTAAACATGAGTGTGATGTGTGAGCATGCGGATATTGATTGACTTCTCAATTCTGATCAGTTGCAACCGTCTGATGTTCCTGGAAACAACAGTTAGCAATAAAGCACACAAAAGTGTCTTTGTTCACTTTCGTTGAATACGGTTGTCATAAAGATTTAAAACGTACACTTTTAAAGGGTCATTTAAGCCTTTAATCGACCACTTTTATATCTGTTACTGCTTAATTTCATTCCTTTTCACTTTTTAGGTCTCTTGGAAACAAAATGCTGGAATGATGCACATTTGGACGAAATGGAGTGAATACATGAAGAAAATGGCAAAGTTAAGATCGAAGCCACTCAAGCTGCTCAAAATGAACCTGACGGCGTCCCAACCATAGGGCGATGCCGTCCCTCTATACAGATTTGATAAAAACATGCGCCAGACGGCTCAGTAGAATTTTTGCTCATACAACCTGATAGCGTCAGGCTTTGAAGAAGAAAGGCGTCACTCAGACTTTTCATCTCAGACGGCCCAGATCCAGAACCAAGACGACGTCCCACTTGAAGACTGACGGCGTCACAACTCCAAGGTGACGCCATCCCAGCGATGACTTGGCTAAGACGAAAACCCTAATGACGACGATCTAACGGCGTCCCACCTTTAAAGCGACGTCGTCGCACTTATAAATCTATATATAGAATTCTATTTTTCTGCATTTAAGGAGGTAGACTTTTGGAGTAAAAACCCTAAACGTTTGTAATCTGACTTGGACAGTATCTTAGGGTCCCAAACCCTATTTTACACATCAAGATAAGTGTTTTAATCCAAAGTATCATTATGTCTTCCATTGATTGTGTGTATGCTTGCTTGTTTAACATGTCTAGCTAAATTTCTTGTGTGTTTGCTTAGATCTATGAAACCTAGTTATTAATTATTGTTAGGTTGTCTCTTATCTTAATTGTAATTGGCTTAGGAGTGCAACTAGGCTTTCGTTGTGTTTAATGCTTGAATAATCTTTGTGAAAGTTGGCTTATGAATGAATTAGTGGATTTTGTAGGCTAAACCCAAAGGTAACCTCAAAGAGTTAGGGCATAGGCACACCCTACGGTCTTAGGAAACACAACGCATTAAGATTAGGTGTGACAATTCAACCATCAATAAAATATAAGTAGGGAGTAATAGTATCTAGGTAAACACATTTTTAATCATCATACGATCACACATCAAATAGACATAGCTACCTGTAGTAATTAGATAATTAGATAATAGAAGTAATCGGTAGAAGTACCACCCCCTAAACCAATTGCCCCGAGATTTTACCCTTAGCTTTCTAAAAAACCAATAAAAGATAAAAAAAAGAATCATCCTCAACCCCCACCTTAGCGTAATACATTTCTTGCTAGCATCCCTATTCCCCTAGAGAACGATATCAATCCCCGAGGCTTACCCAATACTACACTACAACGATCAGGTTCACTGCCGTGGGTGTTGAAAAACTTGCTCGACGAAAAGGAAGTTCCTTTGACCCCGAACACGCTTCGTACGCGAATCAAGTTTTTGGCGCCGCTGCCGGGGAATAAAATAGCTAGTTAGATCTTTATCTCGTTTAGGTTCCCTTGCTTGATTCCTGTCAAGTAAGATTTTTTTCTCATTTTTAGCTTTCTTGTAGTCTATCCCCCTTCTTCGTGACTTTGTTCGTAAATCCCATCACTCACCATGATTCGCATCTTTCGCCGGAGAAACTTTGCACTACCCGCTCCCAATCCCGAAATGGAAAACACAATCCCACAAAACCTTTCACCCGTTTACCACTTTGGAAATCACCTAGGGCATAATGAAATAAATTGGCAACAACATAGTCCTTTCTACTATTCGGATTCCGATGAAAATTTGATTATGGAGAGGCACTTGATAACGGGGAGGTCATCGATGAAGTTAGTTTTAAAACGGTAGAAGACCCCTCCCAATGTTTTGACCCTAGGTGTAAAATTGAGGTTGATGGCCCCTTCAACATGCAATTCCCTTCTAAAATCGGATTTGAATGTTTTGATGCTTACTTGCATTCATTCTTACCCCTTTAAACGTAATCTCAAAGAATCTATATAATAAAATTAAGGTGAATGAATTAGCCTATCAAGGGGATAATGTTGTTGATGTGGTCACTCACTTGCATGTGTTTGTTGGAAGTTTTGCCTACTTGGTTGAATTCATGGTTTTAGAAGATTTAGGAGAATTCACTGATGGATGCCTCACTCAAGTAATATTTGGAACATCCTTTAAGAGAATGACTAAGTTGAATGAACGGATGGTTGATGTTTTAGTCACATTCTCTAATGAAGTTGAGGATTTTGTCTATCAAATGCCCCGTACGCACCCTAGGTTTAAGCAAAAATATATAGAGGCATGCAATCGGATGGCTCCCATTCCGATACTTAGTGAAAGAGACAAAAAACGGGGACTTAGGCATACTTATGAAAAAAATGAAATGTACTATAAAAAAATGTCTAGAATTAGGAGATGAGTACAAGAAAAATGATAGAACATTAGAATGGCTTAGACATGGGCAAGTAAGCGTGCACAAGAAAACGTAAGAGCACGACTTCGAGTCTAGCTACAAGACTCATAAATAAAGAAAAATGCTTCGTGGGAGGCAACCCATTCTTAATTGTTTGCTTGTTTATGTGTCATATATCTTTTTCATTGTTGTATGTTCTCATGTTTGAATTTGTGAAAATGCTTTATCTTGTCTTTAACCTCGTCTTAATTACATATAAAGGTATTTTACAAAAAGATAAGTGTAGGGAAGATTATATACGTTTTAAAAGAACGTGAACATGAAAATTAAAATTAGTGAAATTGATGTATATGTGTGTTTCTTAGAGTCAAATGCTTGTATCGAGTTATAATGGATGTTTTGCAGGAATTTTTCCAGGTTTGAAAGATGTGATTTTTCCAGAATTTTTCCAGGAAAACGCAGCAGACCAGTTTCTGTCATGACAACCTGACGGCGTCAGGATTAAAGCCTGACGATGTTAGGTCAAGCAGAAATAGCTTATAAATTTTTTTCATTATCTGTGCTACTTATAAATTTTTGAAAATTCTCAGGTCTTAATTTTCCAGAAATCTGCAAACATCCATTCCACAAGCATTATATCTTAGTGTATTTGTGTCATATATAGTTTTACTGCCGATTTTACGCGAAGGTTTCATTTGTTTTCTTAAAGTGTGCTGGTTATATTTGGCAAGAAGAAGAAAACTTAACATTGGATGAAGCTTAATACGTATACATTCTTCTTGGGAAAGAATTTAACCGCAACTTCACACGGATCCTACCGAGCTAATTAGGGGAGTACTAGTTTATTTCTCTTTTAATTACCTTCCTTTATCATAACTTTGATACTTTCGGTGAACATTGGGGACAATATTCAGTTTAAGTGTAGGGAGGGAGAATAAAACGGGAACTTAGAAACTATTCTTATCCTTGATCATTTGTCTTGTCCTTGGTCATTTGTGTAATAAACTATGAGAAATATTTGTTAGGGCAATTTTAGCACCAAATTTAAATTTTTGTATGACATGTACAAGCTAAAAATTTAGTCTTAATAAAGCGTCTCATGGATAGGAGTTATATAACTAGCACAAAAACCGTTTACCACTCAAATTCCACCCAAAAAATGTGAGGTTCGCCCCTAGATCTTTAGGAATAAAGCATTCACCTTTAATGCTTAGAGAGTGTACCGGTAGTATAATAGATTCTAGAACTTGTTTTGTGATGCATTCCGAAATCGCTAGTAAGACTACACTTATGTAGTTAGGAATAACTAAATGATAAGAGCCATTAGGATAACCCTTGTTTGAAACATGTATTATAATTACTTCTTCCACATCTGTTGAGTAATTACCCCACATCCTTGCGATGTACTCATCTTTAGTACACGATACCCCTAGTTAACCCCTCAGAGCCTATCATTTTTGCGGTTCTCGTGATGTTTCGGTTTTCTGGAATATCAATGAAGAGCATTGTTTACAATCCACCCCCAAATGTACACCCAAATCGCCTTAGCCTACCTTGTATGCACTCACCTTTAGTGCATTATTGTTATCATACTAAACCCTTAGTTCAGTTATCTAGTTACTTGCATGGTTGCTAAGTCGAGTCATATCTTTTGTACACAGTTTTGGGATGATTGGGACTCATGGGTAAAGTTAAATTTTATGGAGTGACGAGAAAGAACATTAAATTCAAATTCCCTTTATTTATGTAATAATGTACTCCAAGTGTTTCGATCTTTTAAATTCGGGTCAAATTAGTGTTAGAGTAATAAAAACTCAAGTGTAGGGATGCTCCTATAAATCCCTTATATTTTGATGTTATCGTAGAGGATGGTAGAGTAAAAATGTATGCAAAAATAAAATCGAAAAAGGAAAAGAAAAAAAAAGAGTGTTGAAAAAAAAATGAAGAAAAACATACGGGCTACCATCCTACATCTATCTTTATGTTTATGTCTTTAAATTTATGTATGTTTGTTTTAAGTTATCTAGAGTTAGTGAGTCGAGTCTTGGCTTAGCAACGCCACGCTTTTCATGCTTGTAACATAAGATTTTTGACTTGCCACCACTAAATATCGCCTATCCAACAAAACCCTTTGTTTCCCTACCGTAAGCCTACCGTTACAACCCTTTTAAAGACCTCTTAGATAGTTGTTCCTAGGTGCTTACGCCGTCCCTCGATACAGATTTGATAAAAACATGCACCATACGGCTCAGTGGAATTTTTGCTCAAACAACCTGACGGCGTCAGGCTTTGAAGAAGAAGAGCATCACTCAGACTTTTCATCTCAGACTGCCCAGATCAAGAACCAAGACGACGTCCCACTTGAATACTGGCGGCTTCACAACTCCAAGGTGACGCCGTCCCATCAATGACTTGGCCAAGACAAAAACCCTAATGACGGCGATCTGATGGCGTCCCACCTATAATGCGACGCCGTCGCACTTGTAAATCTATATATAGAATTCGATTTTTCTGCATTTAAGGAGGTAGACTTTTGGAGTAAAAACCCTAAACGTTTGTAGTCCGACTTGGACAATATCTTAGGGTCCCATACCCTATTTTACACATCAAGATAAGTGTTTTAATATAAAGTATCATTATGTCTTCCATTGATTGTGTGTATGCTTGCTTGTTTAACATGTCTAGCTAAATTTCTTGTGTGTTTTCTTATATCTATGAAACCAAGCTATTAATTATTGTTAGGTTGTCTCTTATCTTAGTTGTAATTGGCTTAGGAGTGCAACTAGGCTTTCGTTGTGTTTAATGCTTGAATAATCTTTGTGAAAGTTGGCTTATGAATGAATTAGTGGATTTTATAGGCTAAACCCAACGGTAACCTCAAAGAGTTAGGGCATAGGCACACCCTACGATCTTTGGAAACATAACGCGTTAAGATAAGGTGTGACAATTCAACCATCAACAAAAGATAACTAGGGAGTAATAGTATCTAGGTAAACACATTTTTAATCGTCATACGAGCACACATCAAATAGACATAGCTATCCGTAGTAATTAGATAATTAGATAATAGAAGTAATCGATAGAAGTATCACCCTCCAAACCAATTGCCCCGAGATTTTACCTTTAGCTTTCTAAAAAACCAATAAAAGATAAAAAAAAAGAATCATCCTCAACCCCCACCTTAGCGTAATACATTTCTTGCTAGCATTCCTATTCCCTTAGAGAACGATATCAATCCCCGAGGGTTACCCAATACTACACTACAACGATTAGGTTCACTGCCTAGGGTGTTGAAAAACTTGCTCCACGAAAAGGAAGTTCCTTTGACCCCGAAAGCGCTTCGTACGCGCATCAGGTTGCAAGAACCACGGTTCCCCATTGATCAGTATAAATACTGCCTGTGATCAGATAGAATTTTGAAGAATCTTCTTGACAGGGTTTCGCAGCTGATCTAGCCGTTCTCAAAACAGAACGTCCCAAAGTAGACATCACGGAGTGAGTCAACCAGCGAATTGAGATTCACTGATTGATGAAAAATGATTTGAAAAACAATCGCGTATTGCTTAAGAGAAAGAGTTTTGCAATACGACGAAGGTTTTTGAAGAAAAATCAAGTTTCAATTATAAATACCTCTTTTGATTTTTGAAAATTAATAAACATTCGATGCGCTAGAGAAAAGAATTGTTGAGCACATCAAATTGTTTTTCAAAGGCATCCGTCAATCCCTTTCCTGGACCAAGGTTGATTCCAGAGTGAATCGTCCCATCGTTTCTAACCAGCTGTCACAAGTTTGATCTTTTTGAAAAGATCTCACATGTCACCCACCAAGAGCTTGTTTGATGTTGGCTCTACAAGGATTTCCATCTTCATTGTAAATATTTGTCATAAGACTCAGATGTTCTGGCAAATACCACAAGGATAATGCATAGGACTCTCAATATATAATCTTACTTTCCACATTGTGTGAAACATCAAGTCTTCAAGAATAATGTGTCCTAATGATATTTATGGATGATATCTTGGATCTAGACTCAATTGTGCACATTTGGTTTCCTATGTCGGAGACTAGGGAGAGTGCCTCCTTCTTTAATATTAACTATCTCTAAGAGAAAGTTGATAGATTATGTAGGTTCCCCGTGAGAATGAACCAAGTCATTTTAAGAGAACTTGTGTAGCTTGGGAAGTTTAATGCAGTGCGTCACTGGGTCCATGACGTCTTGTCTTCAATACCGGAGTTACCTTAGTAACCACCAGTAGCATATGTATTAAACCTGGTTTCTGCCCTAAGGTTGAATTATTGGAGGGCTATTTCTTTTCACCCTTTTCACTTTACATTTCTTTTTCATTATTCAACCGCTTAAGTGCTTTCTGAGACCTCATTACTAGAACCTTGTTGGGTTTGTTCCAGTTCTAGCTCTGTCTCAGTCGGCACTCTTCCATCATTCTCATGTTTCTCCTTTTTTCATCATACCTAAGGACTTTTACACTAACTAGTGGATTATCCCTAGGTAGATCCCTCCGGTTCTGGCAGGATCATGGGAACTAATACCTAATCTAACCATCCTTATAATTCCGATGCATAAAGTAAGTTGGTTGGTCTTTTGGTATTGTTCTTTCCGCCTCGAAAACAAGTGAAAAACCATTTGAAAATCAATCAAGGTACTTGTGATATAAAATCAAAGCATTTTGTACCTTAATTGTTTTTGATCTTTTAGAAATGCTCCCCCTCAACATGTGCTTCAAGTATTAGAAATAATTTTGGCAAATGGAGGAAGAATCCAATGAACGGTTAGATTTGAATGAAAACTCCAATTCTTGGTAACGTTTTCTAAAATGATCACCATCTCTCCCCCGATCAAATCTAGTATATAGATACTTTTAGATAACACATTTTGGGGAAGGATGTGGTTTTCTTTTACTTGCTCCCCCTCAATATGTGCATTGAGATTTGAAAGAGTTTTGCACATATTAGAGAGAACCTGCACTTTAAGACAGATCAATCACATTTCAATCCTTTTTGGTTTAAGATAAATGCTCCCCCTTAACATGTGCATGGAAAATTTGAAATCATTTGGCACATGTAGGAAGGAGTGTCTGTTATAGTATTACTATGTAACATATTGGTTTTCATAAACACACAATCATAACACAAGGAATTTGAATGAGTTGAGGTTTTAGAGAGAGAAAGTGAAGAGAGTTGGGAACTTTTAGTGAGACAAAGAAAAATGTATATTGAAAGGGTATTTATAGTGTGCTACATGAAATGCCTCCTACGGGCTGTGGATCAGGCATACAGTGGGTAAAGACCCGTCCGTCCTCCACGGTGTTACTTAACTAACTACTAACTATCACCAAATGACTACGACTACGAGCTTTATAACGAATACATATACTTGAGGTGACTGAGTTTTTAACTACCAGATTTTCTAAATCATAACAATCTCCCCCTAAGGGAGGTCACCTCAATTACGAACAGATATTACATTTTGGTGTTCTTGAATTCTTGATTAAGTTCTTTGCTCTATAGCTCGTAGCATTCGATTCTTCATGTTCCGCATGTTTTGTATATCAAGTGGAGGTCTTTAACTGATCCACGGATTGGTTGTTCTTTGAGCCTTGTTAGAGATCATCAGACATATTAAATCTCTTGACTCATCCTTTGTTTTGCCTTTATGTGAAGTTGTGACTTTTGGACCGACATGCTCACGTGTTGGATCATGATATCTTCTCATCAGAGTAGCAGAAGCTTTGTTGATTCATGATATTTGTAGCAACGTAGTAGAAGCTTGGTTTGAAAATATCAGAGCCAAGTTATGAAGATATGCACTTATCATGATTTCTTTAGATGTGAGTGTGATGTGTGAGCATGCGGTAATGGATTGACTCCTCAATTCTGATCAGCTACAATCGTCGGGAGTCCCTGCAAACAACAGTTAGCAATAAAGCGTACGAAGGATTCCCAATGATGTTTTCCAATGGATGATCATGTGTCTATTTTCTGAGATGTTCATGTGGTTGTTGGTAAGGAACTGATGTAGCAGAGTTAGGATCCCCTGGTGAAGATGTTTCTGGTGTAGGTTCAGGGGCAAATATGTTTTCAAACGGAGCATATTTAGGAGTTGCAAAGGGGTTGTCTCCAAAAGAATTCCCAGCTGCATTTCCTTGATCCAAAGAAGATGATTGAGGATTCGAAGATGATGATGAGTGATCGGCAACTGGCGCTTCTTGAGAGAAGGACATTGATACAGATGGACCATATGTATTGGTTGGATTAGAAGCAGCTACAGTTGGTGGTGTGGAATTATTATTAACATGAGGTTCATAGTATTCATCAAAGATCGGATCAAAGAGTTTCTTCAAATCTTCTTCCGATGGAGGTACATAAGGAACTACAGGGGAATGATTATGTACAAGAGAAGGACTAATGGGACTACTTGACAAAAATTATGGTGAGGGTCCAGAACTGGATTGTCCAGGAGCCGTTTGCTCAGTTACATCATCGAACGTAACGTGAATAGTTTCCATGATGTCTCGGGTTCTTTTATTGTAGATTCGATAACCCTTCCGATTTGGTGCATAACCAATGAAAAATCCAATATCCGCCTTAGCTTTCAACTTTTCCAAATCTTGACCCTCATTTGTTGGATAGCACAATGCTCCGAACACACAAAGAAAAGAAAGATCTGGTTTTCTATTATGAACTAGTTCGTATGGAGTTTTTCCATGAGTTGTATAAATTAGGGAACGGTTTTTGGTGTAACATGCAGTGGCAATGGCTTCCGCCCATAGAAACATTGGAGCCTTTGAATAAATTAGCATAGTCCTTGCGGCTTCAACAAGAGTTTGATTTCGTCTTTCAACTACACCGTTCTGTTGAGGAGTACGTGGAACACTTCTTTGACGGCTGATTCCAATGCTTTCATAAAACTGACTTAGTTCTTTATTTACAAACTAAATTCCATTGTCTGTTCGGATGATTCTAACTGTTTTATTGAGCCGAACCTGCAACTATTTAATAAGTTTGATGATGACGTCAAGAGTTTCATCCTTTGACCTCAAAAACTTAACCCAAGTGAACCGAGAGTAGTCATCAACAACGACTAGCACATATTTCTTCCCATTTATAGTATGCACTCTTATGGGTCTACATAAATCCATGTGAAGGGTATGAAGAACTTCTATATTGGAGTTTATAGGTTTGGGTTTGTGGGCATACTTTGTGCTTTTGCCCAATTGGCATGCTGAACAAAGATGATCTTTTTCATACGTTAACCTGGGCAAGCCTCTTACGAGGTCCTTTCTGGAAAGATCATTGATGGTGCCGAATTTCAAGTGATTGAGACGACGATGCCATAACCATGACTTTGTTTTGGATACCTTTGACAACAGGAAAATAGGAGAAGACTTCATCATGTCTTCAATAGAGATGGTGTACAAGTTACTGCCACGGGTTCCCTTTAAAAGCTCAACATCGTCCAGTTCTTTAACGAAGCAAGTGTGTTTTCTGAAAGCCACTTCAAGATCAAAATCGTATAATTGACCAACAGAGAACAAATTATGACCAAGACCTTCTATATAATATACCCGGGAGGTTACACTGTCACCAAATACATAATCTCTGTAATCCATAATTGCCCCAAAGTGGTTGTTCCTAAATCTAACTATCCCGATGAATTTATTCACGAAGTTCTTGAGCCGTGAGCGATCTCCAGTCATATGCTTTGAACAGCCTGAGTCCAAATACCACATAACGATTTGTACGACCTGCAGTTGAACACATATAAGTATGAATGACTGGATAATTTGGATCCCCATGAGAGAATGGGTTCCAATTGGTTGGTAAATGTGATTGGAACACCCACATCAGTATTAGAAGCTATGACATCATTAGTGGTGGAAGCAAGACTAGTAGTAGCACTGGGCCTATGTGAAGTATGACTACTTCTTAAGGGGATGATCCTACCAGTAGGTTTCCATTCCTTAGTGGGCATAGATCTATACTTTTTAGGGCAAAATTCATTAACTTTGAATATACGGCCAATAGGTTTCCATTGATAACCCACATTATTGAATTTTCTCCTTGTAGGTTTCCAATAATTACTAAACTTTTTCCAAATTGGCTTCCTGACTTCCTTAACCTATTTAGCACTTCTTACATTTTTGACTGGAGATTTAACAACATTTTTCAAATCATTCACAACACATTCATGATAAATACCAGAAACCAAACATTCATTACATGTATTGCAAATAGTAGCAGAATTCGAATTAACTACAGTATGCTTATAGCTAATACTAGAATCAACACGATTCATCTTATTCAACTTAAACTTATTATTCCTAGGGTGGTCTTCTACTTTCTTCCCTTGATCACTCTTGGCTCGTGTGGTCCTATCTTGCTTTGTATTTCCTGGAGGCTTTGACCCGCTTACCTTAATATCACTGATTACTCCTGTAGAAGGAATGATGGAAATATTAGTTGGTTTCACTACTTTCTGCTTTCCTAGTCTAGCAGTGCTGGGATATGAGATTTTAGGAGGCACATCAAAGGTCACATGCTTGACTTTAGGTATAAAACATAGCATAACTACACAATCTTTCCTAGTACCAGATTTAGGACATGTTGCAATTATACATTCTAAGAGTTCTTGAGATCATTTGGCATATAAGCATGCATGCCCAATCGCATTATCGAGTGGTTTCTCTATCTTATCCTCTTCTACAATCTCACGGAGACACTCTAGACTATCCTTAAGATACGAAAGATATGTTTGAAATGCAAATTCATTATTCCTAAGATGAGGGGGAATGTACTTCACAGTCATAGCATATTTAGTACAAACAGGCACCTTTGGTGCAATATTCTCACCACTGGTGATTGGCATTTTCCCTTTTACCTGACTCTTTAGATTCTCAATGTTTTTTGCAAAGACGTTTTCTTTTCATTGTTCTTGTCATGAGTGACCTTAATTTGATTTATATAACTCTTTGAAATGCAGTTTAACCTTTTCATTTTCCTCTAGAAAACATTCATTTTCATGTTGTAACACATTAATGAGGTTTTGAATATAGAAATTTTGAGAATTCTGAGAATCTAAAGGAGGAGGCATATGGGAACCAGACACTTCACTCTTTTCACCCTTCAATTGGGAAATTTGGGCTTTCAACCTTTTGATCGTGTTACAATGAGCTTGAGTATGTTCATCACATTTGTTGATTTAAAAACTGCATCAAACTCAGGAGCATTCGAAGATGTCTTGGCATTTGAGGTTTTAACATTTTCTTTAAGATGTTGATATTTTAATTGTAAATCAAGATATCAACTTCCAATTTAGAAAAATGTCTGACCATGTTATCATGATCATCCCTTTCGATTTTATCATGCAATCTTGAATTTTTTGTCTCAAGCTCAATGACACGATCTTGGGAGACTTTCAAAGCAACAGATAATTCATGAAATTGAGAAGAACTAATGGAGTAATTCGTAATAGTGTAAAACACATCTTGAGCAATACATCTAGAAATCAGATTATCATTTAGGATGTGAATATTCTTCCTCTCAATCTCATTACTTTTGAGCTCACATTCATATTCTTTAACCTCGTATTCCATTTCATTAAACATTCTTTTCATATCTTTAATCTCAGTATCTATGGCCTTTTAAAGACTCTAAAATTGTTCTTTTAGTTGTTTAAAGAAAGGCATGACCTCAGTTAAGTAACATTCTTTTGCTTGCTAAAAACCCTTTTCCCCTTCAGTGATTCATGTTGGAGTGTTTCTCTTCTTACAGGTTTTCTCAAAGTCAACGAATAGTTGGTAAACTACATATAACCTGACTAAGGTTTTGCTTTGAGTGGGAAGAGTTCTAGGCACTAAATGTGTCGGTGTATTTGGTGGATACATAGTAGCTGGAGGCAATTTCCTAAGGGGAGGATTCTTTTCAACAAGTTCATCAATTTTTTTTCTTATCCATATCTTTCTTCCAAAACACTTGTTCAGGGGTCAATTGTGTAACAATTCGCATTTTCGGGTCACTATTCACTTTTACTATTCACTCCCAAAATTTTTATTTCACATTCTCGTAAGATAACTTATTTTAGTAATGACCTGAGAGTTCGACAATCGTTAGATCATTTTCGCAAAAGTTATTAAGAAAACATCGTTTTAAAGTTTCGTTTTGGACGGTACACCATTTAAACATCACGCGCATAACGAAAATCGACCCTGACAATTTTCCTCGCATTAGATTAATTTTTAGATCACTCATGATTAATTTGAGAATTTTTAAGATTTATTTTTATGTTACCAAATAAGCCCAGCGCAGTACGAAACTAAACTTACGTTTTAAACAAATCTACTTACATCCAGACTTAACGATTCCTGCACTGTGTTTCTTATATGTTTTTGACACTTTTACATTTTTGTAAAAGTCAAACATATTTCCCTCCTCCTTTGATCATAAAGAAATTAACCTTGTACGTTCTACGTTTTTGCTTAAAATCGCGTAACTTTTAAACTTCACGTATAACTGTTAAGTTATCCCACGTACGACGAAAACCAAAGTTTGACATCTCATATCACTTTTAGACTAATTTTAGTCTACTCTAAATAAATTCACGGTCGTTTCCCTGAAATTTCGTTCTTTTCCGATAAACTGCGAATTACGCGTTTTTGACACGTATTTCCAGCTTTAAGCAGCGTTTTTGCACCCAATAAGACTTATCACCCATTTTATATTTTTATATGGAGTATAATGATGAGTTTCATCATTCCTGCAAGTTTCATATTTTTACGATACCCGGTTTTACGTTTTATTGCTTCGGTTAGCATTTAACGGAACCAAAACTCACTCCGTAATCAAGATAATACCAAGACTATCCACCTAAGTCATCTTATCTCTATATGAACGAAATTAGGGAGGGGATTCATCATGTTGGTGTCAAAATCCTAAGCATACTTTCTTTAGATCATTACATGTGTAAATTTAACCATGGTTAGTTTTTAACCCAATATATAGTTAACCAAAACCACTAGCCTATAAATACCAAGCAAATCACTTCATTTATTCTTGCACCACCCCTTCTTATCATCTAAAGTCCTAAACCTAAGGCATTTCTTATAGATCTTGTAAGAACATTCATGTGTTCTTGAAGAAAACTAGCGTTTGATCTTCGTTCTTGGAAGTTTTCAAGAAAGAGTCGTTATAATCTTCAAATATCTTCAAGTCTCCAAAAATACGTCGTTATAATCTTCTTTTCTTCTTCGGGTTCTCAAGAAGGCGTTGTTATAATCTTCTAATAGCCGTGGGTTTTCGAAGATTGCAAATTCTACGTCGAAGCTCCGTTAATATTTTATTTTTCCATAATACTCAAGCATTCTATTTTAAGGTAAGTATATATAACTCACACTTATTTAAATACTTATAAACTTTGTTAGTTTATTTATTGTATTTATAAACTCTTAATATATCATATAATAAAGTAATAAAAAAATACATGTTTTACGTATTGAGCACTACAACACTAGGGATTTCATGTGAGGGGTTCATTTGGGTAAACGGATCGACGAGTTGCTGGATTTATGATTTAAAGTGTCCTAGCTCCTCGAACGTTTACTGCGTGACCTCTGAATTATGATGGCCCGAACGGTAGTACGAGATATACAAACTAAAACCATTTCTATAAACAAACATACAAATACTACGTCATGATCAATATAATGGCATATATAGGCTCGTTCGTGTTTTCTTAGGCATTATTCCGAACCTAAGAGTTGACATCATATTCTAGGTTATACGTAGAGACTTCCAGGCTTATCCATCGATCCCGTTACGTTGTGATATCATTATTAAGGTGAGTTTCATAGCCCCTACTTTTATACGTTTTGAATTACTTTTGGGGGAGATACATGCTCAAACTATTTTCATTTACTTTCGTAAGTACTTTAAACTTTTAAGGATTACCGTGAGTCATAGCCCCTACTCTTTTAATACTTGTTTTAAACTCTTTGGGGGAGATACATGCTCAACTACTTGCTTTTTCTTGCATAAATATTCAAAACATTATACTTGATTGCATTATACTTGATTGCGTTATACTTGATAAGTCGATGATAAGTCTCCCAACATACACGGAGCAGTCCCCTCGTAAACTTGATAAGTCGATGATAAGTCTCCCAACATACACAGAGCAGTCCCCTCGTTCGGATGATAAGTCTCCCAACATACATGGAGCAGTCCCCTCGTTCGCATGAAAGTCTCCCAATATAGACGGAGCAACACTAAGTGCAATAATGTGAACTATTATATCTGTATGTGTGCTTAACTATAAAATGTACTATATTTTAGCAGTGGGTTGTAAACACACAGGTTGCAAGTTTTGTATGGGCAGAACTTGGAACTGAGTGGATTTACAATGCCTTTGCTGTGTGAACATTTTTTAAAGGCTTTACATGTTAGACAAACTCTATGAACTCACCAACCATTGTGTTGACACTTTTTAGCATGTTTATCTCAGGTCATAAGGCGATAGCTAGAGTTTGAAGCATAGAGTCACGACATATTTTGAAGACTTTATGCATTCGTATTTAGCATTCGAAACATTTTATAAACATTTATATATTATACTTTGGGACCTCATTGTTTGTAACTCTGATTTCATTAATCGAATGGTAACTTTTCAAAACGTCTCATTTAGAGGTCGTTTTCTATAACTTGTACTTTGTATTATGAAGTAGCACCCCAATGACACAATCTTCCGCTGCGATATTTTGGGGGTGTTACAAATTGAGTCTGAGGTCTAAACTTATTGAAGGCTATCCAGTTTTCCTTAGCATAATTGGGAGTTTTAAATGATATATACCGATTTTCATACTCAGGATCTTCTTTTAATTTCTTTTCCATTTTCTTTCTAGAGGCATCTTCTAACTCTCTATCCTCTTCAGTGCTCTCTAAACAAGTAGGATTTTGTCTAGGCTTAAGGATTTCATTACCATCATAGATCACATTGTGAGCACTTTTTGCTTTCTCAAGATACGCAGGATTGAGATCTTCTACAAGGCCAACACTATGCTTATCGCTTAAAACTCTATGCTTAGTGATCATGTGAGCAGTCTGAATGGTGTCCCCTTGTATGTACAACTTGTTTTCAAGTTTTTTTTACAAAGTTTTTAGGTTGGAAAAATCATTTAAAAGTTTTGATTCCTTAGGATTGAATTCCTGCTTAAGCACTTTTACATTTTCTTGAAGTTCTTCCTTAAGGAATTTAACTCTTGTTTTAATGTTTCTTCCTTAAAATTACTTTTTCTGATAAGTCTACGCATTTGGTAATCCATCTCCTGCTCACGAGTAGTCAATTCAAACTTCACACGCTGTTCATATATAACAACTTGTTTCTTATAGGCATTTAGTTCAGTGGTCATGGAATCATCAGGTGCATATTTAGTATATTCATCAAATATACATTCATCATAGATAGCAGAAGATGCATCACTTGGTACAATTAAACTTTCATCTTGTTTCACACATTGATCATATGGGACAACATTGTTATTTCCCATATTTTCAATATCTGATTCAATGACTTCCGTTGATTGTACTTCGTTGTGAATCTTTTGCACATCAACCCCATCGTATAGTTTTAATACATCTGATATGATGGATTCCTTGAAGGGACCAGCTTGTTGAGGTGGAGAGACCATTGGAGTGATGTTAGCCATAAAGATGGTCTGTGCCGTTGGTTCATCATTGTTAGGTTCCCATTTATGTAACACAAGCATCAATATAAGAAGTGGAGATAAAGAAGTGATCGGTTTAACAAGTCAAAACAATATGCGTATGAATGAAAGAAAGGATATGCGTAGATATTGAAATGAGATGAACAACCAACCTTCAAATGAAGGTTTACATGAGGTATTTATAGGAAGGAACTAGGGCAACATGCAAGTTCCTTCCTTTCCTTATTAGGCTTGGGCCAAGGCTTATGGGCCTTCTACATAAGCCTTAGCATAATAACAAACATAAAGGCCTAATTAAGCTAACTATTACATATAAATTACTAACACTTGTAATCTAGTTTAGGAGTGATTCCAACAATCTCCCCCTAAGTATTGGTGATTAATCATATGAGTGATAACGTTGTAGGTGCTGATGTAATTGTAGCTTTGACGTCTTCTGACATTCTTCTTTCTTGTGAGAAGAAGTGTCTTGATTCGAACAATCTCCCCAGTGTAGGGATCTTGTTTACTTTGAAGTATTTCAGCTTTGACGTCTTCATAATCTTAGTTCTTTGATCATTGTTCTTTGTAATGGTAGTGATAGTATGTTGTGGTTATCTGCATCAGGTCCGCTTCGTTGCTCCAGTGTCTCCACGTCTTTCTCCAACATGCTCACACGCTCTTTAACGTTGTATTTCTGTACTGATGTAGTTCTCTTAGTCTTTAAACTTTGTAGATTCTTTGATTTTGACAAAGAATCATTATGACTTTGTGTTGCCTTTTGAGAGAACTTCAATTAGTGTTGTTGTAGGTATGAGCATGTGGAGAATCTGCACGATCTTTTCCACCCGCAAGCATTCATAAGAAGAAAACATAAATAATCCAGCGCTTACAAGTTTGAACTTCAAGAGTGTTAACAGCATAGTGTGAAAACACAACTCTAATTCTCACAAAGGCTGTTCTTGAACTGGAGTCCCACAAGTGATATAACGCGATGTACCGAAATACACCTACAGTTCAGATGAGTCGCTGAGGTACACCGAAGCATCACCTCATGACTGTAGACCGTTTGAGACACACTAAGCGTAACCTACAAGGAGTTACCGAAGTGACATGCTGTCAGGGCTGTTTGATGTTGACCCTGGCAGAAGTTTCCATTCAATACTGAGGATCACATGTGTGAACCTCTCATAAATTTTCTCGACAGATTGCTAAGATCTGTGAAGGACTCGATAATGTATCACTTGCGTCCTTATTGTTGAACGACAAGTGATGCTATGTCAAGTGTACCTAAGATATCTTTTGATGAATCTCGTAGCTCTAGACTCAATAGTGCGCTTTGGTTTTCCTGAGGGGAGACTAGGGAGAGGGTCTCCTTCTTCAATACCAGCAATCTCTAAGAGAAAGCCGATAGTTTACGTAGGGTTCCCTGTGAGAATGAAACAAGCTTCTGTTGAGAGAAACTTGAGTGGCTAAGAAGGTTTAGTGCATGCGTCACTGGGTCCAAGACGACTTTAATCTTCCATACCGGTGTCATCAAGTGAAAACCAGTAGCATATGAATTGAACCCGGTGTCTGCCCTAAGTTGAATAATCTGGAGGGCTATTTCTTTTCACCCTTTTCTTTACTTTTCTTTTTAATTCTTCAACTCCTTCTTTCTCCGATTCTCATTTTCTCCTTTTTATAATCATACCTAAGGACTTCTAATTCTAACTATTGGTGGTGTCCTTGGGTAGATCTTTCCAGCTCTGGCGGATCATAGGACGGTTATTCCTAACCTTAGTCACCTTATAACTCCATGACTAACCTATGTTTCCATAAAATCATTTTTCATGTAAATCTCTCAAAGTGGTTATGAGTAAAAGCATTTAATACCACTGTTGAGAGTTTAAGATTTTGCAGAAATACTCCCCCTCCACACGTGCTTAAGTATTTTGACAGAAATCTGCACGGTGAGAGAAGAGCACGCACTTTTGAATTGATCAACTCTAGATAGACAATTCCCCGCGAGACACGGTTACGTTGCATAGTTAAAGAGTTACATTGTCAGCTTTTAGGTGACAACTGGCTCTAATAACTAACTTGAAGGTGTGGACAAACCTCGAAAGGTTGTCAAACCCGTCAAAGTTCATGTCTACCAAGAGTTTCTCGAATGGTGCATTCTACTAGGACAAGTCCTTTGCGAGACACGTTTACATCACTAGCGAACTAGCTTGAAATTATTACCCGTCCCGGACAAGTCTTTTCGAGTTACTAACATTTAAGATCTCATCAATTCATTGGTTAAGTCTTTTTAGCACGACTATTCATTTTCAATTCACAACATATTTATTATCACATAATTTTCTCCCCCTCAAAAATGACATATTAATGTTATTTTTGACGAAATTTTGATATCGAATATGACCATTTCGAGTTTTGTGGGAAGAATACCACGAAGAACAGTTTTGTGAACAAAGTTTTTAAGCAAATGCTCCCCCTCAACAAGTGATATTAACTTTTGAGGTTTTGAAAATCATAAGGGGAAGTACTTGTCCTTTGGAGCAAAAACTTTGAAAATGAAATTTTTGATAGTTTTACTCAAAAGTAAGAAGCTTTCGCTCCTTTTATAAGGATTGTGGCACTGAAGCGTACCACAGGGTCCTTTCATTACAAGTACGGGTTGTACACTGTTATGTGTGCACAAGCCATTGTCAGATGAAAATCACACATCCAAAATATGATAAGAGAAACAGATCAAGGGGTACCAGGAGAATCAGGTATTCCGCCAATAACACCAGGAATGCGTTCTGGATGTTGATAGCCTGTGAGAGATATGCTTGGACGACCACCAACGAAACTCTCCAATGTTCTGAATTGATCCCTCCTAAACAACCTTTCATTAATCCGCGTGATGATCTTCCTAACATCCCTTCTTTCCCTCGAATTCCATCTCTTCGGTGACCCGATGCCGTCATGAATCTCTTTCAACCTGTATGCTAACCCGTCCCTAACTTTCTTCAATGTGTGATCCCCAAACTTATGAAGCTCTTTGCACGCCATGAAACAGTTGTGGTGTAGTTCACTTATGTAGACTACCCCAAACGGTTTCTTGATAATAGTGTATTGAGGAAGTCGGTTTATGTCGGGAAGGTGTAGCTGAGGTTTGGTGAGATTAACGCATTTCTGATAAGATTCCACGGCAAGTTGTATGTCTTCTACACGTTCTTGGATCACGATGCTTCTGATGTAGATGAGTAATGACTTGATGTATTCGCGTTGGATAGTTGTAGAGAAATGTCGCATTCGTCCTTGCACCTTAGCGAGATACATATCTTCAATGTCATTTAGCGATAGTCTCGGAAAATCCGCTTCACAGAAGTCATAGTCCTCTTCGTCTTGTCGTTTGACCACAATGTTCTTGAGGAATGTGTAGTCCCACTTCGACGATAGGGTAACATGCTTAATTGCAATGATCCGTTTTTCACTATACACTTCCTTGTTAGACTTAAGAACCTGGAAGCTTCTGTAGAAGATTCTTCGGCATTCAGGCCAATGATGAATCCCATACATCGCATCAAGGTCATACTTTTCCACTTTGGCAGCAAACATATGTAAGGCTTCTTCCTCGATGGCTGGATTGTTAGAGTAGATTGCTGCTGGGAAAGGAAATATGAGTGATGTAGCGTTTTTCCTTGTCACATCGCTACCGTGTAGAAGAAATTCGAGGTCATTATTGAAGAAGTAACGGTATGGAATTTGAGGTTGATCTGGTCGGCCAATTGTTGGTAGAGGTTTGGTCCAATCAGTGTAATATGGAGCCTTGTCTTTTCTTGTGAAGTCGATGTTAGCTTCGGGATTGAGCCAATCGATGTTGTTTGACATGGCTCGTGCAATGTTGTCGAGATGGTATTCGACTTCAATTGCACTATCTGAGCTGTCTTTAAGCAGTTGGAAGGCATCATTCTTTATGCGCCTTAGCTCAGCCTTAGTCATCTTCTTCACTCTGAACTGTTCTTGAATCAGCTTCACATGCTCCATAGTATGGCCATTTACCATTTCTTGACCTTCTGGTAGTGAGGGAGTATCATCAACAAGTCTAGAAAACCAGTCATATTCTTCGGCTGTATCGTCATCTAGCCATGAGAGAACATCGGTCTTCGTTTCTTCTTCTTTGGCTTTGATGAGGACTCTGTTTTCTTTGTTGTGGCGGGAGAGGTGGGTTGTTGTTGGGGCTCAGGGAACTCTTCATCGTCACCATCAGTGTATTCGAAATGATCACAGGTTTTCTCTGTGGATGGTGGTAACTCAGAGTCCTGAGGTTTATCAGCAGCAGAACGTGGAGGAGATCGTCTTTCGGTGGGAGTCCTTTGGGTTGGTGGTGGCATAGAGGAGGATTCACCAGACTTCTTCTTGCGTTTTGATTCTTTTTCTTTGTCTGCATCATCATCGTCTCTAGGACGCTTAGCCGTTTCAGCTGCCGTTTTGCATGAAGTTTTAAGTTGGTAGTCCAGCAATGCGTCAAACAGTTTACCTTCGTCAGAGGTAAACGTTGCAGATCGTTTTGACATTTGAAGTACAAGCTTGGAAACCAATTCTGCATCGGAGAAAGCTGTAGGCTCAGTTGGGTTGATTGTAACAGTTAAAGGCGTTGATCTTATTGTTTGTTTGGCCAACTGCATGAGATTCAAATAGAGTTGTCTGGTGAACATGTCTTTTGTCACTCCAGGAACAATGTCGAGAAGGAACTTATGAGTATATTCCCTAATCGTCTTGTTCATTTCCCCTTGGACATCACGATTAATAAACTTTGGATATGTTCCCTTTCTGTCAACATCTCGTTTATCCCGTCTTGAAGAAGATTGATCCTGTCAGCGAGTTGATTCAGCTTTTTGTTGGTCACGTCTTTCTTCCTGACTTGCCTGACAGCTTTGACAATCTTTGTCTTAGCTTAGGATATCCAAGAGTCGGTTGGTTTCTTTACTGACTTGGATGCGGATCTGGTTGTGCCTTTGGATGGTGGAGGTGAAGAGTGAGAAGACGAGTCTGATGATGATGAGACATGAGGAGGCTCAGGGTCCTTTGGTGGCTCAGAAGTTATTTCCTTGGAGCGTGCTGGACTATCTAGAAGAAAATCATCATAATCAACATCGTCATCTTTTCCAGATTTAGCCATTTCTTCAGCCTTAATCCTGGCTTCTTCATCTGCTTGAGCTTGAGCTTCTTTTTCTACATTTTCTTTAGCTGCAGCCTCAACATCTTCATCAGGAATTTTCTCAGACTTCTCCATTTCTGGTTCCTCAAAGTCATAGTTGATAGAATCCTCAAGTTGCCTTTGTTGTTGTTCGTGGGTGGTGGTACCAGTTCCCTTATCAGGTTGATTAACCGCATCGAAAACTGGTGTGGCTTGAGTTCCACCACTTGACCCTCCGGGGCCCCGAGTTTGTTGCAGATTAAACTCTTTAGCAACGTGTTGGAGTCTTAGATTCTTCAGCTTTTTCCTATAGTCTTTCTCCAGTGGTTCTTCATCCGAGCTCTCCTCTTCCTCTGGCTCAACAACTGGGGTTTTACCTTTATCAGCCTTAGGACTTAGAGGTTTTGATACTGTTAAAGTATCATCGATTGGAGTTTCAGAGTAGATGACCTCTTCGTCCGTTTCAGTTTCCACTGAGTCTTCATCCATTAACTTTTGTTGCGGTTCAGGTTTGGGAATAGGGATAGCATCTTTTGATATAATTTTCCTTTTGAGAACATGAGTCCTCTTAGGATACTTTCTCGTACTCTCAGTGCTCGTAATACTTCCAGCACTGCCTCTCCTTGTCTTCCTGACATGTGTCCCAGAAGACTTTTCATCAATAAATCCCACTTTTCCTGCTTCCACTGCTACCAGATATCGTTTGTACGAATAAAGTTCTTTGATAGCATCAGTGAAAAGACAATCTGGTAACACCGCACCTTGTTTCTTTGTCGTTAAGTACTTAAATCTAACAACGTTGAGTGTGGGCTCAAGCAACACGGAGTGATGTTTGGGGTCTTTAATTCTTTGGGGAATATCTGGATTGATTTCAAGAATCCTTTTGATCAACAATTTTGTGTATCTGATATAAGGGATCTTGGAGCCAGGCCTTTTAAGGTAAGTCATCATGTCGTCCTAGATAACAGCTGCAAATTCGGTGTGTTTCATGTTGACCATGCCCCAAAAGATTTGAAGTTCCATGAGCTTTGGAAGCTCATAGCCACTGTCACGTCCGGAAACGGATTTAGCAATCATAATGTACAGTGTTCTCCATGGTTGAGGAATATTCTTGAGATCCACTGAGGAATGTTTTGTGATAACTCCATCAGCCTCATCATAGCCGATGTCGACCATGAATTGGAGAACGACCTCTTCCGTAGGAGTAGCAGAGAATTCAGTAGGCTCAATGGTTGGAAGAAGAAGAACAACTCTTAAATCTGCAGGAGTGATGGTGACTTGTTTGTTATTAAGCGTCACTGTCAAGGCACTTTGACCTTTGTCCTTTTGTATTGTGTGCCAGAATTAGTGAACATAGATCTCCGGCACAGTGGAAGAATTTGTGAGCATATTCTGGTAAGGGTGAGTCTTCAGAATATCCACGGCAATCAGACAAGAAGACTCTGAACATGTGAAGTTATCAAAGTCGACTATGAGGTTGTTCTTTCCAATCTTCATTGTGTAACCGTTGGGGAAGATGTCTTCAACAGTGAGAACATTTGGTGCATCTACATTTTCTATTTGAACGTCCATATCGTGATCTGAAAGATGTTTAGCCAAAAGAACCAACATATCGAAAGACATTATGTTAGTCAAAAGTTGATTTTATTGTCTATTTATTGAATGTGATATGTCAATGATTGTTACGAGTCCAATGTCACTTGTTAGTCCAATAATCCAAAGACGTCGTGATAAGTTTCGTGAGTAGATTAACTTTGTGTTTTAAAGTCCAAGTTTTCACTTATTTTCATAACTTATTAAACATTTAAGCTTATTAGTGACATTTTGGTTTCGTGACGTTATGATTTATTTATTTACAAGTTTGCACGCGTAGCAATTCATAATTTTGGTTAAAATTAGGCTTATGCGTAGGATTTGCAAGCTTATGCCTAAACATTAGATCATACACGTAGTTATAAGCTTATGAGTAGGATCTTATCTTACGCGTAAGAAATGTTACGCGTAGAAAAAGAGGGCCTTAAGCATAGAGCTTACGCGTAAGCGTATATGGGAGCTTACGCGTAAGAGTGAACCTTATGCGTAAAGCTTACTGTTTACGCATATCCTTCACAGGATACGCGTAGTCCCCTTTGTAGAACCTTACGCGTAAGATTTCTCTTACGCTTAACATTCTACGCGTAAGGTGATCCTTATGCGTAGTATCTCAGTTAACCTTGATTCTGAATAATTCACTCGTAAAACCTGAAACAAATTCATCACAACATCATCATTAACATCACATTCAATCCCTTTCAGTTCTAACCCGAAGTGTCAATCAAAAACAGTTATGCGTAGGATATGCTTACGTGTAGAAACTTAAACCCTAGGATTCAAATTTTACGAGTAACTAATCTAACCATAGGATTAAGACCAAATCATTTCTGGGATATCTAAGAGGCCATATGACAATGTTGCAACAAGTTTTAACATCAAAGACCTAATGGATCAAAAATGCCCAACTCGTATGAACAAAAACCCTAATTCTTAATTTTCACCAAATTAATGTTTCTGGGTATGCTTCAAGTAAGGTTTTGTTCAATTAAACATGTCTAAAGCCTAACACAACCATCCTTTTAACCAGAAACAGTCTCGTATGAAAATACCCAAATCACGCGTATGAACCCTAATTTAGAAAATGGTCAATTCGTGTTTCTGGGTGGATTTGTTTGATAGAAATGGTTTAAGAGTGATCATATCAACATTTTAACACAAAACACCCAAACATGATTATGTGTTCATACGCTTATGCGTAGAACATAAGATCATGCCTAGGGACAAATCAAACCGTTGGATTTTAAAATAAATCAAAACCATTGTTTGTAATACCACAACGATATGAAAACACTTACGAATTTGAGATCAAAAACACGGTTTTGAAGATTGAAGGATAGGCGTAGGATGGGTTGTTGGGTAATAAATGATATGAAATAAATGTGTTATGAAAAGTTGGTGGAGTGTTTTTGTTTAAAAATAGTTTGAACTTTTGACATCTTTAGTCCCTCCACCTTAACCATTTTCATCCAACGCCCATATCTTCCACTTTGTTTACGTTATAAAGAATAGTTTTGGAAAGAAACATGACGACACTCCCCCTCGACTTAAGAAATAATGAAATTTTATAAATTTGAGTCCGGGGAATGTCAATTAACCAGAAATGTGACCACCATTATCAAAGAAACAACCGAAATAAGATAACATACAAGTACAAGGTTTTATGAAATCGAAAATATTTACTTTCTCCCCCTCAACACTTGACCGAGAAAAATAGTTAATTTTGAAAGATTAAAGTGTTGACGGAAGATTTGTACTTGTCATGTTAAAAAAAATATAGATAGAAGAATATTTTTGTAGTTTTATCAGATTTTATATTTTTGTATTTTGTTTTTGAAAATATTTACAAAAGAGGTTTTGGTGTTTGACTGGTTTTAAGATTGTTTTAAAAATTCATCCAGTTCCTCTGGAGTCAAACACCGCATACCAATCCGATGGACCAACTCATTAAACCTAGCAGGAGCTAAGGCTTTGGTGAGAAGATCTGCCAGTTGGTATTCAGTACCCACAAAGTATAATTCAACGGTACCCTTTTCCACGTGCTCCTTTATGAAATGATATCGAAGATCGATGTGCTTTGATTTTGAATGTTGAACAAAGTTGCACGAGATCGCAATAGCACTTCGATTGTCGCAGTTCATCGGGATTCTGTCAAATATGTAACCATAGTCTTTGAGTTGTGTTCTCATCCAAATGACTTGAGCACAACACGCCGACATGGCTACATATTCTGCTTATGTTAAGGACAACGATGTACAATCCTGCTTCTTCGATTGCCATGACACCAGTTTATCACCAAGAAATTGTAAAGCTCCTGAAGTACTTTTCCGAGAATCTAAGCAACATGCGTGATCAGCGTCTAAAAAAGCTATTAGTTCAAAACCAGAATCCTTCGGATACCAGATCCCCAAGTTAATGGTTCCCTTGATGTATCAGAGGATTCTTTTAGCATCAGAGAGGTGGGTTTCAGTTGGTCTCGACTGATAACGGGAGCAAAGATATACGGCAAAGACAATATCAGGTCTACTGGCTGTTAGATACATGAGAGACCCAATGATACTGCGGTATTTGGTAGGGTCAACCAATTTCCCATGCAAATCATTGTCCAGTTTCTTGGTATGTGCCATTGGAGTGGCATAGGTGTCACAGTTTTGCATTCCATTTTTGTTTAAAATTTCAAGGGCATATTTGGACAGACTCAAGAAAATACCACAGGGTGATTGATGAACTTGCAGTCCTAGAAAGAACGTAAGTTCATCCATCATGGACATTTCAAAATGTTTTTTCATAAATTTTGAAAAAGCGTTTGAGTATTTTAGATGTGTTGACCCAAAAATGATGTCATCCACATAAATTTGAACGATTAAAATGTGTGCCCCGTGATATTGTATGAAAAGTGTAGGGTCGACCGAACCTTTGACGAAATTATTAGCGATAAGAAAGGATGATAACTTATCATACCACGCCCGAGGGGATTGTTTGAGGCCGTAGAGAGCATTGTTCAGTTTGTAGACATTGTTCAGGAACTCTGGATCAACGAATCCTTCTGGCTGGCTGACATAGACCGTTTCTTTCAGTTTTCCATTGAGAAAAGCCGTTTTGACGTCCATGTGATAAACGGTGTTAGGAATTGGAAATTCCATGTTAAAGTGTCGGTCACCCCAATTATGGTCTAGCATATGTTAGCTCGTAGACGTGTCGTTATTTACGTTATTTAGTAGTTTATTAGTTAGTTTGTAGCGTAGATTAGTTTAGTGTATTACCGTGGAGGAAGGACGGGTCTTTACCCACAGTATGCCTGATCCACAGTCCGTTAGGAGGACGCATTCTTTGTAACTATAAATACCCCTTCCATCCATGGAAGGGGTGGTGCTTTCTAATCTAACCTTTCATAATTTGTAAACCAAGTCTCTACCAAGAAACACCCTCTCATCTCTTTTTCTCTCAAATGGCTATAATGTATTTCCATCATCCAAGACCACCCGAATCATCAACACAATAAATATTAGGATCCTAACAATTGGTATCAAGAGCCATGGTTGTGTTGTTTTTGGTGATTTGATGTGGTTTGTTATCTTGTCTTGTGTTCGGTTTGTGTACATTGATTTTTGTTGGTTCAAATCATTTTATTTAACTGCTTTACAACTGTTGTGTGCTGGGAATTATGTTTTTTCTATCGTGTTGATGTGAACAGTCTTAAACAAATGATTGGTCAAATACTTTCCATGAGTCCATAATCTATTCTGGTTCAATAAATCTTTTTTGTGTCATTTGTTGCTTGTTACTATATCCGTGTACTGGTCAAACTGCTTTGGGAAAACTCATCTACATCAATATTTCATAGCGACTTATTATTTTCATAGCGACTTGTTACATCAAAACTGCTTTTGGGAATTATGTTTTTTTGGAAGAGTAAAGAGAATGTTTATGATGTGGTCATTTTCATGTGGTCAACTGGTTATTTTCATGGGTCAACAGATGAGTTTGTAGTCATATTTTCTGGGTTTGCTATGAATATGGTCGGAATAATGGTCGGAAAAATCGCCGGAGCTAAATGTCAAAAATCTACCTAGCGACTTGTTTCAAGTACTGGTGGCGACTTGTCTTTACAAGTTGTCTAGATGCATTGTATATGAGTAGCGAGTTGTCATTTTTGTTTATAGCGAGTTGACTCTTGAGTCAACTCAGGTCATTAGCGACTTGACAAAACCTATTTAGCGACTTATGTAAAAGATAAAAAGTTAGCGACTTGTGACAGAAAATGACTTAGCGACTTGTTATTCACTTTGGGTAGCGACTTGTTATTTAACAAGTCGTAGCGAGTTGTTAAAAGTCAAATGGTTAGCGACTTGTGAGTTTTAAAAAAGGCTAGCGACTTGACATAAATGAATGAGATGAAGGTGAAGTGATACTACTTATGCATAAACTGAAACAAATGACCACGACTTTACACTAAAACACCATTAACCAAATAACACTCGACCTCAGGTGTTACATCATCAGTCCGACAAAGATCAACAACAAAGATCAAAATACCTCGACCTCAGTCATCTATTCGTGTGTCACAGCAGCTTAGAGACCACAAAGATCAAGCACACGAAATGATTTCTCATCATAGATCGATTTAAAGGCATAACCTTCTTTATTAATATTCGAAATATTAAAGAATGAACAACAACAAGACTGTTTTACTCATTCTTTGATTCGTTCATGCAAATCGAAAATAAAATTAACCAATACTTATCACACCTACCTGAGACCCATCAAAAGATCTTGGAGCCAAAATCGTGGCTCATGCCATCCCTGTGGCGAGTACATAGAAAGATATCTGTTTCTAGGATATTTGAGTTTTGTTTTGATGATATTCTTTGATGTGAGCACGGTTTGTGTGTTGCTTCACTATTGTGTTGTGGATTGATACTTCCTTGATTCGGCTTAAGAATATTAAAGGGAGGCATTTTTTTTTGAGAGGATTATTTAGGGTTGGTGTGAGAAGTTTTAGGGTATCAGAGAGATTAACTTGAGCCTTTTATACTACCCGACGATTAGGGCAACATCTATCTTTGGATCAGATTTGCCATTCGAATGGACTATTGAAATAGGATCGTGAGCCTCAGATACTGATTGGATGCATCACTTGGGCCGTGTGTTGGGTTTTTATTCTCTCATAGATATATTGACTGATGTTAATGTTGGATGAAAATTTCTCGTAGTGATAATTTCCGTATGTGCCGAGTTGCTTAAGGTTTGTGAAATAGATTGAACTTTGATTATTTGTGATAGAGTATATTTGTCTTTGAGATCAAGTGGTAATTTTCTTTGGACTACTTCTCTACATATTGGACATGGGCCTACGATTTTTAAGTTAAATGAGCCACATATCATTAGTGAGATTTAAGATGCTAGGATATTAGGGTGATATTGTCTTCTATGTTTTTGGGCCGTGCCTTCATGTGTATTGAGCTTTTGAGTATATTTGGATCGGATGGGCAAAGGTGGTAATATGTGGTATTGGATAATATTTATGAACTGGGTCGTTGTTGGACATTGGTTCGTGCTCATGAATTTGGATTTATGATGTATGGTAATTTATGAGCTGCAAGCTGTAAATTTGATGATAAGATTTGACTATGAGACTTGGTATGATGATGAGAGTTGCTGTAGTATGAAGTTTGGTACTTTGGTATATACATTTTCACGGAGAATAATATATCACGGCTTGAATTGGTTATTGAACAAAGTTGACTACAGGGTTGTTTGGACGGTATTTCTTATTTGATTTTGAAGTGAGGTTTTTCCGGGCGCGTTTACTTATTTCGTCTTCTTTCTTTCTACCCTTCCGCGAAGATGACTTGTTTGGGCATTTATAGAGGGTGATAAAGACTTGGCTATTTAGTTACGTGTGTGATTCTTTCTCACTTACCCCACAACGTAGCTATCACTTCGGTGTCTCACTCAATTGAGAGTGTCAAGAGGTTTTGTACATTGGGTACACCGTTTCTTTTTCACGAGGATTAGTACAAGTTTTAAGTAACAAATCTGGGGAATTTTACTTTATACTCAAGTTTGGCATATCGGGTTTACTTCTCCATGTTGTCACTACTATAGCCGACAGATTGCGTATATGATGTGTTTACCAAAGTGCTTATTAGATGGTTGATGTTATTGGTGATGTCGGATAATGAACCGTTAATGAACCGCTGGATGTTCCCCTAAAACAGATATTCACCGAAGCCAAAGTTGTCTTAACATATTCATGCTGACATTGTTTACGGTTTTGTCTTGATTTTTTAAAACCCCGCAAAAGAATCTATTTCTCGGTTTAAATCATAGACTTGTAAAATCCCGTGACAATGGAAACATCCTGGTAATTGTAAAGTGCATTTCCGGATCTATCTTATTGTTTATTCTTGGTTTTGTAAAATCCCGCGAAAGAAACTATTTCTCGGTTTATACCATAGAGTTGTAAAATCCCGTAATAATGGAACCATCCTGGAGAAAGAAAAGCGTATTTCGGAATCTTATCTGATGCTGGTACTAAGTTTTCTACTTCGCAGAAGGGATAAAAGGGTGTACTTCATAAATTGGATGTGTGTTTGAATTTTTGTCATGGCAGTTTGGTTATCACATGGTTTTACGGGGTTATGTGCTTTTAACCATGGTCGGGATGAAAACCATTATCATAGTTCACCTAAAACTTCAAAGGAGGCTAGATTTGAGCTTTTAACCAGAAGATGTGACAACGGGGTTAATTCACTATTATTTATTTGAGGTTGAAGTGAAATATCACGGGCGAGTGTACTTAGTGTCTGAAGGTATCGGGGATGGTTGGATGAAGATTCTTCATGATCCTTGTTCGAGCTTATTATCAAAAACGAAGACTTGGAAATCTAGTTATTGTTGGGTGTCTTTTACCTTTTCTTTTACCACTTGGGGGAATTGGGCTCTTACCACCACAAAATAACTTTCACTTTAAGGAGTTACATTGTAGTGCTCAGTGTCACATTCAATTGTGGATTTTCAAGAGGTGATGTACGTCTATTACTTGATGGTTGGTTGGATGAAGAGTATATAGTACTTAGAGATTCAATGGAGGATAAAGTCTCGGCATCGCTCTTTGTTACATATGTGCAAGTTTAAGTCATGAGTTCGGGTTAGTTTACTTCAGGGTCAAATTCATTATATTGGGTTTTCTCCATCAGCTGTCACTATAAAGAGCCTACTGAATGATAATGGGGTTGATTACAAGTTTTTCCAAGAGAGCTGAAAAGAGAGAGATGATGACGTTTGAACACATCAGTTCAAGCCTCGTACTCTAAAGAAAAGAAAAGTGTACGTTTCAGTGCGCTTTATCTTTAAAAGGAGAGAAATCTTGTTATGACGTTTGAACACAACAGTTCAAGCCTCGTTCTCTAAAGAAAAGAAATGTGTACGCCTCAGTGCGCATTATCTTCGGAAGAAGAGAAATCTTCTTATTTATGACCATTCTCGACAACATGCTTCATGCTTTTTCCATGCGCTTCAATTCTCAAGTGAACCGGGCTACTGTTGATTGTTTTCTTATTCCACTTGCTCAACTATAATGACGATGGCGACATCCTGTGCTAATTTTGCGGGGGAGAAGTGTGAACATACTACATTTGTTGAAGATATTCACTTATTCAATCAAGAATGGCAACTCCGTATGCAATTCTTGAGGGGGAGAAGAAGTGTGAATTTACTGCATGGATGATTGTTATCTGAGAATAAATGGTCAAACGGCTCTAAACTCATGTAAGAACCGAGCTTCTTCTTATCAGGTCATCTTCACATGGAGTTTTTCTTCTAAGAGCCGTTAGTTGACATCTTCACACGGGCTGAGTTGATTATCGACAAACTGCTTCAGGTTAATGCTTCACGTACACATCAACATGATGATTTCGAACAACCTTCTGTTCTTGTTTGATGTGATTGTTTGCTTGGTGTTACCATTTCGTGTGTTCGTTGCGGGCTGATTGCTGATTTCCTTGATGAACATCTTTCTATTCTTTTTTGATTGGGAGAGATTTTAGTTAAGGGGATTTGCTATTTCAAAGTTAACTGGAATGCATTTGGTGAGTTGAAGATGTTGACTTTCTATTCCCCAATTGGACAATCTTGAAGAAGGTCGAGTCTTCAGTCGGTTCTACATTCTCTGCTACATGTTAGAAGACTAAAGACGAGTTGCATTTAACGATCTAAAGTCTTCTTCTTATTCAAGGCATTTATCAAAACGATTGTCGGTTTAGGGGATAGCAATAATTGGGGGAGGGTGAAATGTTTGATTTAATCCCCAATTAGACTTGCTCACATTCTACTTCAGCAAGTTGATTCTCACAAAGACTTCAAGTGTTCTTCTCAACATATTTCTAGTATACGGGCTTATTATGAGTTGCTGATTCTGAAGTATCAAAACCAGCAAGGGGGAAGGAGACACGTATCTAAACGTGAGTAATCTTGATGAGCTTAATACTTCTAAGTGATTGAAGATATCCTGGGAAGACTATTGTCATTACCGCAGAGAAATTCAAGGTTTGACTCATGGTGTTTAGTGCTCTTATTCCAACTATGTGGGGGAAGAGATGGAAGAGTTAGTTTCTGAAGATGAAAGAGGTACACAAGTGTGTGATGATTTTGATGTTTTCGCAATCATCAGGGGAGAGAGAATTGTGTACATTGGGGACGCTCAGCTGTCTCACTTGAGGGCTTAATCAGTGATTCAGAGATATAATCACTTATTCCAGTGTTGACATCCGTAGAGATTGTCACCCACAGAGATAATCAGTGATTCGACCTGCTTCTTCAATGTTATCGGTTATTCTCTCTTTGGGCATTCAGGTACTTCGGGTTCTTGAGCTTCATACACTTTCTTCAGGGGGAGAGAAAAGTATACATCGGGGTTATTCTTTGGCTATTGGACTTAATCTGCTACTTCGATATTATAAGTTTCTCTATCTTCGGGTATATGTGTATTCGGGTTCGTGAGCTCTAGTCTAAGAGACTGACTGCATCAATTCAACTACGTGGGGGAAGTGGTCTCTTGACACCTTTTGGAATGGATTGCTTCTGACTTCAGTGGAATGAAATTTGAGAAGAGATATTCATATGTGGGATGATACGTTGCTGTTCTTCTATTTGGATGATATAACCTTAAACGAAGAATCACGGTGATTATTCTTAAAAGGAGCAGCAAGATCGATGATAATGGTGTGCTTCTTCGTACACCTGGCTAAGGGAAGCTTGAAAGAAAGATTTGAATCTGCTCAGCTAAAGGATTTTCGGTTTGGGGGGAAGCTGCCAAAGTCTCATATTCTTAAAGGCTCTATTTCTTCTTTTCAAGAGCCTCGGAAGCTTTGGTGGTGGACATTTAAGAGATGATGATTTCTATATTCTACAACGGGGCTGCTCGATATCCTTATCTCGGTACTCGTATCATCATCTTCTTAAATTATATCATCTACCCTATCATTGTAAATATTTATCAAAAACAAAATACAAAAATATAAAACCAACAAAAAGAAAATAGAAAAATATAAAATCATCAAAAATCCATAAAAAATCAGAAAATTTCAAAAATACAAAAAATTTGTTTTCTTTTGACATTTCTTCTGGTATCGATAACATCTGCGGTCTTAGAAATGTCATTCAATAATGGCACGGGACCATAGATGAAGTTCGAGCAGGAGGTGTAAATATTCTTTTCTAAACATGTCAAAAACTATGGCTTGCAGTTACTTCAGACTGTAACCCGTGCTTAAAAATGGCTTGCAGTTATTTCAGACTGTAACCCGTGCTTAAACCATGGTTTGCTATTATTTCCGATAGCAACCCGCTCTTCAAGGAAGGAAAGTGTTGCGCTAAATCAAATTTTCAAAAATTTCGTGCAATTATCCTAAAACAAATGAGGAAAGTATGTCGAAGGACTGCTGTTCCTACACAAATGTTTTTCCGTCTAAAATTCTTCAGAAAAATATTTGTTGTTTTCAAAATGGTGGTAAATGAGTTGTTTGAAAATCAATCAGATTCAGAGTTTTTTTGTAAAAATTGAAAACTCAATCAATGACTTATGCGCTTTTAAAATTTTCAGAATATAAGTCATTGATTGAGGGGGAGAATGTTTTCAAATTTATATCATCTATCTGGCTTATCTAATTATCCTATATACTTAAATGTTAAACATGTTAACCTACGTTGAAGGACTAGGTGCCTAGGATATGATTGTTAGGATTAGATGATTAGAGTTTGATAAACACATTAATCCCATACCTTTATATGATCTGATTGATATGTTGGATTGACTTTTATTAGTCGATTGCTGTTTGGGTGATGTCGACCACCATATATCTGTTTTTGTCTACTAACATATGCAGGTATCCTGGTTTAAAAGAATGTTCCCGATCCGGATCCCACAATTGAATATGATTGGATGCCGAAAGGAAAGGGTAACTATATCTTGGGTTGACAAATGAAGAAACATAGCTTAATTTGACTTCTATGGAGAGTTGGCATGAAAAAATGCAACGTAAGAGGTCTCACTGCATCAGCAGATGGTTTTCTTCATCATCAAATGAAGAAACGGAGCTTAATTTGACCTCAGTTGGCATGAAAAAATGCAACGTAAGAAGTCTCACTGCTTCAGCAGATGGTTTTCTTCCAAGCCTTACAGCAACAACAGAAGTAGCTTCTACACCACCTTACGTATCTTTGTGCAGGATACAATTTTTAAACAATTTTGAATAAAATTGACTAAATTGTTTTGAAAATGGAAAATATTGTTTTGAAAATTAATTGGACTTAATTTTGAAAATCACCGGACTTTATTTTATCAAAACCTAAGTCACTCAATCAACGACTACGGTCATCGATTGAGGGGGAGAGTGATTTAAAATAAAATATTTTCAAACGATATTTCTTCATAAAAGTCCGGTATGTACAATAATAAGTAGTGATCTAAAGATTTAATGTTTTGTCATTGTATGATTATCTTTAAAACTCAAAGATCTTACAAAATGAAATTTTTTTTGTTCTTGTTTGATTGTGAAATTATTTTATTTTACTTAAAGATCTCTTAAAACAATCATACCTGACACTAACAATCTTTAATGTCTTAAATTGGTCCATTTCGATCATTTTTCAAAATTAAATCTTGCCACGTCTTTCCCCAAATTTTTCTAAAAGATTTAAATCAATTGGGATCACAAATCTCAAATGGTTTGAAATTTTTGATCGGGGGAGAGATCGTGATTTAAATCTCAAATCTGTTTTAATGGAATTGGTTTTAGTCCTTCAAAGGCACTCCTGCCTCCATGTGCCAAACGATCTCAATATACTTAATGCACATGTTGAGGGGGAGCATTTATCCAAAAACTAGATGAGTTTTTAAATCAGGCAAATATTCTCCCATGTTTACTAAACCGTATTAAATCACTTGGGATCCAAAATCTCAAAGGGTTTGATATTTTTGATCGGGGGAGAATTTGTGATTTAATAATGAAATTTGAGAAAAGATGATCGTTTTGATTCAATTGTGCAGGCTGCTCTCTCACATGTGCTAAACGCTTTCGTATCTCGAAGCACATATAGAGGGGGAGCATTTCAAAAGAAAATAAACTATCAAGGTACAAAGGTTTCAATGTTTTATCATAAGTACCTTGATTGAGTTTTAAAGGTTTTCTCTATGGCATATTGTGATCGTGGAAGTACTTCAAAAGAACTCTTTCCTCTATGTGATAAAATAATTTCAAATATCCTATGCACATATTGAGGGGGAGAATTTACCAAGAAAATAAAATGGCTTTTTCTACGGAAACTGTGATCAAGAAATTATTTCAAAGAACTCTTGCCTCCACGTGCTAAACAATTTCATGATCATATGCACATGTTGAGGGGGAGCATTTCTAAATGATCAAAACTATTAAGGTACAAAATGCTTTGATCTCGTATCACAAGTACCTTGATTGATTTTTCCAAATGATTTTTCAATTGGTTTCAAGGAAGAATGAACTGTACCAAAAGACCGACGATTTTACTTTATGCATGGTGTTATAAGGATGGTTAGGTTAGGTATTCGTTCCCACGATCCCGCCAGAGCCGGAGGGATCTACCCAGGGACAATCCACTAGATAGTGTAGAAGTCCTTAGGTATGATGAAAAAAGGAGAAAAGTGAGATATGGGAAGAGTGCCGACTGAGTCTGATCTAGTACTGGAATAAACCCAACAAGGTTCTAGTTATGAAGTCTCGGTAAGCACGGAAGGGGTTGAAAAATGAAAAAGAATTGAATGTGAAAAAGGGTGAAAAGAAATAGCCCTCCATTAATTCAACCTTAGGGCAGAAACCGGGTTCAATACATATGCTACTGGTGGTTACTAAGGTAACACTGGTATTGAAGACAAGACGTCATAGACCCAGTGACGCACTGCACTAAACTTCCCAAGCTACTCAAGTTCCTCTTAAAAGGACTTGTTTCATTCTCATGGGGAACCGACATTATCTATCGACTTTCTCTTAAGGATTGTTGATATTGAAGAAGGAGACCCTTTCCCTAGTCTCCGGCATAGGAACCAAATGTGCACAATTGAGTCTAGAGCCAAGAGATCATCCACAATATCTCGTTAGGACACAAAATTAATGAAGACAGGATGTTTCACACAATGTGGAAAGCAAGAATATATTAAGAGTCCTACGCTTTATCCTTGTGGTATTGCCAGAACATCCGAGTGATATGAAAATATTCACGATGAAGATGGAAATCCTTCTAGAGCCAACATCAAACAAGCTCTTGGTGGGTGACATGTGAGATCTTTTCTAAAGATCAAACTTGTGACAACTGGATAGAAACAATGGGGCGATTCAATCTTGAATCAACCTTGGTCCAGGAAAAGGATTGACGAATACCTTTGAAAAACCGGTCGTTGTGCTCAAAAACTCTTTTCTCTAGCACTTCGACTGTGTATTATGTTTTCAAAATAAAAGGGCATTTATGATTGAAAATTGATTTCTTCTTCTAAACCTTCGTCGTATTGAAAAACTCTTTATCTTAAGCAATACGCGATTGTTTTCAAATCATTTTCTATCAATCAGTAAATCTCAATTTGCTGGTTCACTCACTCTGTGTTGTCTTCTTTGAGACGTTCCGGTTTGAGAACGGCTAGAACAGCTGCGAAACCCTGTCAAGGAGATTCTTTGGAATTATACCTTATCACAGGCAGTACTTGTACTGATAAACGGGGAACCGTAGGCCGTGTACCTCAATTCAACGAAAGTGATCAAAGACACTTTCGTGTGTTTTATTGCTAACTGTTGTTTGCAGGTACATTTGGACGGTTGCAGCTGATCAGAATTGAGAAGTCAATCCAAAGCCGCATGCTCATAGCATCCACACTTAATTGAAGAAATCATGACTGGTGCATATCTACATAACCTGGCTCTGATATTTTTATACTATGCTTCTGCTACGCTGCTGCAAATATCATGAACCAGTAAAGCTTCCGCTACTCTGACGGAAAGATGTCATGATCCAGAAAGTGTGAGCATGTCGGTCCAAAAGTCACAACATCACATGATGGCAACACAACAAAGGGTGATCCAGAGATTTACTGTGGCTGATGATCTTAATGAAAGCTCGAAGATCATCAAAGATGTGGATCAGTTAAAGGCCTACACTAAAAGTACAAATCAGTGCGGACTTTGAAGAATCGCTACTAATTCACAAAGATTGCGGAACTTGAAGAATTGAAGTCTACGAGCTCAGAACTAAAGACAAAGATAGAATGCTAGGATGCAAAATGTATTTCATGGGGTGACCTCCCTTAGGGGGAGATTGTTAGGAATTGGAAATTCCATGTTAAAGTGTCTGTCACCCCAATTATGGTCTAGCATATGTTAGCTCATAGACGTGTCGTTATTTACGTTATTTAGTAGTTTATTAGTTAGTTTGTAGCGTAGATTAGTTTAGTGTATTACCGTGGAGGAAGGACGGGTCTTTACCCACAGTATGCCTGATCCACAGTCCGTTAGGAGGACGCATTCTTTGTAACTATAAATACCCCTTCCATCCATGGAAGGAGTGGTGCTTTCTAATCTAACATTTCATAATTTGTAAACCAAGTCTCTACCAAGAAACACCCTCTCATCTCTTTCTCTCTCAAATGGCTATAATGTATTTCCATCATCCAAGACCACCCGAATCATCAACACGATAAATATTACGATCCTACAAACGGTGTTGTTCATGTGAACCGCAAACGCCAGTAAAATCCGTACAAGCCTCAAGACGAGCAACCGGAGCGAAAGATTCTTCAAAGTCAATACCCTCTTCCTGTCTATAACCCTTAGCCACCAGACGTGATTTATTTCTGATTACGGTTCCTTCAGCATCCAATTGTTTTTCCAAATCCATTTGAGACCAATGACGTAGACCCATGTTGGTCTTTCAACCAATTCCCATACTTCAAGATGTTTAAACTGATTGAGTTCTTCTTGCATGGATTCAATCCAGTTGTCTTTTGTCATTGCATCTTTAATGTTTTTGGGTTCAGATTGGCAGACAGTGAGTGCATAAATGCATTGTTCACCGTCTGTGTGAAGACGTTGTCTAGTTACGACTGGTTGATTTGGGTTACCAATAATGTTCTCAAGAGGATGGTGTTTCGTCCAACGATGTGTGGAAGGTTGATGTTGATATACATTCTGCAGATTAGAAGGATTCGAATGGCTTGTGGATGATTCCGCAACATCAGATGTGGCAGTTTCATTAGCAAACGGGTTGAAGAACGCATTTGGATCATAATATGCAGGTGGGGGTACTTCATTGTTCAGAAGATCATCAACTGGTTCAGCGTCATTGGAAGCGGTTTGTTCAACTGTTGTGGTAGACTCAACTGGTGGTGCTTCCTCAACAGTAGTTGTTGTAGCAGGTGTATCAGGTATTGGATTTTGATCAGGTTGAGCAGCGGAAACATTGGATACACCTGGTGCACGTTCATCAATATCATCACTAAACAGAGGAGCAAATAGCTGTTCCATTTGACGTCGAGTTAGTTGTAAACTAGGTTCAGCTGATGATGGGGGTTGAGGGAAGTTTAAACGGTTATGACCGGGTTCCAAGCTGTTATGCTCAGAAGCCATATCAGTAAGTTCATTGAAATTGGCATGAATCGTTTCCATAATCTCCCTTGTACGACGATTCTAGATCCGGTAGCCCTCGGAGTTTTCACAATATCCTACAAATACTCCAATGTCATCTTTCGCTTTTAGCTTACCAAAGTCATGACGATCATTATTCGGATAACAAAGGGATCCAAATACATGAAAGTGTTTGAGATTCGGTTTACGGTTGTGGATAAGCTCATAAGGTGTTTTGTTGTGGAGCTTGGTAATCATTGAGCGATTCTGAGTGTAGAATGCAGTTGACACGGCTTCAGCCCACAAGTAATCTGGAAGTCTAGCATTAATTAACATTATTCTTGCAGCTTCCACTAACGTACGGTTTCATCTTTTAACAACACCGTTTTGTTCTGGTGTACGTGCAATAGATGTTTGATGCTCAATTCCCACTTTCTCATAAAATGCACGAAGAGTTTGCTTCACAAATTCAGTTCCTTTGTCTGTTCTGATTTGTCGGACTGTGTTCCGGAGCTGAACTTGAATTTTCGTGAGATAGGTGATTGTCACAATTCTCAAATTCCGGTCATTTCTTAAACTCAATATTCATCATATTAGTTCATGCATGAATTTTCATTTCACGTTAAACGCATAATTTCATATTAAATAAACGCTATCGCGTAATTAATTATTTTGAACATTTGATCCGATACTTCCAAAGATTATTCCGATATATTTTTATACTCATATTAAGATGATAAAAATATTATTTTAAGTTTACCTAGTGTTTTAAATTTATTTTGTATATAAATCGTTAAATTTATATTATTACGACGCTTTTCTTAAAAACTACACGATAATTATTATATCACTCAAATTTTGCAAGAAATGTATTTTTACAATTTTAATGATCTCATTATACTTTACTTTGATCTATTAAAAATTACTTTTACCTAAAACTACCTTAAATACACTAATGTATATACAATCTTACAAGTTATTATTACCTTAACTTACTTTCTTTTACTTACACTTTTATACACAATATTATACATTATAAGAGAAAAAAAAAAGTATTTTACAAATACTTCCCCCCTTGGCCGACCAAGGGGGGGTGTCTCATTAATGTTTGGTAAAAATTTTCTACTTGTATAGATATGTACTCAAACTCACAATCACTTCATTCATTCATTTCAATAATTCAAGAAGTTAAGTAAAGTGTTTTCTCTCTTGTTCTTCCTCTCCAAAACCGGTCACCTAAGGAGGAAGAAGATTTCATCAAAAACTTTTCAAGATCAAGTTTTATACAATCTAGTATACACTCTTGTTTAGGTTTTGAAATAAAAACCTAGGGTGTTTAGGATAATCCCTTGTTCTAGTCACCTCATCAAGTAAACTAGTAAGCATATCATTTTCATTTTACATCTTTCATTATAATTTCATATTTATTTCATCATTTTTGAGTAAAGCATGCAAGACTTATGGATATTTATACCATTTTTACATTGTTTTTAGAGTTATACATATATAAGTCATCCTATAATTTATCCCTTGTTATATATTAGTCTTGATGATGTCTAGGAACCCATGACACCCTAAGAAGGTGTATGGTAGGATTAGAATAGCTTCGGAGTTGTTTTGAATGGGTTAGAATAGGTTTGGCGCGTGAAAAACTCATTTCGACAAGTTTGCAAAAGGGTCTGTCCTTATTTTGAAAATATGGAAAATCCGACAGTGGGTATAATATTTTGGGCTAGATATTTGGAAAATATACTTTAAAACGAAAACGTGGCCGCTTGAACGGATTAAAACGGAGTTATAACGAAGAAGTTATGAATTTTTGAAGTTGACGACGAAAACTAATAATTTCAGAAATTTCAGCATGAAAAATGTCACCCTTTACGAGTCAAAAATGAGGCTTAAGCTTTATAAATTGTGTCGACTTATCAAAAATATATTAGTATACTTTGACACGAATCTAAGGATGTAGAAAACATAGAAAACGGACTTGTAACGAGTAAATTACACGCGATAAACCAAGTTGCCGTAACTTTATTCTATTAGCAACATTAATATATTTTCTATTAAACATATACTACGGCAACTAGGGGCCATGTTGAGGGTCGTTTTTAACATTGATAGGATACTCTTTATAAAAAGATGTCTTCTAGTAAAATCATGTTCGCCAACCATATTTTCCAAAATATCCAACCGTTCGTCAAGCGGAGTTGTAATGAATAAAATATAGTTGCTCAAAGTTTACCGAAAACCACTCTTAAACACACAAGTACCATACTTAACCTATATTTTTCCTTATGTTCGAGACCTCTAGGATGGAAATGTATGTACTAAAACTTTGAGATAATGGTACGAGCTTTCCAAAACCGTTGAGTTCGTTTCCTAACGCTCGACGTGCACCATTTTACGACTAGCTTTTAGAGGCCGTTTTTGTTACTTTCATGGAAATTTCAACGACATTATTTTACGACGAAAAGTTATATTCTCTTAATAAATAACTAAAAGTCTATCGAAGGATATCGTTTCAATGTAAATACATGTGAAGTAATTTAAAAATGGTCAAGACGTTAAAAGATTATATTTTCGACGAGAAGTATTGTTTTCAAAAATACATAAGTGGTATAAATATCATCCGAATTGCGTGCATAACATTACATCATGACTTATTGCATATCATATCATTCATAATAGGTCAGTTTCGATATTCACGCTACATTTCGGTGTAACCACTTTTGTCATCGCATCTATTCATCAAGTGAGTAATCACACCCCCTTTTTACCGTTTTACTATATTTTGGGGCGAAATGCATGAACCGTTCTTGAACTAAATTGATTCCTACTTTTGTGAACTCTTTTGGCTAGAACTTATGAACTTGAATCAAATCCTTGAACTTAATTATGAAATAATGCCTTACTTGAGTTTATTGAACCGTACATGTTATGACCTTGACCTAAAGTCTCCTATGTTCGGAGCATCACTATAAAGTCTCCTATGTTCGGAGCATCACTATAAAGACTCCTATGTTCAGAGTATATCTTTGGGAAGAGGCACCCAATATATCTTTGGGAAGAGGCACCCATTATATCTTTGGGAAGAGGCACCCAACATAACTTTGGGTAGTGGCACCCAGTTTAATTTGGTTTCATCAGTAGCATCTCTGAATTATTATATTCGCGGTTCTATATTGTGAACTATTATGACCGCTTATACTTGACTACTTCATACGCTATATTTTGTGCAATGGGTTGTGAATACACAGGTTGCAAGTTTTGTATGGGCGGAACTTGGAACTGAGTGGATTTACAATGCCTTTGCTTTGTGGACTATTTTCGTTGACCGAAAGCTTTGAATATATCTTACGAGTTTTCTTATTTTGCTAAACATGTTTACTCACCAACTATTTTCATAGTTGACCCGTTTTTCTCTCATGCATTTCAGGTGATCGTTAGTAAGCTTTTTCTACCAGGTCTTGCATAATGAAGTTTTCACTTGTCAATACAAATCGTTATGTAATAGAACGCAATATTTTGGGAACTAAACTTTGTAATATATTTGCCGATGTGGGCTAAACTGGTGTTGTAATGGTGTACTCTTTCTTTTAAATCTTAACGTTGGTATGTTCTATTACCTTGTGCTTATGTTACCTTCCGTTACACCTCGTGTTTCCGCCTCCGGCGAGGGTGTGACAGATTGGTACCAGAGCCAAAGGTTATAGAGAATGCCGATTTTTCAAAAATAAAAATCACAGCTATAACCGGAATAAAGTTTTAAATAAAACACCGAGCGTCATCCGAGTCAATTAGTCCTATCGTCGTATCGTTACTCATAAATTAAATATAGCCTGATCAACTATGTCTAATTTATGAAGAACCATGCAATGATAAGAGTGATAGTTTTAAATCATGTTTGGTCGAGTCTCTAGAGTCTGGTCACCTGAAACTGCATTGGTCGGGTGGGTATGCATTGCATGATTTTATATTCACGTCTACATTACCGTATCTTATTTATACCCTCTCTTTTCCATCTTTCGACTTGTTAGACATAGCATGTCCCTGATCCTGTCATATTTCGATCACTATAACACACATTACCACCGTTCTGCACCTCATCTGACTTCGTTCGAATGTCGTTTACTCAACCCGATGTTTTGGTCCACTGTAGGATCATGGCTGCAAGAAACACACGCTCAGGAGGCAACAACAACGAAAACCCAAACAACAATGACAATCCAAACAACAACGCGACTGGAATAGCGGATCTACTCACCCAAATTATAACACATCTCGATGCTAGACGAACCAACAACGGAGAAGGTACTTCAAACGCTGGTCAAGGATGCAGCTACAAAACTTTCATGACATGCAAGCCAATGGAATTTCATGGTACTGAGGGTGCCATTGGACTGCTAACCTGGTTCGAGAATGTTGAGTCGAAACTTAGTATCACGAAATGTACTGAAGGAAACAAGGTTGAGTTCTCTGCTGGTCTACTACAGGGTCGAGCATTGACCTGGTGGAACAACCAATTGCAGACTAGAGGAAGAGGGGCTGCAAATGCGTTATCTTGGGAAGCATTTAAGAAACTACTAACTGATGAGTACTGCAGAAAAGATGAAGTGCAGAAGCTAGAAGCGGAATTTTGGAATCACCTGATGGTTGGAGTAGAGATCGACAAGTACACGATCCGTTTCCACGAGTTAACTAGGATGGTTCCTCACATGGTTTCCACTGTGGAGAAGTTGATTGACCGATATATATGGGGATTGATACCGGAAATTAGGAGGGATGTCACCTCGTCGAACCCAACCACTCTGCAAGCCGCTGTGAGTATGGCGTATCGCTTGACAAATGATGTGATCAGGTCTGGAGAACTAACAAAAGCAAACGACAATGGACGAAAGCGACAGGAGGATCACCAGGGAAACCGAGACCAGAATCAGAAAAACAAGAGGCAGCGAATAACCCAGAACTATGGGGCGATCACCCAGGAGCGCAAAGGATATACAGGTCCACATCCTTTGTGTACTCGATGTAATTATCATCACTCAGGAGACTGCCGAAGGTGCGACAAATGTGGACAGACGGGCCACTTCGTGCGAAATTGCTCAAACAGAACTGGAAATCAAGGACAGAGAAAAGCATGTTACGAGTGTGGAAGTCTAGATCACCTTCGCAATACCTGTCCAAAGCTGAAAAGAACTCCCAATCAAGGAGGTAATCGTCCAAACCTGGCGTTGGCAATAGAAGGCCCACAAGATCAGAACATTGAAATTCCTCCCGCACGTGGTCGAGCATTCTATCTGGGTACCGAGGAAGCCCGCAACGCGTAACGGGTACATTCTTTTGAGCAACAACTTTATTTCTGTACAACATGATTTTGAGTGCATAACTTCCTTCCGATTCATATCACGTTCACGACATTGATTAATTTGAGACCTATTGATATCAACCTTAGTTGTTATATATTTTGTTGATTTGATTTGATTTGTGTAAGCAAATCGAATATCGAGCGAATCTTTCAAAAGACTACATTCAAAAGACTTGTTTCCTAGCTTGATCTAGTGACAGTTCTTGTTTGATGAGTTGCGAAAGTCGAGCTAAGAAACAAGTTTACTCAAGTCACTACCTAAAGGTCTTTTGAGGGCCACGTTCGATATTGGGTAAGTTTACCCAATCAAATCTAATCACGGGTATGTAATTAGTTGGATGAGGAACCCTTATGCATGAGCATTGACATGATCACTTAGACTATTCGTACGAGCATGAACTTTTAGAACTCTTGTCGAGGTTCGGACCATAGTATCGTTAATCGAATCACGAGGACGTGATTCAGCTGACATGGGAAGAATGTCACAATTCTCAAATTCCGGTCATTTCTTAAACTCAATATTCATCATATTAGTTCATGCATGAATTTTCATTTCACGTTAAACGCATAATTTCATATTAAATAAACGCTATCGCGTAATTAATTATTTTGAACATTTGATCCGATACTTCCAAAGATTATTCCGATATATTTTTATACTCATATTAAGATGATAAAAATATTATTTTAAGTTTACCTAGTGTTTTAAATTTATTTTGTATATAAATCGTTAAATTTATATTATTACGACGCTTTTCTTAAAAACTACACGATAATTATTATATCACTCAAATTTTGCAAGAAATGTATTTTTACAATTTTAATGATCTCATTATACTTTACTTTGATCTATTAAAAATTACTTTTACCTAAAACTACCTTAAATACACTAATGTATATACAATCTTACAAGTTATTATTACCTTAACTTACTTTCTTTTACTTACACTTTTATACACAATATTATACATTATAAGAGAAAAAAAAAAAAAGTATTTTACAAATACTTCCCCCCTTGGCCGACCAAGGGGGGGGGTGTCTCATTAATGTTTGGTAAAAATTTTCTACTTGTATAGATATGTACTCAAACTCACAATCACTTCATTCATTCATTTCAATAATTCAAGAAGTTAAGTAAAGTGTTTTCTCTCTTGTTCTTCCTCTCCAAAACCGGTCACCTAAGGAGGAAGAAGATTTCATCAAAAACTTTTCAAGATCAAGTTTTATACAATCTAGTATACACTCTTGTTTAGGTTTTGAAATAAAAACCTAGGGTGTTTAGGATAATCCCTTGTTCTAGTCACCTCATCAAGTAAACTAGTAAGCATATCATTTTCATTTTACATCTTTCATTATAATTTCATATTTATTTCATCATTTTTGAGTAAAGCATGCAAGACTTATGGATATTTATACCATTTTTACATTGTTTTTAGAGTTATACATATATAAGTCATCCTATAATTTATCCCTTGTTATATATTAGTCTTGATGATGTCTAGGAACCCATGACACCCTAAGAAGGTGTATGGTAGGATTAGAATAGCTTCGGAGTTGTTTTGAATGGGTTAGAATAGGTTTGGCGCGTGAAAAACTCATTTCGACAAGTTTGCAAAAGGG
>BPTQ01000003.1:95207400-95329011 GCA_019973895.1 Chrysanthemum seticuspe | reverse complement strand
AGATCGGTTTTCTCAAGTGTTTTCATCCTTAGTTAAATCAAGTTCTTGCCAAGTACGTAAAGCGGGGTTTTATATCATTTTGCCATTTTTCCCCCACACTAATGAGTGAACTACTTATCTACGCTACTGTTTTCACCAATGTGGCTTTACATCGCACTTATTGACTTATTGCATATCATATCATTCATAATAGGTCAGTTTCGATATTCACGCTACATTTCGGTGTAACCACTTTTGTCATCGCATCTATTCATCAAGTGAGTAATCACACCCCCTTTTTACCGTTTTACTATATTTTGGGGCGAAATGCATGAACCGTTCTTGAACTAAATTGATTCCTACTTTTGTGAACTCTTTTGGCTAGAATTTATGAACTTGAATCAAATCCTTGAACTTAATTATGAAATAATGCCTTACTTGAGTTTATTGAACCGTACATGTTATGACCTTGACCTAAAGTCTCCTATGTTCGGAGCATCACTATAAAGTCTCCTATGTTCGGAGCATCACTATAAAGACTCCTATGTTCAGAGTATATCTTTGGGAAGAGGCACCCAATATATCTTTGGGAAGAGGCACCCATTATATCTTTGGGAAGAGGCACCCAACATAACTTTGGGTAGTGGCACCCAGTTTAATTTGGTTTCATCAGTAGCATCTCTGAATTATTATATTCGCGGTTCTATATTGTGAACTATTATGACCGCTTATACTTGACTACTTCATACGCTATATTTTGTGCAATGGGTTGTGAATACACAGGTTGCAAGTTTTGTATGGGCGGAACTTGGAACTGAGTGGATTTACAATGCCTTTGCTTTGTGGACTATTTTCGTTGACCGAAAGCTTTGAATATATCTTACGAGTTTTCTTATTTTGCTAAACATGTTTACTCACCAACTATTTTCATAGTTGACCCGTTTTTCTCTCAAGCATTTCAGGTGATCGTTAGTAAGCTTTTTCTACCAGGTCTTGCATAATGAAGTTTTCACTTGTCAATACAAATCGTTATGTAATAGAACGCAATATTTTGGGAACTAAACTTTGTAATATATTTGCCGATGTCGGCTAAACTGGTGTTGTAATGGTGTACTCTTTCTTTTAAATCTTAACGTTGGTATGTTCTATTACCTTGTGCTTATGTTCCCTTCCGTTACACCTCGTGTTTCCGCCTCCGGCGAGGGTGTGACAGTGATGATCATCTGTGGAGCTTGATCTTTACTTCGAAGAAAATAAACCCAAGTCCATCTTGAGTAGTCATCTACAATTACCAAGATGTAGCATTTGCCATTAATCGTCTGCACGCGCATCGGGCCACACAAATCCATGTGAAGAAGATGAAGCACATGCTATAAGCTGTGTTCCACCTTTGAAGGAAAGTGAGCACGAGTGCTTTTCCCTTGTTCACAAGCTGAGCATAGGTGATCTTTAGAATATCGAAATCTTGGGAGACCTTCAACAAGTTTGTATTGAGCAAGGTTGGTTATGGTTTGAAAGTTTAAATGTGAGAGACGATGGTGCCATAGCCAAGATTTTGTAGATGTTGCCTTTGAAAGTAGACAGATGGGAGATGAAGCAATCATGTCTTGCATTGAGATTATATAAAGACTTGAATTGCGGGTACCAGACATAAGATCGTTTCCTTGTAGATCACGAATGAAACAAGTTTTCTCCCGAAAAGCAACTTCCAAATCTCCATCACAGAATTGCCTACTGAGAAGAGATTGTGACCGAGGCCTTCCACATAATAAACCCTTCTAATTTCGATGTTACCATTGATGTAATCTCCGTAGCCCAAGATAGCTGCGAAGTGATCATTCCCGAATCTGACAGTGCCAATGAACTTTGCAACAAAGTTTGATAACAGTTTGAGATTGCCTGTCATGTGTCGGGAACATCCGCTATCAACAATCCAAAGGATGATCTGTATCACCTGAATTACACACAGACGAGAGAGATGGAATAGAAGTAGATGTGGAACCTGAAGAGTTAGAGGGTTCCGAAGCAGTTATAGTAGAAACACACATATCAATGATTTTAGGTATCCATTTAAATCCAAGTGTATTATGTAACCATTTCTGCCATCTCCAACTAGTCTTAGCTTTGGTCTTAGTGAATGCACTAGGTGATAAGTTCTTCCTAGGAGGTGAAGGGGGTTCGTTGGGTACATCAATGATCGTAGTTGGAACACTAGATGGTGGTTTACCTAGCACAAACCTAGAAGCATTAGTGGGCCTAGAGGTATTTCGTTTTCTATTATTCCGCTTACGATTCAAGATAGCCTTAGCAACACATTTATCTTGACAACTAGAAAACATGCTTTTATGACAACCAACACAAGAGGCTTCAAACAAAACATTAAGAGTACTTAAAGATTCAGCATTCGTTACATCACTTTGTTCATTACATTTGTAAGACGCAATATCTAAAGTGGGTGCAACTTGAGTTTTATTCAAAGTCTTAGGGTGTTCTTCTACTTCAAAATTCTTTATTGTTCTTTTCTTACGTCGCAACTTCCTATTCTTCCTTGTATTGCTCCTAGGCTGTGAAGTGCGGACGTTGGGAAAAGAGGCAACTATTCCTGTTTCAGTAGAGGGAAGCACATTAGTATCTTGTGGTTTGTCATTAGGCATTCTAGTGTCACTTTTTCTATGTGTTACAGGTGCAAGTTTCTTAATGTTACTAAGCTTAACTTGTTCATACTTTCCTAACTTCTCTTTTAACTCAATGATAGTGTGCAACAAATCTTGATTTTCAGAACGAAGATTTCCATAAACATTCATGACTTCTTTAGTGTGTGCAAGATAATGATCAAGTTCGTTTGATGCTTCATCACGAGTCTGTTTGAGTAAATCAAATATGACACCATACTCCTTTTTAACTTTTGCAAGTTCTTGTTCATATTTTGAGATTTGACATTTCAAAGACGCGTTTTGATCATCCAGTTGCTCAAGTTTTGGATTAAGAGGTTTGGAATGCAACTGGTTGATTTTATTTTGCAAAGCAAGTTCACGATTTTGACAATCTTTTTGACACCATTGAAGACGACGTTTTGCATTTGAAAGCTCGTTTAACAATCGTTCATTTTCAACTTTTAAAGACTTGATTTGTGACACAGTATCCGTATTCTCAACGTTTTCAACATAATCCACAGAATCAGTAGAGATATAATCAAATGCATATGCAACAGAATGTAATAGCACCACATTATGGATATCAGCAAAGATAACATCTTCCAAGAGTCGATCAACATCTTTTCGTAACATTTTCTTTTTACGTTTTGTATTTGAAATAGATGTTTCTGTTTTCTCGAAAACTATTTTCATCAGTCCAAGTTCCTTATGAAATTCCCTTTCCCAATACAATGCACAGTTTTTCAAGTTTTGAACATGCGGTAAAATTCTTTTCTGAAAAATATCTCTTTGTTCTCGCGCCTGAGGCGATTGAAAATGTTCAACTTTTATTTCAGAATGAAATTCAATCTCACGTTCTAAAAGTTTGATGTCGGATAGGAAAGTGTCAAAATATCTAAGAATTTGATGACTTTCGGGTATTGATTTACTTCACTGAGTGAAGGTAAAGGACCATTAATTTGTGCAGAATTGGGTTGGGGACCAACATTAGAAGACTCAGACATAGGTGTGATAACCCAAGGTGTGTTAGAAGTATCCTTTTGCGCGACGAAAGTGACGGATTTTGAATAGTTAAATGGTTTGTTATAAACAACATTTTCTAATTTTGATCGACTCTCGTCTTCTGCATCTAATTCCTCTTGACGATTATATTCAACAACACTCATAATGGAATCATCAATTCTATGTTCTGCACTGTAAACTTCAGGATTTGGTTTGAATGCTCTATTTGAAAACTTAGGTTTGTAATCAGCAAGATTCGGTCCATATCCATTTGGATTTGGTTTGAAAGTAAACTTTTGAATCGTTGTGATTGATTCACCATGTTTATAAACAACATTTCAAAACTCTTTGATTTTGTTTTGTAAGTCGACAATTTCCTCAAGATAGGCATCTATTTGTTTCGTTGAATGCTTTTTGTACTCAGAGAACTGTTTTTGACAAGTTAACAACTCAGACTTGGCTTTTTGAGTTTCCAAAGTAAGAGCGTTAAGTTGTTGTTTATGATCATATTTCAGTTGTTCTATTTGAGACAACAAAGCATTCTTGGATGCGACTAGATCACGTATCTGTCGTTCTAATGATTTTTCGTTTTGGTAAGATTTAGCAAAAGCGACTTCAAAACCTTGTTCACATTTTTCTTGAGTTTTAAAAACGTTGAGTTGCCTTTTTAAGCATTCAATATCCCTGGTTAACAGTGCATTTTTATTTTTTAATTGCTGATTGAGTTTACAACATTGTTCCATTCGGGATCGTTGGTCATTAAGTAAGAGGTCAATATCTAGATTAGGCAATAGTTCAACGTGTTCAACGTGAGTCTCAACATGATCATTATTCAGTTCCTCAAGTATAACCACAGAGTCAACTTGACTATCAATGGTAACCAGGAGGTCATCTTGATCGTCAAATGTAACTACTGGATCTAGTTGAGTATCATCAGAATGAGATGTGGACGGCTCATGTTGAACATTTTGAGCCTCGTCGGATTCAGATGTTGGCTGAGATATTAGATTAGTGATGAATATGGTTTGATCCGGTACCTAAGACAAGCCGTCAGTGTCATACACTGGGCCTGTGTCACTCATGTGAAGTTCGTGCATGTTTGCCATCAACATAACTGCTGCATTAGCCTGCAAGTCCTCCATATCATCATCAGAATCTACATTTGCCATGAAGCTATGTTCCTTGTTGGTAAGAGTTCCACCAGCTTCATCCTTGAGAGCCAAAAGTAAAGCCTCTATGTGATAAGCACTGCCTCTAATCCTCGGCTTTAAGCATGCATTAGCCAGATGACCCTTCTTATTATAGTTATAGCAACGAAGACCATTAATCCCATTCTGAGCATTACCCTGTTCAACCACTTGAGCTCTTTGTTGTTGTGGAGCACCCATGTTATTCCTTCCCATTGGATTAAATCCTTGACCACCACCTATCTGACGAACATTACCTCGATTATGAACTTCAATACGTCCATTGTTAATAACAGCCTGATTTCTTGTGTTTGATGAGGTACGAATGCGATTGTTGGCTTTGTTTGAGTTTCGGCCGAAGGCTCTAGCAATCATGACAAATCCTTGCTACAATGCATCGAAAGCTTCTGTATCCTCATTAGATTCACTGTAAAGTGCTTGATCATTGTTTTTGTTGTATGGAACCAATTGAGTTTCTTGAGATTGGTGTTGTGACTGATCATAAGGTGTAATCATAGCAGATGGTTGAGCAGCGGGTTGTGGAGGATTTGTGAATACAGTTTGTAATGTCGGGAATTGAGGATAACAGTTGAATACAGTTGACAAAGCGAGTTGTTGATTATCCGGAAGTGAAGGTGTGACGGGGAGTCCATGTATAACCCTTTCTTTGTCAACTTCTTTTTGGTGGGGCTTCAAATAGTCGTACAACAATCCGTATGTAGCATGATGAAGATTCTTTGCTTGACGGATGAAAATGACATACTTTTGCCAATCATGACCAAGACTACTTAGGAACTTAGTGTTGACTGCAATTCTTGGCATAATGATGTTATGTTTTTCCAAGTCATTGATGATGTCTGAGAATCGATGATGATAAGACTCTAATGTCTCTCTTGGTTCAATCATGAAGTGTTCGTAAGCCAAGTAGATTTTGGATTCCATGTCCTCTTGATTGAGTTCAGTGCCTTCCATGAGAAGATGAATATGTTCCCACATTGCTTTAGCAGTCTTTTTGTAGGATCTTAATATTTATTGTGTTTGATGATTCGGGTGGTCTTGGATGATCAAAATACATGTTAGCCATTAGAGAGAGAAAGTTAGAGAGTTGGGTGTTTTCTTGGTAGAGACTTGGTTCTCAAAAGTATGGAATATTAGATTGAAAAGCACCACCCCTTCCATGGATGGAAGGGGTATTTATAGTTACAGAATACACGACCTCCTATCGGCATGTGGATCAGGGATACAGTGGGTAAAGACCCGTCCTTCCTCCACGGTGTTACACTACGCTAAACTACGCTACTAAATAACTAATAAACTACTAAACAACTAAAATAACGACACGTCTACGAGCTAACTTATGCTAGATCATAATTGGGGTGACTGACACTTTAACATGGAATTTTCTAATTCCTAAAAATCTCCCCCTAAGGGAGGTCACCCCATGTTTTACATTTCGAATCCTAGCATTCTATTCTTGACTTCGTTCTTGAGCTCGTAGACTTGAATTCTTCACTTTCTCAATCTTTGTGCTTTAGTAGCGATTCTTCAAAGTCCGCACTGATTTGTACTTTTAGTGGAGGCCTTTAACTGATCCACATCTTTGATGATCTTCTAGCTTTCTTTGAGATCATCAGCCACAGTAAATCTCTGGATCACCCTTTATTGTGTTGCCAACATGTGAAGTTGTGACTTTCGGACCGACATGCTCACACTTTTGAATCATGACATCTTTCCATCAGAGTAGCGGAAGCTTTACTGGTTCATGATATTTGCAGCAGCGTAGCAGAAGCATAGTATAGTAATATCAGAACCAGGTTATGTAGATTATGCACCAGTCATGATTTCTTCAGTTAAGAGTGGATGCTGTGAGCATGCGGCTTTGGATTGACTCCTCAATTCTGATCAGCTGCAACCGTCCAAATGTACCTGCAAACAACAATTAGCAATAAAACACACGAAAGTGTCTTTGATCACTTTCGTTGAATTGAGGTACACGGCCCACGGTTCCCCGTTGATCAGTATAAATACTGCCTGTGATCAGGTAGGATTCCTAAGAATCTCCTTGACAGGGTTTCGCAGCTGTTCTAGCTGTTCTCAAACCGGAACGTCTCAAAGAAGACAACATGGAGTGAGTGAACCAGCAAATTGAGATTCACTGATTGATGAAAAATGATTTGAAAAACAATCGCATATTGCTTGAAGAAAGAGTTTTGCAATACGACGAAGGTTTTATGAGAAAGATCAATTTTCAAACAAAATACTTTTTGTATTAGAGAATGAGTACACATTCGACGTGCTAGCGAAAAGAAGAGATTCGCACATCGAACGGTTTTTCTAAAAGTATTTTTCAATCAGAGATACTTTTTGAATTTGAAATGAATACACATTCGACGTGCTAGAGAAAAGAAGGTTTGCACATCGAACGGTTTTTCCAAAAGTATTCGTCAATTCCATTCCTGGACCAAGGTTGATTCAAGAAAGAATCGCCCCATCGTTTCTATGCAGTTGTCACAAGCTTGATCTTACGAGAAGATCTCACATGTCACCCACCAAGAGCTTGTTTGATGTTGGCTCTAGAAGGATTTCCATCTTCATCGTGAATATTTTCATATCACTCGGATGTTCTGGCAATACCACAAGGATAATGCGTAGGACTCTTAATATATTCTTACTTTCCACATTGTGTGAAAAAGCAAGTCTTCAAGAATTTAGTGTCCTAACGAGATATTGTGGATGATCTCTTGGCTCTAGACTCAATTGTGCACATTTGGTTCCTTTGCCGGAGACTAGGGAGAGGGTCTCCTACTTCAATATCAACCATCTCTAAGAGAAAGTCGATAGATTATGTCGGTTCCCCGTGAGAATGAAACAAGCCCTTTTAAGAGGAACTTGAGTGGCTTGGGAAGTTTAGTGCAGTGCGTCACTGGGTCCATGACGTCTTGTCTTCAATACCAGTGTTACCTTAGTAACAACCAGTAGCATATGTATTGAACCCGGTTTCTGCCCTAAGGTTGAATTGATGGTGGGCTATTTCTTTTCACCCTTTTTCACATTCAGTTCTTTTTCATTCTTCAACCCCTTCAGTGCTTACCGAGACTTCATAACTAGAAACTTGTTGGGTTTATTCCGGTACTAGCTCTGTCTCAGTCCGCACTCTTCCCATATTCTCATTTTTCTCCTTTTTTCAATATTCATAAGGACTCTACACTATCTAGTGGATTGTCCCTGGGAAGATCCCTCCGGTTCTGGCGGATCGTGGGAACAAATACCTAACCTCACCATCCTTATAACTCCATGCATAAAGTAAAATGGTCGGTCTTTTGGTACAGTTCATTCTTCCTTGAAACCAATTGAAAAATCATTTGGAAAAACAATCAAGGTACCTGTGATACGAGATCAAAGCATTTTGTACCCTAATAGTTTTGATCATTTAGAAAAATGCTCCCCCTCAACATGTGCATATGATTTTGAAATTGTTTAGCACATGGAGGCAAGAGTTCTTTGAAATAATTTCTTTGAAATAATTTCTTGATCACAATTTCCATGGAAAAAGCCATTTGATTTTCTTTGGTAAATTCTCCCCCTCAATATGTGCATAGGATATTTGAAATCATTTTTATCACATAGAGGCAAGAGTTCTTTTGAAGCACATCCACGATTACAAAAGCCATTTAAGAAACCATTTGAAAACTCAATCAAGGTACTTTATACGTCTCTTTTTAAAAAAACTTTTGTACCTCGATAGTTATGCTCCCCCTCAATATGTGCTTCGAGATTCGAAAGCGTTTAGCACATATGAGAGAGCAGCCTGCACAATTAAATCAAAAATGATCACCTTTTATCAAATTTTATTATTAAATCACAAATTCTCCCCCGATCAAAAATATCAAACCCTTTGAGATTTTGGATCCCAAGTGATTTAATTAGGTTTAGAAAACATTGGAGAAAATGTGGCCTTGTTTAAATACTCATCTGGTTTTTGGATAAATCCTCCACCTCAACATGTGCATTGTGTATTTGAAATCGTTTGGCACATGGAGGCAGGAGTGCCTTTGAAGGACTAAAACCAATTCCATTTAAAACAGATTTGAGATTTAAATCACGATCTCTACCCCAATCAGAAATATCAAACCGTTTGAGATTTGTGATCCCAACTGATTTAAATCATTTAGAAAAATTTGGGGAAAGATGTGGCAAGATTCAATTTTGAAAGATGACAAATAAGGACCATTTTAAGACATTAAAGATTGTTAGTGTCAGGTATGATAGTTTTTAATAGATCTTTTAAGTAAAACAAAACAATTTCACAATCAAACAAGAACAGAAAAAATTTCATTTTGAAAGACCTTGATTCTAAAGAAAAAATCATACCATGACATAACATTAAATCTTTAGATCACCACTTATTTTATACAATCCGGACTTTTATGAAGCAACATTGTTTGAAAATAATTTATTTTAAATCACTCTCCCCCTCAATCCATGACAGTAGTCAAAGATTGAGTGACTTAGATTTTGATAAAAATGAAGTCCGGTGATTTTCAAAATTTAGTCCAACTTATTTTCAAAACAATATTTTACCATTTTCAAAATAATTTTTATTCAAAGTTTTTAGAAAAATGGTATCCCTGCACAAAGATACGTTAGGTGGTTGAGAAGCTTATGTTGTCGCTGTAGGGCTTGGAAGAAAAACCGTCTGCTGATGCAGTGAGACTTCTTACGTTGCATTTTAATGCCAACTGAGGTCAAATTAAGCTCCGTTTCTTCAATCACTTAGAAGAAAACCATCTGCTGATGCAGTGAGACCTCTTACGTTGCATTTATGCCAACTCTTCATAGAAGTCCAATTAAGCTCCGTTTCTTCATTTGTCAACCCAAGAAATAGTTACCCTTTCCTTTCGACATCCAATCATCTTTGTGGGATCCGGATAGGGAATATTCTTATATACCAAAATACCTGCATACGTTAGTGAACACACATACAGATATATGGTGGTCGACATCACCCAAACAACAATCGACTAATTAAAGTCAATTCAACATAACAATCAGATCATATAAGGCATGGGGTTTATGTGTTAATCAAACTCTAATCATCTAAACCTAACAATCATATCCTAAATTCCTAGTCCTTCGACACAGGCAAATATCATTTTTAATTAAGCACGTAGGGTAATTAAGAAGGCTCGTTAGATAATATAGATTTGAAAACATTCTCCCCCTCAATCAATGACTTATTTTCTGAAAAGTTTAAAAGCGCTGAAGTCATTGATTGAGTTTTCAATATTATAAAAGTTCTTGAAACTGATTGATTTTGCAACTCATTAACCACCATTTTGAACACAACAAATATTTTTCTGAAGAATTATAGACAGAAAAACATTTGTGTAGGAACGGCAGTCCTTCGACATACTTTCCTCATTTTGTTTTAGGATAAGCGCATGAAATTTGTGAAAAACGTTTAAGCGTAGCACTTTCCTTCCTTTTAAGAGCGGGTTGCTATCTGAAATGATAGCAAGCCATTTTTTGAAGCGCGGGTTACAGTCTGATATAACTGTAAGCCATATTTTTGAGACATGTTTAAAAAATATTTACACCTCCTGCTCGAACTTCATCTATGGTCCCGTGCCATTATTGAATGACATTTCTATGACCGCAGATGTTATCGATACCAGAAGACATGTCATGTTAAAACATATTTTTGGTATTTTTGGAAATTTTCTGATTTTTATGGGTTTTTGAAGGTTTTATATTTTTCTATTTTCTTTTTGTAGGTTTTATATTTTTGTATTTTGTTTTTCTGATAAATATATACACAGATAGAGTAGATGATATAGTATAAGAAGATGATGATACGAGTACCGAGATAAGGATATCGAGCAGCCCCGTTGTAGAAGATAGAAGTAATCATCTCTTAAACATTCACCACCAAAGCTTCAAAGACTCTTGAATCGAAGATAGAAATTGAGCCACTTGAAAGAGAGACTTTGGCAGCTTCCCCCCAAACCGAAAATCCATTAGATGAGCAGATTCGATGCTCTATTTCAAGCTTGCCTTAGCCAGGTGCACAGAGAAGCACACCATTATCATAAAACCCGCTGCTCCTTTTAAGACCGATAATCGAGATTCTTTGTTCGGGGTTATATCATCAACAAGAACAGCAGCTACGTATCATCCCACATTTAAATAATCTTCTCAATTTTCATACCCACTGAAGTCTGAAGCGATCCATTCCAAAAAAAGGTGTCAAGAGAACAATTCCCCCAAGTAGTTGAATTGATGTAGTCAGTCTCTTTGTATAATGCTCAAGAACTCTCCCGAATACACATCATGAGGGGAATGAAAACACCTTCCCATGTTCACATTTTTCTTCCCGGATGATCGTGTATGAAGCTCAAGAACCCGAAGTACACCAATACCCAAGAGCTCTCCCGAATACACATCATGAGGGGAATGAAAACACCTCCACAATGTTCACATTTTTCTTCCCTGATGATCGTGTATGAGGCTCAAGAATCCGAAGTACACACATTCCTACCTAAAGAATAACTGATAACACCTCCTTCATGTCATACATTTATCTCCCCTGAATATGTCATACTTGTGTACCTCTTTTATCTTCAGAAACTTTCTCTTACATCTCTTCCCCCACATAGTTGGAATAAGAATACTAAACGCCTTGATGAGTAAAACCTTAAGTTTCTCTGCGGTCATGACATTTGTTTTCCCGGGATATGTTCAATCACTTAGAAGAATTAAGTTCATCAAGTTTACTCGCCATGAGTCAAACCTTGAGTTTCTCTGCGGTAATAACATTTGTCTTCCCGGGATATCTTCAATTACTTAGAAGTATTAAGTTCATCAAGTTTACTCGCGTTTAGATGCTTGTCTCCTTCCCCCTTGTTGGTTTAGACACTTCAGAATCAGCAACATCTTATCAGCCCAAATACTTGAAATCTTTAGAGAAGAACACTTGTAATGTAGTGGGAATCAACTTGCTGAAGTAGAATGTGAGCAAGTCTAATTGGAGATTAAATTCGACATATCACAATCCCCCAATTAGTGCTCTCCCCAAGACCGACAATCTTTTTGATAAATGCCCAGATTAAGAAGAAGTCTTTAGATCATTAAATGTAACACGTCTTTGGTCTTCTAACATATAGCAAGAAATGTAGAACAGACTGTAGACTCGACCTTCTTCAAGATTGTCCAGTTGGGGAATAGATAGTTAACATCTTCAACTCACACCAAAAAGCATCCCACCAAAAAGCATCCCAATTAACTTACATCTTGCAAATCCCCTTAACTAAAATCCCTCCCAATCAAACAAGAACAGAAAGATGTTCATCAAGGAAATCAGCAATCAGGCCACAACGAACACACAAGATGGTAACACCAAACTACCAATCACATCAAACAAGAACAGAGAGATTGTTCGGAATCATCATGTTGATGTATACGTGAAGCATTAACCGGAAGCACTTTGTCGATAAACTCATCAATCCGAGTGAAGATGTCAACCAACGGCTCTTAGAAAAAAACTCCATGTAAAGATGATCCGATAAGAAGAAGCTCGGTTCTTACATGAGTTAGGAGCCGTTTGACCATATATTCTCAAATATTAATCAATCATGCAAAAATTTCACACTTCTTCTCCCCCTCAAGAATTGCATACGGAGTTGCCATTCTTGATTAAATAAGTGAAAATCATCCGAATGTTCTATTCACACTTCTCTCCCGCAAAATCAGCACATGATGTCGCCATCTTCATTATAATCGAGCAAGTGGAATGAGAAAACAATCAGTGGTAGCCTGGTTCACTTGATGACTGAAGCGCATGGAAAAAGTATGAAGCATGTTGATGAGAATGGTCATAATAAGAAGATTTCTCTTCTTCAGAAGATAAAGCGCACTGAAGCGTACACTTTTCTTTTCTTTGAAGAACGAGGCTTGAACTGAAGTATTCAAACGTCATAAGAAGATTTCTCTTCTTTAGAAGATAATGCGCACTGAAACATACACATTTCTTTTCTTTAGAGAACGAGGCATGAGCTGTTGTGTTCATACGTCATAATCTCTCTCTTTTCAACTCTCTTAGCAAAACATGTAATCATCACCATTATCATTAAGTAGGCTTTTTGTCGTGACAGCTGATGGAGATAACCCAATATGATGAATTTGACCCTGAAGTAAACTAACCCGAACTCGTGACTTAAACTTGCACATGTGTAACAAAGAGCGGTGCCGAGAAATCCATGCTCCATTGAATCTCTAAGTACTCTATACTCTTCAACCAACCAACCATCAAGTAATAGACGTACATCACCTCTTGAGAATCCACAATTCAATGTGACACTGAGCACTACAACGTAACTCCTTAAAGTGATAGTTATTTTGTGGTGGTATGAGCCCAATTCCCCCAAGTGGTAAAAGAAAAGGTAAAAGACACCCAACAATAACTAGATTTCCAAGTCTTCGTTTTTGATAATAAGCTCGAACAAGGATCATGAAGAATCTTCATCCAACCATCCCCGATACCTTCAGATACTAAGTGCACTCGCCCGTGATATTTCACTTCAACCTCAAATAAATAATAATGAATTAAACCCGTTGTCACATCATCTAGTTAACTGCTCAAATCTAGCCTTCTTTGACATTTAACGAACTTTGATAATGGTTTCATCTCGACCATGGTTAAAATTACATAACCCCGTAAAACCATGTAATAACCAAACTGCCATGACGAATATCCAAACACACATCCAATTCATGAAGTACACCCTTTTATCCCTTCTTCGAAACAGAAAAACGTAGCACCAACATCAAAAAAGATCCCGAAATACACTTTCCTTTCTCCAAGATGGTTCCATCACTACGGGATTTTACAATTCTATGGTTTAAACCGAGAAATAGGTTCTTTCGCGGGATTTTACAAAACCAAGAATAAACCGTAAGATAGATCCGGAAATGCACTTTACTTTTACCAAGATGTTTCCATTGTTACGGGATTTTACAAGTCTATGATTTAAACCGAGAAATAGGTTCTTTCACGGGATTTTACAAAATCAAGACAAAACCGTAAACAATGTCAGCTTGAATGTGGTATGACAACTTTGGTTTCGGTGAATATCTGTTTTTAGGGGAACATGCAGTGGTTCAACAACGGTTCATTATCCAACATCAACAATATCATCAACCATCCAATAAACACTTTGGTAAACATATCATTCACGCATTCTGTCGGCTGTTGTTGTGACCACTTGGTGAAGCAAACCCGATATGTCAAACTTGATTATGAAGTGAACTTCCCCAGATTTGTTACTTAAACTTGTACTAATCCTTGTGAAGAAGAAACGGTGTACCCAATGTACAAATCCTCTTGACGTATCCTCAACTGGGTGAGACACCGAAGTGATAGCTACGTTGTGGGTTAAGCGAGAAAGAATCACAACAGTAACTAAACAGCCAAGTCTTTATCACATTCTATAAAAACCCAAACATGTCATCTTCGCGGAAAGGTAGAAAGAAAGAAGATTAAATAAGTAACTGTGCCCGGAAAACCTCATGACAAATCCAAATAAGAAATACCAAATACAATCCACCCCGTAGTCAGCCAAGTTTCAATAACACTTTAAACCGTGACAAAATGATATCCTTCCGTGAAATTGTATAAACCAAATTACCAAACCTCCAAACGCAACGAATCTCATCATCACAATTCATAGCCCAAAACTCACACGTCTCAAATCTCATCATAAATTAACTCGCATAAAATCCAAATCATGAAAAACCCAAATGACCCAATCATGTGAACGGTCCAAACTCGGTTACTTGTACAAATCAATGCCCAGTCAATGAAGGTCAATCCAATCATCCACGTCTAATGTCCAAATAGAACAGTTTGAACCGTCACTTCATTACCAAATCAATCATATCGGTCAAGCACCTCGAACTCATTCAAAAACACAAGCCGTGAATGTGTGAATATCCCGTGAAATTAATGACCGAAATACCACGCACTAATCAATATTAAAAAAATTGTATCTAAAATTTTGTAACACAAAAATTTAGATAACACAAACATATTAAACATTTCACGTCAAATGCAATTCCAAAGCCCACTCTAACATATTCGGATAAAGCCCAATACCATTAGTACACAATCCATTATCTGAGTGTGATATCTGGATAGGATGAATTAGTAGTAATAATGTTCACATGCAACCAAATTTGTGACACTCCAATTCTGCTTTCAATGTATAGCCCATTAAACCCGATCCATCATACATTCGGATTAAAAACTAACCCAACCCTAATCCCATAGATATAAAAGGAATGTTACACACACTTTATAACCCTAAAAATACTCCCCAACGTCACTAAACACAAACCCTAATTATATTAAAGTCCGCCTCTCTCCTCTACATATCTGCTACTCACCCAAATCTCAGCTGCTTCAAAAATACATCACTCAAACAAATCACACATTCATCTTAATATCGCAATCAAATTAAACCATCAATATGCAAACCCTTCAACCTATTTCACCAAATCCCTGATTAGTCTCCATCACACCGTATATACGCCACAGGGATGGCTTCAATAATCAGAAAAATTTCTTCATTGAACGATTCAAGTTGAATACGCCACAGGGATGGTTTTAGATTCATGAATCGGCCACAAGATATCTTAACAAACCAAGGTTCACGGGTAGGTTATATTAATCCATCTTTTGTTTTCTTGTTAAGGTCATAAACGAACCAAGTGATGTTTGATTTTCTTTTAATATGAACGAACCTGTCAAAAGGGGATAACATAATTGTTATAACCCTTTTTTCTTGATGTTCGGATAAAACACAAAAAGATCGATGATGATTAGTTTCTCTTGATTGATAGACCATGAAAAGTCTAAGTGCTTCTTTTAATAGTACAAGAGAACGAGGCTGAGATCATAAGACATCGTGTTTGTTCAACTTTAAAACTCGAACAAAAGAAAAAGAAATTAACATACATGTTATCATTCTTTTCTTGCATTGTTCGGATAAATAAAGAAGCTAATGTTCCAAAAAGGTCGATGAAGATACTTTCTCGTATGATGGACCTTAAAATTGGTTCTTTGAATTCATTACATAGAGAAAGAGACTGAGATCTTATATCCTTTGATATTTACTTTTAAGCATAGATCTGTGATGTATTATGTCTCGGGTTTGGACCATTGAAAATTAGATGAGAGTTGAGAGTGATTGTGAGGGTCTTGGGGTGAGTCTAGGTCTTAGGATTAGATTAATGGTTTGATTTGTTTCGGATCAGTTGAGAATGGTTTGTTCTCGGTATAAATTTAGTTGGACCAATGATTGTTTAGAACTGAGGTCGAGATGAGTCTGTATTTGGTATTTATTTGAGGTCGTGGTCACTGGTCAAAGTCATCTTCTTCACCATTTCTTTCTGTTGAGTAGTTCTTGCCACAAGTCGCTACGGCAAGTCGCTACGGCAAGTCGCCACGACAAGTCGCCACGACAAGTCGCCAGGACAGCAAGTGACTCAATAGCCAACTCGCTAACATTAAAAAAACAGTTTTTGACAAGTCGCTAACTTGATATTTGATGTTTTCCGATGAGTTTTCCGACTAAATTCCGACCACCTTCATAGTTACCCAGAAAACATCACAAGGAATGCACCTTTTGACCCAATATGACCATAAAAATGTCTAGATATTTAAATATTGGACAAAGCATACACAGCCAGAACTTGGACAAAAATGACTTGGACACATGTTTTAAACAGTTAAGAACAGTTTACCCAAAGATCCGACCTCAAAAAACGTATCAAAGAATAGTTTTGGACACATATTTTAACCAGTAAAGAACAGTTTAACCAAGGAACGTATTATAACCACAAAAACGTATCTAAACCAGTTTCAAATAAGCAAATAAGACTCAAAACCACAAAAGTATCAAAGCATGTTGAAAAACAGTTTCGAGACCATAAAAAATCATCAAGATACAACAACCTTGGCTCTGATACCAATTGTAGGATCTTAATATTTATTATGTTTGATGATTCGGGTGGTCTTGGATGATCAAAATACATGTTAGCCATTAGAGAGAGAAAGTTACAGAGTTGGGTGTTTTCTTGGTAGAGACTTGGTTCTCAAAAGTATGGAATATTAGATTGAAAAGCACCACCCCTTCCATGGATGGAAGGGGTATTTATAGTTACAGAATACACGACCTCCTATCGGCCTGTGGATCAGGGATACAGTGGGTAAAGACCCGTCCTTCCTCCACGGTGTTACACTACGCTAAACTACGCTACTAAATAACTAATAAACTACTAAACAACTAAAATAACGACACGTCTACGAGCTAACTTATGCTAGATCATAATTGGGGTGACCGACACTTTAACATGGAATTTTCTAATTCCTAACACTTTTGAGCATCAACACTTTGAAGAATCGGATTGGGTAATCCCAAAAGGATGTATTGCATTGCTAGCTCATCGGCTTCAAAATGTAGAAGTTCATCAGCAGTGAGGTCAGTAAGACTTGCAATGTTGGTGACATCACCTCTTGGTGGATTAGCATTTGGATCTCCGGGTGTAATGACAGTAGGCATCTGAAACGGACCTTCCAGGATGACCTTCTTTAAGAACTTTCCATGTGGCTTCTTTAGATCACAAAACCTAAAGAACCTAATCACCCATTGATCGTAGTTTCTGGGAGTGAGCATTGGAGGTCTATCAAGTGATCCAGCCTCATGAATGGATTGTTGCCTACTTAGAGCTTCACACATCTTTGCAAACCAAGACGGTTCCTTCATAGTATTCCTGGATGGATGTTGATTGTTAAAGTTTGTGTAAGGTTGTACTTGAAGACTAGGTGATGGTTGAATCATTTGTGGTTGAATTGCTCCTTGAGGGAATTGATGTTGTAGTTGATAGAGTTGTTGTTGTTGATTGATTTGTTGTTGTACTTGTTGAGGATACACATGAGGGAAGTAATTAGAGTATGGTGGTTGAGATATCTTGAAACTTGTGTTGTAAAATGGATCTTTGTAGTCGAATGAAACTTTGTTGATGAAGAGTCCTTATGCGTAGAAACCAAGCTTAGACAAAGACACCTTATGCGTAGGAAAAACCAGCTTAGGCAAAGAAACCTTATGCGTAAAGACACCAACTTACGAGTAAGAATAGAGCTTATGTGTAGGATTAGCTTACGCGTAGGGTTACGTAAACCTTAGCTTATGCGTAAAACAAATGCTTATTAGTAGAATACTTATGCGTCATAATTGCTTATGCGTAAGACAAGGCTTATGCGTAAAACAATGCTTAGGCGTAAAGATTCTACGCGTAAGAGTTTGCTTAGGCGTAAAACTAGGGTTTTGCCCAAAAAAATCCTTTACACTTATTCCAGTGTAAAAGATATCCAAAGTCGAAGTGTTTTCAGGCTTATCCAAGCAAGAAAACACTGAGTAAACCAAGAACACTGAAGATCAAACCTTATGAAGCTTACGCGTAACTTTAGGGTTTTCTTATGCGTAGGAAATGCCAATGTTTACCAAAAACTTATTTTAAGCACAAAGATGTTTAGAAACCTGATTTTTGAGATGAAATAGGTTCAATATCACCAAAATAACACAAAAGTGTGAAACTTGATGATCCAACACACGTTATCACCTTACGCGTAGAAAAGCTACACGATTAAAACCAAGCTTAAAAACTAAGAAATACACGTAAAGTTTGAAACTTTTTGCTAAAAACAGAAACTTTATCACTAAATAACCTTGAAAGGACAAGAATCTTGAGTTTTAAAGTGAAAAAATTAAAGCTTTTTGCGTATAAAAGATTGAGTACCGAGAACCTTACGCGTATACCAAATACTTCAAAAACAAAACCTTTTCACCCAACTATTTGGCGAATGATACCACTATTAGGTTCCCATTTATGTAACACAAGCATCAATATAAGAAGTGGAGATAAAGAAGTGATCGGTTGAACAAGTCAAAACAATATGCGTATGAATGAAAGAAAGGATATGCGTAGATATTGAAATGAGATGAACAACCAACCTTCAAATGAAGGTTTACATGAGGTATTTATAGGAAGGAACTAGGGCAACATGCAAGTTCCATTCCTTTCCTTATTAGGCTTGGGCCAAGGCTTATGGGCCTTCTACATAAGCCTTAGCATAATAACAAACATAAAGGCCTAATTAAGCTAACTATTACATATCAATTACTAACACTTGTAATCTAGTTTAGGAGTGATTCCAACAATCATCAACATCAGAGTCAAATGCATCACAATCTGCAACTTGAAAGGCATTGGGATTGTTCTTAGCTACACCATGTACTGGTTGTTCATCCACATCTGCATCATAAGTTTTGGCATTTCCTTCAGCAAGAAACAACAACTCTTCCTCATCCAATACAACTCCATTATCTTGAGCTTGCACAAGTAGCATCTTATCCCTGAAGTACTCTGCATTTTGTGGACGTTTTGGTTGAGTGCAGTTCCTAGCAATGTATCCTTCCCCTCCACAGTTGTAACACTTGATTGGCTTCCCTTGACCCTGAACCGCAATCCTTCCTCGATTCTGATAACCTACATAACCAGCTCCTCCCACATTCCCATAACCAGTACCAACACCTACATTCCCTTGTTCATTATGTGGTAGATAAGCATTCTGCCTTCCTTGCACGTTTTGTACTACAACCCTTCCATCTTTAACCGTGGCATGATTGTATAGATTAGATGCAGTTCTGAGATGATTGTTGGTGTGGAGAGTGAGGTTTAAGTTTTGCTTAACCATTAGGGCGAGTTATCAAACCGCAAAGTGTTCCATGAACATGTCCAATAGCTTATAACCTGAATCTGGAATAAGTTTGTGATTACGATCCCGAGTGGGTATAACTTGTGATGATTTGGTACTTATCCCCACATTTGTGAAGAATGCAGTTGAATCATTTGAAGAGCTTGCAGCAGCAACATAGTATTGAACTTTTCCATGATCGTACGTTCAAATGCAACATGCTTCTCATGTTGGAGTAAATAAGCATACAGTTGCTCATAATTGGTGTTCCTCAGTCCTTTGTTCAATTTGACAGCAGTGAAAAATTTGTGACATTCAGGATTCATGTTGTTCACGAACTTGGAATTGAGCTGGATATTTGGCATTGTCATTTTGATATTCCTCATATCATTCACAAGCTTGCGGAATCTCACATGATATTCAGTAACACTTTCCCCTGGGTTCATTTTAAAGTTCTCAAAGTCATCATACAAGTGAGACTCTCTATCTTTCTTAGTCAGTTCCGAACCAAAGAGAAGCATTTTGACATTATCCTAGACTGCCTTGGCTTCCGTGTTGTGATTGATCAGCTTGTAAATGTCTTTTGAAAAACCTTGAAGTATAATGTTTGAGGCTCTAATGTCAGCATCATATCTTTTGTTGTCCTTATTATCAAGCTCATCATACATTCTTGGTCTATCCAACCCTAACACAACATTTCCATCAGCTGCAGTTTCGAGAATATCCCTGGTAGTTCCAATTTGAAATGGTCCTTCATCAATTGACTTAAGGATGTTAACACCATTCTCTTTTCCTAAGCAATATAGTCTAATTCTTTGAGCCGAAGAGTCATAATCGGTTCTATCAAGCATGGGAGGACGAGTATCGGATCCTGCACGTTGAACATCATCAGCAACGGAAGAAGTAATTGTAGACATGATTCCTAAGTACACGGGATTTTGCTACTCTTTAATTAAACCCGGAAATAGATTCTTTCATGGGATTTTACTAAATCAAGAGAAAACTGTAAAACTTATCATGAAGAAATGACAAGTCTCAAGAGACAAATCGCACAACTGACAAATCGCACAACTGACAAATCGTAGTGAGTCAAACCTCTTAGTGACAAATCGCTTAACACAAATCGCTTGATGTCAAATAGCTTGAATCAAACCGCTGTGAAATCAAGTCACTTCAACCAAACCGCTGTACCAAACCCCTTAGTGACAAGTCGCTTAACACAAGTCACTTAACATAAATCGCTTGATGCCGAATCGCTTGAATCAAACCGCTGTGTAATCAAGTCGCTTCAACCAAACAGCTTTATCAAACCGCTTAGTGACAAATCGCTTAGCACTTGACAAACCTCAAAGGAACACAAGTGTGGAAAACGTAGAGGGGGGGGGGGGGGTGAATACGTTTCCGTTTCAAACTTAAAACTTTTGTATCAATTATAGTATAAACCATTGCATTTGCTCATCTTGACGCGAGGATGCATTTAACGCATTACGGCATGTAAGGCCAACCCCTTAATATCACATAAGATTCCGCAAGATTAATGGTTCATTATAAATATTATTAGTCCGGTTGCTTTTTTTTGATCAAGCGTGTCATAATATGCAAAGTGTTAAATATAGTTTATGACTAAATGAAAGGCCAAGTATGCATCACAAACATAGACATCAACCACATAGACAATAAACAATATAAAGCAAGATTAAAAGTAAAGTGATAAGTAAAAGGATAGATGTAAGTTATAGGATTTCACAAACACATCATACCAATATCATATGGGGCGTACCAAAATATTTAGAGAGAGAAAGTTCTAGAGAGAGAAAGGAAAGAGAGTTGGGAACTATGTGAAACACATAAAAATGGTATTGAAGCTCCAACCCTCTACCTTGAAAGGTAGAGGGTATTTATAGTGTCTTACAATAAACGCCTCCTACGGGCTGTGGATCAGGCATATAGTGGGTAAAGACCCGTCCGTCCTCCACGGTTTTACTTAACTAACTTCTTAAAAACATTAAATAACTATGACTATGAGCTTTCTAATGATTACATATACTTGAGGTGACCGACACTTTAATGACACCATTTTTGATTCCTAACAATCTCTCCCTAAGGGAGGTCACCTCAATTTTACACAGAATACAAACAGGTATTACATTGAGATTGTTCTATAATTCTTGTTTAACTTCTTTGCTCAGTAGCTCGTAGTCTTTGATTCTTCACGTTATCCATGTATGAATAAATCAAGTGGAGGTCTTTAAATGATCCACGTGATGATGAGTTTTGAGCCAGTTTTGAGATCATCAGCTTGTGTAAATCTCAGACTCTTCCATTGTGGTGTTGACTTTGTGTGATGCTGTGACAGTGGACCGACATGCTCACATTCTGGATCATGATTTCTTCTTATCAGAGTAGCGGAAGCTTTAGTTGATTCATGATATTTGCAGCAGCGTAGCAGAAGCATGGAGTGAGAATATCAGAGTCATTGATGCACTAATCATGATTTCTTTTGAGATGAATGTGTTGTGTGAGCATGCGGTTATGGATTGACCTCTCCATTCTGATCATCTGCAAACGTCGGGTGTACCTGCATACAACAGTTAGCAATAAAGCGCACGAAAGTGTCTTTGATCACTTTCGATGAATTGAGGTACACGGCCCACGGTTCCCCGTTGATCAGTACAAGTACTGCCTGTGATCAGGTATAATTTCGAAGAATCTCCTTGACAGGGTTTCGCAGCTGTTCTAGCTGTTCTCAAACCGGAGCGTCTCAAAGAAGACAACACGGAGTGAGTGAACCAGCGAATTTGAGATTCACTGATTGATGAAAAGATATTTGAAAAACAATCGAGTACTGCTCAATAAAGTGTTTTTGCAATACATCGAGGGTTTTTGAGAAAAGTCAATTATCAATCATAAACACCTTTTGTATTTGAAATATTAATACACAATCGATGTGCCAAAGAAAAGAGTTTTTTAGCACAACGACTGGTTTTTCAAAGGTATCCGTCAATCCATAACTTGAACCAGGATTGATTCAAAAATTTGAATCGCCCCATTGTTTCCGTTCAGTTGTCACATGGTTGATCTATTGGATAGATCTCATATGCCACCTACCAAGAGCTTGTTTGATGTTGGCTCTAGAAGGCTTTCCATCTTCATTGTGAATATGTTTGCATATCACTCAGATGTTCTGGAAATACCACAAGGATAATGCGTAGGACTCTAAAAGTATATTCTCTCTTTCCACATTGTGTGAAACAGAGAGTCTTCATTGATTGTGTCCTTAATGAGATTTATTGATGATCTCTTGGCTCTAGACTCAAAAGTGCACATTTGGTTCCTATGCCGGAGACTAGGGAGAGGGTCTCCTTCTTCAATATCAACAATCTATAAGAGAAAGTCGATAGGTTATGTCGGTTCCCCGTGAGAATGAAACAAGTCCTTTTAAGAGGAACTTGAGTAGCTTGGGAAGATGTAGTGCAGTGCATCACTGGGTCCATGATGTATTGTCTTCAATACCAATGTTACCTTACTAAACACCAGTAGCATATGTATTGAACCCGATATCTGCCCTAAGGTTGAATAATTGGAGGGCTATTTTTTTCACCCTTTTCTCTTTTCATATCTTTTTCATTCTTCAACCCCTTCAGTGCTTACCGAGACTTCATTACTAGAACCTTGTTGGGTTTATTCCAGTTTTAGCTCTATGTCAGTCGGCACTCTTCCCATATTCTCATTTTTCTCCTATTTTTTTTACATCATACCTAAGGACTTCTACACTATCTAGTGGATTGTCCCTGGGTAGATCCCCCAGGTTCTGGCGGGATCGTGGGAACGAATACCTAACCTAACCATTCTTATAACACCATGCATAAAATAAATTGGTCGGTCTTTTGGTATTGTTCATCAGCCGTTGGAACCAATTGAAAACCATTTAAAAATCAATCCGAGTACTTGTGATATATTATCAAAGCATTTTGTACCTGAATCATTTTTGATATTTTAGAAAACGGCTCCCCCTCAACATGTGCAACATATGTTTGAAATCATTTTGGCACATGGAGGCAAGAGGCAGAATTCACTTCTTTTGATAAATATTTTCTAAAAATATCGACATTACTTTCCCGATCAAAAATCAGAAATTCACATACAGTTAAAGATATTTTCGGGAAAGAATGTGGTTTTCAATAAAAAATTGCTCCCCCTCAATATGTGCATCGAGATTTGAATGATTTTTTTTTTTTATTTTTTTTATATTTTTTTTTGCACATATTAGAGAAAACCTGCACTTTGAAACAAATTAATCACATTTCAATCTCTTTTGGTTTAAAATAGATTCTCCCGCTTAACATGTGCATGGAAAATTTGAAATCGTTTGGCACATGAATGGTGGGGAGTTTGCTAAACACTTATAAAACCAATTATCGGGTTATCAGATTAAAACATTTAACCGATAAGGATCAAATCCGAGATTTTAAACTTCATTGGTTAAACATGCATGAGTATATTTTGAAAACATAACATTAGCAAAGGTCTTGAACCACTTGTATAAAACATTGTTCATTTTGATTGTCCAAAAGAAGTCCTTGCTCGTTTACGTGCCAATTGTTTAAAAATACACTTTTTAATTCGATTGAAATCATTCTCCCCCTCAATCAATGACACAAGTTGTTGATTGAGAGATAGAGATTTAGACAGATGATAAGCACAGATGATTTACAAGAATAATAGAGTACGAGGTATTTTCAAAGCAATTTTGTTTTCATTAGATGGCAAATATTTTTCAGAAGAATCATTAGACGAAAAAATATTTGGAAAGGAAACGCTTGTCTTTTTGTTGACAGACATTTGTTTTAAGAATCAGAGCATGAGATTTGAAAAATAAGAGTAAGCATGGCTCTGTTCTTTACTTTTTTAAAACGGGTTACTGCCTGAAAATGACAATAAACCACCATTTTTCTCCGCCTCATTTTTTTTTCTTTTATTTTTTTATTTTATTTATTTTTTAAGCAATTTATGTACATTCGAAGAACATCTAAAAACCCGTGACATTCTTTGAATGTCAACACAAAGTCCGTAGATGATATCGAATAATAAAAAAAATAAAAAACATGACAAAATAACAATATTTTTTGGTAATTGATCGGTGCAAAACCGTCAAGTTATCTCACGCAAGCTAGCCACTTGTGAATGACCAACCGTAAGAAACTCAAAACAGCTCACACACCAAATGCAATTTAGATCAGAGGAATATAGGGGATTCCTGGGTCGTTAAGTCCCACGGAGGATGAATTGGTGTATAAACACTTGATCAGATGATAGAATAATCACTAAGGATAGTGATCAGTAAGGTTTTTGATGAATAATTACCTAAAGAAAAGATCTACAAATTACAGCGACTTAAATGCAAATTAAAAGAAATTAAAAAGTTAAAATATATTAAATAAATGCTATCACTATTTTTACAATGATGTTTTTGTGATTTTATAAAACAAAATATCTTAAATAAACTATTTTAACTAAAACGTAAACTCAAATTATCTAGAAACTAGATTTAAAATGAAAACGTGCGTTAAGTCTAAAAATTACGCTGGAGCGCAAGCAAAAACGTAAAATTTATGAAATAAAAGTCCTAAAAGTGTAAAAACAATTTTTTTACGTACTATATGACAAAAGAAAATTTTAGAAAAAAGATTTATATTTTTTAGACTTTTATATTTTTTATTATGAATTAATTAAGATTTTACACTAATTAAATGTTTAAAAATACTAAATCTAATGAGAAAAATCTGAAACTTTTTTATAAAATACTTAATACTAATACAATTTTATAAAAAATACAAAAACTGAAAAAGCTAGCTCGAATAAGCTAGAAATAAGCTAAATAAGGCGTATAAGCTACAATGGACAAAGTGTGGTTATATATTTGATTTTGCAAAATAAAACCAAGACAAGTCCCAAGGGCGCTTGGTATCCAGGTACACACTAACACTCTTCTAAGGGAGAGGTCTCAGGTTCGAGCCTGCCTACCCCCTTTTTGCTAAACATTTTATTTTTGGAATTTTTCTACACAAACTTGTTAAGCACAAGAAAATAAGCAACTTTTATAACTATGACTTTTTCTAAAAACTAATAATAAGCACTGAATAAGCAATGAATTTGTCACAGTTTACTTTTAAATAGAAATAATCACAAGTTTAGCTGAAATGGGTGATAAGCTACTTAATAATCACAAGTATAATGGAAATAAGTTAGGCTACTGTAAATAAGCTAGTTTGAACACTGAATAAGCACAATAACTAATAATAAGCACTGATTAAGCACAAATAAGCAAAAGCTAAACACTGTTACACAGTATACTATATGGTTTACTAGGCAACTTCTAACTAATTTTTAAGCACTAAAATAAGCTATGAAATGAAAATGAACACTGGAATTATCAAGCTGACCAATTAAGCTATCCAAAAAGCTAAAGTACTCACAGTGGTGTTCACTTAAGAGCTTATAATGAGCTTATGCAAAAACTTGAAAACACTGATTGGTTATGTACTACATGAAATGGACAGAACAAAAAGCTAATAGCAGGCTAAGAAAATAAGCTAGAATTTGAAAAATGAAAACTAGAACCTTGAGACAGCTAGGTAAGCTACTTAAAAAGCTAAATTACACAGGCTTAGGAGTATTAGAGAGCTTATAACAAGCTTGTGAAAAAGCTTGTGGTTAACTGAGTTGCTTGGATTACATAGACATGGGACAATTTAAAAGTTATATGCAGCCCTAGCTAATAAGCTACAAAGTGGAAAAGTGAGCTTGGGACCTTAAGAGGGCTTGGTTAGCTATCCAAAGAACCAAGAATGACAAGCTATGGTGCACTTGAGAGCTTTTTACAAGCTCTTGAAAATGACCAGTTCACTTGTGCACAGGACACAATTTGACTTTTAAAGAAAACTAAAAGTTTGACTTTAATGAACTTACAACTGATTCTATTGACTTATTATGTTATAATAAGCTGTACTAAGGTGAGATTAAGCTAGAGTACTAAGTTTTAAGCTAATGTGATGGGATTTGCATTCCAAACTCTTAACAGTGAACTAACAAGGATGAAATTAAGATGAATTTGACTTTTATACAAGTGACCACTGGTTTTTATGACTTAACTGTGCTATTAAACACTAAAGTGACACAGGTCAACAACAAGTAACAACTTAAATCCCTTCTAACACAGATTAATATGCAGAACCAAACAGTCCTTTATGAAGACTGTTTTGAAGAGTTTGCTACTAAAACAAGTTTTTAGACCTAGGTAGCTATTAATTAACTTATACTAATTATTATTAGACAGAATTAAACTAAAATTAACTTATTTAAAACAGATAAACTATGAAATGCAATTTTTGAGAAAATGCTTACAAATGATTTCCATGAACAAAACAGAGAACTGAGGTACAAGGCCTCAACCTATGGCTTCCCATGAAGCTCTAAACCAGGGCAATCCTGTATCTACCCTGCTCCAACTTTCTTCTTCATCTTTTGTGATTTTTGATTTATGACTGAATTTTTTGTATTTTTTTAGTATTTTTAAGTTTCAATGTTAAACACTGAATTAATGTTTCTAAAAGCTTTTAACAGCTTTATAAGGAGCTTAAGTGAGCCTAACAGTCCAAAACAACAACTACTTAACAACATTCAAACATTTTTGAGAATTTGAGCACTTGAAAATTTGAACAACTGAAATAAGACTTGGAACTTGAAATTACTAATTGAAAAAGGTTCATGTACACTGAAATAACTTAAACAAAGAACTTGGAAGCTTAAAATTACACTAGAAAATGAAATTACACTAAAACGACAATCTACACTACTCTAAAATTAACTACTCTTCTTCTCAGCTCCTTTTCTTCTATTTATTCAACAAAAAGTATCCTCTCACATCTCTGATCATTTCCCATCACATTTCTGAGCCGTTGGATGAGTCAAAGTGATCACAGCCTTTGAAATGCAAATTGGCGCCGAAAAAGTCCTAAAGCAGGTTTTATGCATTAAATGCTTCTTGGGTGTATGTAGAGGTGGAGGGGGGAGGTGGAAATGTGATTTTACAGCTGGTGAGATAAGGGTGATGAGAAAACCATGGCTGGTTTTGGGTTTGTAGTGGGGGGAGAGATGGAGGAACAATGTAGGCGGTTTTCTCTGTTTTAAATATTGGGCCGGGTTGTGATGTTGGGCCAGTAGCTGGGTTGGATTTGGATTGTGTTTAGTAAATAGGTCCGTTTGGTTTAGCTAGTACACAAGGACCATTTTTGTAATTTGAGCAAAGTTAAGGGTTAAACTTGCCACCTTTCCAAACATCCTTCCAAAGGCCAAGCCTGCCAATAATATAAACACAAGGACCATAGTTGATAATTATTTCATTTTTAAACTTAAAAGGACCTTAATTGTCATTTTTTGATTTTGAGGGACTAAAAGTGTAATTTCCCAAAAGTTTATCATAAGGACCATTTTTGTCATTTATAAATATTACAAAGTTAAAATTTGATAATTTTCACTTTTTACATTAACCAAGGACTATATTTGACATTTTTCCTAAGTTAAGGGACCAAAGTTGTCATTTTGTGATTTTTGAACTTTAAAGGGTTTGTTTTGACAACTTTTGAATCTCATGGACCTTAAATGACATTTTACAAGTTTTTGAATTACCAGGGACTAATTTTGACAACTTTTGAAACTTGGGGGACTAAAACTGCCAATTATGCAAACTTGATACGTTTTTCATCTGATTTTGGTGTTTTTGCATTTAAAACACATAAAACACTTGTTTGTGATATTTTCATCATTTTGATGCATTTCTGAGTGTTTTCAGATGTTTTTGCAGTCTAGATAGTACAAAAATGATGAGTATTTAGACACTCATCAATCCCCCACACTGAAATATTGCTAGTCCCTAGCAATGATTTGAAGCTTTAATGGATTTTAAAAACTCTTTACCAAAAGCCATCACTTCTGGAGTAGCCAATTGTTTTAGTTCAAGTAAGAACCTTGGTACAATGATAACCAAATGATTTTGAGCAAATCATAAGCTTTCAACGGATTTGATTTGTCTTTACCAGAAGCCGTTTGCTTCTGGACTAGCCAACTCTTAGATAAAATATCTTTGGTGAGTCGATTACCAATTATGGATTTCCAACTGCCTTTACCACAAGCCATAAACTTGCGGGCTAGCCAACTCTTCACTAATTAAAAATATGGTGAGCTGAATACCATACAATTTTGGGCAAATTGCAAGCCATAAACGGATTTGAGATATCTTTACCAAGAGCCGTTTGCTCCTGGATTAGCCAATCCTTATGTGGGTTAGACATGGTGGACTAATTACCATTTGTTGTGTTTAGTACATAGTACTTCCACTAAAAAAAATTTTTAAAATTTGGCCATTTTGGGGGAAAAAGGGACTAAAAGGGTACATTTATGATCAAATTCGCCAGAATTTCCCCCCCACACTTAGAAATGAATATTGTCCTCAATATTCAAAGTACGGGCTGTAATGCCGAAACTTAGAACGTAAAAAGATAACATTACTAGCTAAGTGTAGAAACACAACAATTATTCTCTTTTTTAATATATTTACAATTTTCATTCATTTTTAAGGTCTATATACAACATGTGGGGCATCTCCCCCACACTAGGGTGGTACACACGGGTGAAAACCCATGTTTAACTACTGTTTTTGATTACCGAGTCGCTAGCTTGACTCGACCCCGAATTAATTGGTTCATGGGGAAGCAAAGTGGAAGAAACAATCTCCATCGGACTTTCATTCAAGATGTTTGTATAAACATTGAAGTACGTGAAAGTTCCACACCGATGAGATATACATAGAACCGGCTCACAAATGATACATGAAAATGTCGGGGTCAAAAATAATGTCTTCATTCCCGAAGGAGTGAAGAACAGGAGAAGCCACGGGATAGGTGAAGAAGAGAAAGAAAGTCATGATAATAATCTTGACTAACTCATCATCATCAGAAAGGGAATTCATGATAGCATGAATTTCATCTTTTAAGCTCAATTGGTCTAGACATATCCCGGGTGTGTCTAGATCAAAGTAGAAGTTATCATACTCCGGTGGAGATATGATATGAGTGAGTTCACAGGAGAACTCACCAAAGGAGAATGATTCATATTTAGGATTGATTTGACTGAGTTCACTGGGGAACTCCTCAAAAGTGAATGATTCATAATCGGGGAGAGAATTATGAGAATGAGAAGTGGTATTACCACTAATCTTCTCTCCCATATGATCAAAATGGAACGTTTGCAATTCGGGAATAGAATCATTGAACAAAAGTTCACTATCCTCAAAGGGGATAGGATATGAAGTAGGCTTTTCATTAAAAGCCTCGATTCTAGAAATGAGAAGATTAACATTCAATAATGTAAGACGAAGAGCTTCGTCTTGGATTATTTCTTCATCATTCTCTTCTCCTAAGCTGACAAGCTCAGAAGGTAATTCCCCCACATAACTTATGTCTCCACAAGATAAAGAATAGTCCTCATCAGAATCAGAGAACATCTCAATATGATCATTTTGGAAGACAAGAAGAGGAGGGATATCACACACATGATCAAAAGTTCCCTGTGACTCTCTTGGGATTGGGACAAGGTCCTCAACACTAGACTTTATGAATTCGTCCGATTCCTTTTCAGGAACAGTGTCAAAAAGCTCGTCCCCCATGTTCAGAGAGTGAGTGGGAGCTTCGGGTGTGATAGCAGTTGTTTGAGAATGAATCTCAACTGCTGGGATATCAAATGATGAATTTGATGAATCTTCAAGTGTATCTTCATCATCACTGTCATCAAGAATAAAACGAAATTGAGAGCTAGATCTGGCTGCTTTTTCTTTTGCAATTAATTCCCTAATAGACTTTTCAAAAGCAATTTGGGAATTTATCTTAACAGCCTGCTCTTCAGCTAGCAATTCTTCCATGGATTTCTCATGTGAATTTTGGATGACGGGACATTGTGGGAGTGGAGATTTGTCAAAACCGGAAGGTTGACATTGATAATCATCATGAGGACCCCCACAATATACACAAGAAAAACTGGGAACATTATGAAATGCTGTCTTACTCAACTCCTCAGTTCTTTTCACTGACTCCAGAAGCTCTAGATAAGTGTCTTGTTGGGTTTGCTGAGGAGTTTGAGTCATTTGGCACTGTGGAGGGTGGTCATGATATGGATAGTCGTAATTGTTACAAGGAAATGGATTCCCTGTTTGACAATCAGAGCTGAGATGGGGACCTCCACAGTTCTCACAACAGTAAAACTGTTGAGCCTGGATTGGTGAATCATATGGATTTTGGTCATAACCAAAGTTCTGAGCATCACCGGAAAACTGTTCATAGACAATCGTGTTTCCGGGTTGACATTCAAATCCTTGGTGAGGACCTCCACAAAATTCACAGCAGTATTGTTGATTATATGAAGATAAGTCGGGCTGTGGTGGGTAGTTAGAAAAATTTGAGGGGTCGTTAAATGAGTTCGGATTAGGATCATAATCAAATGAATTCCTCGAACCACAAAACAAACAACTCTCGTTACGAATATCATTACCACACTGTACACACGTACACCAGCGACATGGTGAACCAAAAAGAGGCTCACCACAACCGACACAAGGAATAAACGATTCTATTTGAGAGTTATGAGAAGGAATCGGTTCATTCAAAGACTCAACAAAACCAACATGGTGATCCGAATGACTATTAAGACTCGAAGAACATTTTGAAAAATCCGGAGGTGGGACAAGTGGTGTGCTCTGAGAGCTAGCAATTTCCACCACTTCCGTTATGGTCTCCGGTTTTGGTACTTGAGAAACGTGAAGATTAGGCAAGTCATTCTTGCTAGTCACTGGTCTAAATTCTGCATGTTTGCTTTTAACCGTAAATCGTGAAAGTGTAGGATCAATTTTAGACGGCTTAGGAGCAATTGAGGATTTAGATCTTTGGATAACCATAGGTTGGACGTATTTAGCACCTTCATTATCAGATGAAAGTACCTGGTCCTTTGTCACCCCGGTTTCTCGTTCCATTTCCCTACGCAGAATTAATGGATCATTACGAACAACACGAATTCTTGACATTTGTGATAAAGTAGGAAGTTTTTCAACTTCGTTCCAGAATTCGTCGTAGTCGAGAGATTCTATGAGAATAGAAGAAGTTAGAATCAAATGGATAGAGGGTAAAGGAATAAAGAATCAAAAAGGGTAAGAGGGTAAAGATGAATATTTTTGGATTTTTGGATAAATATTTTGTAAAAATAAGAAAGAAAATCTTTTTGGTGTTGTTAACACTTTAGAAAAAGTGTTAATGAACTTTTTGATTTTTTTTTAAAAACTGTTTACAAAAAGGTGGTATATGTGCAAGAATGGATCTGGAAATGCTTAAAACACGCTTTCAGCCTCCCCGGCAGCGGCGCCAAAATTTGATCGGTGCAAAACCGTCAAGTTATCTCACGCAAGCTAGCCACTTGTGAATGACCAACCGTAAGAAACTCAAAACAGCTCACACACCAAATGCAATTTAGATCAGAGGAATATAGGGGATTCCTGGTTCGTTAAGTCCCACGGAGGATGAATTGGTGTATAAACACTTGATCAGATGATAGAATAATCACTAAGGATAGTGATCAGTAAGGTTTTTGATGAATAATTACCTAAAGAAAAGATCTACAAATTACAGCGACTTAAATGCAAATTAAAAGAAATTAAAAAGTTAAAATATATTAAATAAATGCTATCACTATTTTTACAATGATGTTTTTGTGATTTTATAAAACAAAATATCTTAAATAAACTATTTTAACTAAAACGTAAACTCAAATTATCTAGAAACTAGATTTAAAATGAAAACGTGCGTTAAGTCTAAAAATTACGCTGGAGCGCAAGCAAAAACGTAAAATTTATGAAATAAAAGTCCTAAAAGTGTAAAAACAATTTTTTTACGTACTATATGACAAAAGAAAATTTTAGAAAAAAGATTTATATTTTTTAGACTTTTATATTTTTTATTATGAATTAATTAAGATTTTACACTAATTAAATGTTTAAAAATACTAAAACTAATGAGAAAAATCTGAAACTTTTTTATAAAATACTTAATACTAATACAATTTTATAAAAAAATACAAAAACTGAAAAAGCTAGCTCGAATAAGCTAGAAATAAGCTAAATAAGGCGTATAAGCTACAATGGACAAAGTGTGGTTATATATTTGATTTTGCAAAATAAAACCAAGACAAGTCCCAAGGGCGCTTGGTATCCAGGTACACACTAACACTCTTCTAAGGGGTAGGTCTCAGGTTCGAGCCTGCCTACCCCCTTTTTGCTAAACATTTTATTTTTGGAATTTTTCTACACAAACTTGTTAAGCACAAGAAAATAAGCAACTTTTATAACTATGACTTTTTCTAAAAACCAATAATAAGCACTGAATAAGCAATGAATTTGTCACAGTTTACTTTTAAATAGAAATAAGCACAAGTTTAGCTGAAATGGGTGATAAGCTACTTAATAATCACAAGTATAATGGAAATAAGTTAGGCTACTGTAAATAAGCTAGTTTGAACACTGAATAAGCACAATAACTAATAATAAGCACTGATTAAGCACAAATAAGCAAAAGCTAAACACTGTTACACAGTATACTATATGGTTTACTAGGCAACTTCTAACTAATTTTTAAGCACTAAAATAAGCTATGAAATGAAAATGAACACTGGAATTATCAAGCTGACCAATTAAGCTATCCAAAAAGCTAAAGTACTCACAGTGGTGTTCACTTAAGAGCTTATAATGAGCTTATGCAAAAACTTGAAAACACTGATTGGTTATGTACTACATGAAATGGACAGAAAAAAAAGCTAATAGCAGGCTAAGCAAATAAGCTAGAATTTGAAAAATGAAAACTAGAACCTTGAGACAGCTAGGTAAGCTACTTAAAAAGCTAAATTAAACAGGCTTAGGAGTATTAGAGAGCTTATAACAAGCTTGTGAAAAAGCTTGTGGTTAATGAGTTGCTTGGATTACACAGACATGGGACAATTTAAAAGTTATATGCAGCCCTAGCTAATAAGCTACAAAGTGGAAAAGTGAACTTGGGACCTTAAGAGGGCTTGGTTAGCTATCCAAAGAACCAAGAATGACAAGCTATGGTGCACTTGAGAGCTTTTTACAAGCTCTTGAAAATGACCAGTTCACTTGTGCACAGGACACAATTTGACTTTTAAAGAAAACTAAAAGTTTGACTTTAATGAACTTACAACTGATTCTATTGACTTATTATGTTATAATAAGCTGTACTAAGGTGAGATTAAGCTAGAGTACTAAGTTTTAAGCTAATGTGATGGGATTTGCATTCCAAACTCTTAACAGTGAACTAACAAGGATGAAATTAAGATGAATTTGACTTTTATACAAGTGACCACTGGTTTTTATGACTTAACTGTGCTATTAAACACTAAAGTGACACAGGTCAACAACAAGTAACAACTTAAATCCCTTCTAACACAGATTAATATGCAGAACCAAACAATCCTTTATGAAGACTGTTTTGAAGAGTTTGCTACTAAAACAAGTTTTTAGACCTAGGTAGCTATTAATTAACTTATACTAATTATTATTAGACAGAATTAAACTAAAATTAACTTATTTAAAACAGATAAACTATGAAATGCAATTTTTGAGAAAATGCTTACAAATGATTTCCATGAACAAAACAGAGAACTGAGGTACAAGGCCTCAACCTATGGCTTCCCATGAAGCTCTAAACCAGGGCAATCCTGTATCTACCCTGCTCCAACTTTCTTCTTCATCTTTTGTGATTTTTGATTTATGACTGAATTTTTTGTATTTTTTTAGTATTTTTAAGTTTCAATGATAAACACTGAATTAATGTTTCTAAAAGCTTTTAACAGCTTTATAAGGAGCTTAAGTGAGCCTAACAGTCCAAAACAACAACTACTTAACAACATTCAAACATTTTTGAGAATTTGAGCACTTGAAAATTTGAACAACTGAAATAAGACTTGGAACTTGAAATTACTAATTGAAAAAGGTTCATGTACACTGAAATAACTTAAACAAAGAACTTGGAAGCTTAAAATTACACTAGAAAATGAAATTACACTAAAACGACAATCTACACTACTCTAAAATTAACTACTCTTCTTCTCAGCTCCTTTTCTTCTATTTATTCAACAAAAAGTATCCTCTCACATCTCTGATCATTTCCCATCACATTTCTGAGCCGTTGGATGAGTCAAAGTGATCACAGCCTTTGAAATGCAAATTGGCGCCAAAAAAGTCCTAAAGCAGGTTTTATGCATTAAATGCTTCTTGGGTGTATGTAGAGGTGGAGGGGGGAGGTGGAAAGGTGATTTTACAGCTGGTAAGATAAGGGTGATGAGAAAACCATGGCTGGTTTTGGGTTTGCAGTGGGGGGAGAGATGGAGGAACAGTGTAGGCGGTTTTCTCTGTTTTAAATATTGGGCCGGGTTGTGATGTTGGGCCAGTAGCTGGGTTGGATTTGGATTGTGTTTAGTAAATAGGTCCGTTTGGTTTAGCTAGTACACAAGGACCATTTTTGTAATTTGAGCAAAGTTAAGGGTTAAACTTGCCACCTTTCCAAACATCCTTCCAAGGGCCAAGCCTGCCAATAATATAAACACAAGGACCATAGTTGATAATTATTTCATTTTTAAACTTAAAAGGACCTTAATTGTCATTTTTGGATTTTGAGGGACTAAAAGTGTAATTTCCCAAAAGTTTATCATAAGGACCATTTTTGTCATTTATAAATAGTACAAAGTTAAAATTTGATAATTTTCACTTTTTACATTAACCAAGGACTATATTTGACATTTTTCCTAAGTTAAGGGACCAAAGCTGTCATTTTGTGATTTTTGAACTTTAAAGGGTTTGTTTTGACAACTTTTGAATCTCATGGACCTTAAATGACATTTTACAAGTTTTTGAATTACCAGGGACTAATTTTGACAACTTTTGAAACTTGGGGGACTAAAACTGCCAATTATGCAAACTTGATACGTTTTTCATCTGATTTTGGTTTTTTGCATTTAAAACACATAAAACACTTGTTTGTGATATTTTCATCATTTTGATGCATTTCTGAGTGTTTTCAGATGTTTTTGCAGTCTAGATAGTACAAAAATGATGAGTATTTAGACACTCATCAGTAATTTTCAAGATTTTCTAATTTTTATGGATTTTTGAAAATTTTATATTTTTATATTTTCTTTTGTGGGTTTTGAAATTTTGTATTTTGCTTTTTGAATAAGTATATACAAGAGATAGATGAAGAAAGAAACCATTTTTACTCCTCGTCTTCCTCTTGAAGACGTTTGAGTGTTTCCGATTGTAGGCTCTTTAGACCAAGTCGTGGAAGGATAAACTCAAAATGTTCTCTAGGAAGAGCTTTGGTGAAGATATTTGCTAACTGGTATTCAGTCCTTACAAAATAGAGTTCCACCACACCTTTTTCCACTTGTTCCCGAATGAAATGATGTCGAATGTCAATGTGTTTTGCTCTTGAATGTTGAACGTTGTTGCAAGAGAGAGCAATGGCACTTTTGTTATCACAATACAGAGGGATCTTGTTGAATTCAAAGCCATAGTCAGATAATTGGGATCTCATCCATAGGATTTGAGCACAACAAGATGACATGGCTATCTATTCAGCCTTTGTAGTGGATATGGAAGTGCTCATTTGTTTCTTTGAAGACCGGCTTAGAAGCTTATCACCTAAAAATTGAGCACCTCCAGACGTACTTCGACGTGTATCTTGACACCCTGCGTGGTCTGCATCTGCATAAGATGTTAGTGACATACCGGTGTCCTTCGGGTACCAAAGCCCCATGTTGATGGTTCCTTGGAGATACCGAAAGACCCGTTTAACTGCTTCAAGGTGCTTTTTGGTAGGCTTAGCCTGGTATCTAGCACACATGCATACAACAAATAGAATATTTGGTCTACTGGTTGTGAGGTACATCAGGGATCCAATCATACTTCGATATTTCATTTGATCTACCATGATCCCTGAGTGGTCCTTATCCAGTTTGGTACGTTCCACCATGGGAGTGTCGACGGTGTCACAAGTGTTAAATCCAAATTTCTTTAAAATTTCATTTGCATATTTAGATTGATTAATAAAAATGCCTCCGGGACATTGTGAAATTTGTAATCCCAAGAAAAATGACATTTGTCTCATCATTGACATTTGAAATTTGGAGCCCATCTCCTTTGAAAAACGGTCACATTCATTGGGGTCAGTCGAGGCAAAGATAATATCATCAACATAGATTTGAACGTGAATTAAATGTTTGCCTGACTTTCTGGTGAACAATTTCGGATCAACTGCTCCTTTGCTGAATCCAGTAGATAGGAGAAAATTTGATAGCGTATCATACCATGCCCTTGGAGCTTGCTTCAAGCCGTAAAGAGCCTTATTCAAGCGATACACATGAGTAGGATGCTCTGGATTCACAAAACCTTCTGGTTGGCTGACGTATACGACTTCTTTAAGATCTCCGTTAAGAAAAGTCGTCTTTACATCCATCTGGTAGACAATCATATTCTTACTTGCAGCATTAGCCAGGAAGATTTTGATTGCCTCGATGCGTGCCACTGAAGCAAATGATTCTTCAAAGTCAATACCCTCCTCTTAACAGTATCCTTTTGCAACCAATCGAGCCTTGTTCTTTAAAACATCACCATGCTCATCAAGTTTTACTTTGAAGATCCACTTTAGAGCAATGATCATAGCACAGTCAGGGGCAGGTACTAATTCCCATACATCTAGTCGACTCATGAATTTCTTCTTGCATGGCATTGAACCAACTGTCTTCATTCATTGCAGTTTTAACATCCTTTGGTTCGACCTTGGATAGTACAGAGTTGAAGAAGCACCATAAGGCATCAGTTGCAAGTTGTTTGTGAGTGGATACAGGACGAGAGGGATTTCCAATGATGTTGTCCAATGGATGATAATGTGTCCATTTTCTAAGGTGTTCGTGTGGTTGTTGTTGAGGAACTGAAGTAGAAGAGTCGATTTCTCCGGAAGAAGATGGTTCTGATGATGATTCAGGAGCAAATATGTTTTCAAATGGGGCATCTTCTGGAGTAGCAAAGGGATTCTCTCCATCAAGGGTGCCAGAAACAATTCCATGATGTACACTCGATGATTGATGATTTGTTGATGAGATAGAGTGATCAGCAGTAGGCGCTTCTTGACTTAACGACATAGAAACTGAAGGGTTAACTTCATTGACAGGGATATGAGCAGCCTCTGTTGATGGAATTGACAAATCATTGGCAGTTGGCTCATAGTGTTCATCAAACATTGGATCAAACAGTTTCTTCAAGTCATCTTCTGAAGGAGGTACATAAGGAGTTGCTGGCGAAGAATCGTATACAAGAGTAGAACTGATGGGACTACTTGATGATGCGGGTCCAGAACTGGGTTGTCCTGGAGCCATTGGACCGGTCAGCTCATCGAACGTAACGTGAATTGTTTCCATGATATTTCGGGTTCTTTTGTTGTAGACTCGGTATCCTTTTCTGCTTGGTGCATATCCTACAAATACTCCAATGTCCGCTTTAGCTTTAAGTTTGCCTAAGTCTTGGCCCTCATTAGTTGGATAACACAATGCACCAAACACACAAAGGAATGAGAGATTAGGTTTTCGATTGTGGACAAGTTCATATGGAGTTTTTCCATGAGCAGTGTGAATTAGGGATCGATTTTGAGTGTAGCATGCAGTGGCAATGGCTTCAGCCCAGAGAAACATTGGAACCTTTGAGTAAATCAGCATTGTTCTTGCGGCTTCCACAAGAGTTCGATTTCATCTTTCAACTACACCATTTTGTTGAGGAGTTCGTGGAACACTTCTTTGATGACTGATTCCAACACTTTCATAAAACCCACTAAGTTGTTTATTAACAAACTCAGTTCCATTGTCTGTTCGGATGATTTTGACAGTTTTGTTAAGTCGAACCTGCAGCTGTTTGATAAGTTTGATGATGATATCTGGAGTTTCATCCTTTGTCCTCAAGAACTTAACCCAAGTGAATCGAGAGTAATCATCAACCACAACTAACACATATTTCTTCCCAAAGATATTCTACACTCTCATGGGCCCACATAAATCCATGTGAATGGTATGAAGAACTTCTGTAACTGAGTTTGTAGGTTTGGGTTTGTAGGCATACTTCTTGCTTTTTCCCAATTAGCATGCTGAACAAAGATGATCCTTTTCATACTTTAGTCTAGGTAAGCCTACAACTAAGTCTTTTCTGGAGAGATCATTTATGGTGTCGAAGTTCATGTGATTGAGACGACGATGCCATAACCATGACTTTGTTTTCGAAGCCTTTGACAACAAGCAAATTGGAGAAGACTTCATCATATCATCGATAGAGATGGTGTATAGATTTGAACCAGGTGTTCCTCTTAAAATTTCTTTACCATCAAGTTCTCTATAGAAACAAGTATGTTTTCTGAAGGCTACTTCTAGATCAGAATCACAGAATTGACCGACAGAGAATAAGTTATGACCAAGACCTTCTACGTAATATACCCTGGAGATAACACTATCACTGACAACATAATCTCCATAACCCATAATTGCACCGAAATGATCGTTCCCGAATCTAACATTCCCGATGAATTTACTCACAAAGTTCATGAGCCGCGACCGGTCTCCAGTCATATGCTTGGAACAACCTGAGTCCAGGTACCATAGAACGATTTGAACAATCTGCAATTGAACACAGACAATAATGGATAACTGGATAATTGGGATCCCCATGCAAGAATGGGTTCCATTTGGTTAGTAACAGTGATTGGAACACCCACATCAGAAATAGAAACAATGGAATCATTAGGGATAGATGCAGTGCTAGTGTCCGTATTAGACCTATTCAAAGTATGTTCACTTCTTAAGGGAATAGTTCTACCATTAGGCATCCATTTCCTAATGGGCATTGATCTAGATAATTTAGGGCACATCTCATTAATATTTAATTTTCGGCCAGTAGGTATCCACTGATAACCTATGTTACTAAATTTCCTTCCTGTGGGTTTCCAATGTTTTCTAACCTTGTTCCGCCATTGCTTTCTAGCCTTCTTAGTTTGATTTTTTGCGTTAACTATCTTAACAGGATTTTTTAACAGCATTAATCAAATCATTCACACCACATTCATGAATAGAAACAGAAACCAAGCAATCATCATTACATGTTTTGTCAAAAGTAGCAGAATTCGAATTAATTACAGTACGCTTATAGCTAATACTAGAATCAACAAGATTCGTTTTATTCACCTCAAACTTAATGTTCCTAGGGTGATCTTCTACTTTCTTCCATTGCACATGCTTAGCTTGCGAGGTCCTATCTTGCATTGTACTGCCTGGAGGCTTTGACCCGCTCGCTTTTGTGTCACTGATTACTCCTGTAGAGGGAATTAGGGGAACATTAGTTGGTTGGGCTACCTTTTGCAATCCTGAACTAGAAGTGCAGGGATCTGAACTAATTGAAGGCACTCTAGAGTTCACTATCTTAATACTGGGCATAGAATGGGTTGCAAACTTGGCACTAGGCATAGAACAAGGCATCACAGCTTTATCTTTTGCACCTAAGGATTTAGGACAAGTTGCTCTTAAACATTCTAGTAGCTCCTGAGATCGTTTGGCATGAATGCAAGCAAACCTAATTTCTCTATCAAATGGTTTATTTATGAAATCCTCTTCTACGATCTCACGAAGACATTCTAGACTATCCTTAAGGTGAGCGAGATAGTTATGAAACGCAAGTTCTTTATTTCTAAGATGAGTAGGAATGTATTTAACAGTCACAGTATATTTGCAGTCAGCAGATGACTTTGATGCAACATTCTCATTAAAGACAAGTGGCATTTTCCCTTTTACCTGACTCCTCAGATTCTCAATTTCCTTTTGTAAAGACGTTATTATCTCGTTGTTCTTGTCACGAGTGACTTTGATTGAATCATATAACTCTTTAAAGAGTTGTTTCACCTTTTCATTTTCTTCTAGAAAACTCTCATTTTCCTTTTGTAAAACATTAACCATGTTTTGAAGATGAAAGGTCTGAGAACTCTGAGAATCTAAAGGAGGAGGCATTTGGGAGCCTGTCACATTGTTCTTTTCACCCTTTAATTGTGAAATTTAGGTTCTCATTTTTCTGATCGTGTTACAATGAGCTCGAATCTGTTCATCACGTTTGCTGATTTCAAAAACTGCATCAAATTCAGGAGCATCCAAGGATGTCTTGATATTTGTGGTTTTAACATTTTCTTTTAGATGTTGGTATTTTAATTGCAAAGCAAGATGCTCAACTTCCAATTTAGAAAACTGTTTCACCAGGTTATCATGATCATCCCGTTCAAATTTTTCAAGCAGTTTAGAGTTAGTTTTCTCAAGCTCAATGACACGATCATGGGAGACTTTTAGAGCAACAGATAATTCATGAAATTGAGATGCATTAATTGAACAGTTCGTGGTAGTGTAAAACACATCTTGAGTGATACATTCAGAAACCAGATTCTCATTTAAGGTATGCAAGTTTTTCCTCTCAATCTCATTATATTTTAATTCTCGCTCATAGTCATTGACCTCAACTATCATTGCATCAAATTCCTTTTCCATTTCTTTAATATCTGAATCCATCCCCTTTTTGAGACTCTCAAATTGACCTTTTAATTGTTTAAAGAAAGGCATGACTTCAGTTAAATAGCATTCTTTAGTTTGCTCAAAACCCCTCTCCCCTTCAGTTATTCCAGTAGGTGTGATCCTTTTCTTACATGTCTTCTCAAAATCAACAAATAATTGATAAATGACATACTGACTGATTAAGGTCTTGCTCTTAGTGGGAATAGATCTAGGAACTAAATGCATTGGTGTATTTGGGGGATATACAGTGGCAGGAAGCATTCTCCTACATGGGGGATTCTGTTCAACAAACTCATCAGCTTTTTTCATGTCCATATCCTTTTTCCAGAACACTTGTTCAGGGGTCAGCTGTGTTTGAGGTCTAAATTTGTTAAATGCAATCCAATTATCCTTAGCATAGTTGGGTGTTTTATAACTGATTTTCTTTTCTATGCATGAAGGACTCTTAAGTTTTTCATCCAATTTCTTTCTAGTGACTTCTTCTAACTGTCTATCTTCCTCAGTGTTCTCAGCGCAACTAGGTTTCTGTCTAGGCTTAAGGATTTCATTGCCATCATAAATTACCTTCTATGCTTTTCTAGCTTTCTTACATGCCTCATGGTTTGGTTCATCAACTATTGCAACACTATGTTTGTCACTTAGAACTCTATGCTTAGTGATCATGTGAGCAGTCTGAATGGTGTTTCCTTGTACGTACAATTTGTTTTCAAGTTTGTTTTTCAACGTTTTTAGGTTGGAAAATTCATTTAAAAGTTTTGATTCCTTAGCATTAAATTCCTGCTTAAGCACTTTCACATTTTCTTAAAGTTCTTGTTTTTGCTTAGCCGTTTTATTAAGCTTTACTTTTAAGGAATCTAGCTCTTGTTTTAGTATTTCTTCCCTAAAGTTAATTTTTCTAATAATTGTACGCATTTGGTCATCCATTTCCTGCTCACGAGTGGTTAACTCAAACTTAGCACGTTGTTCATAAATGGCAACTTGTTCTTTATAGGCATTAAGTTCAGAGATAACAGAATCATCAGGGGCACATGGAGTGAATTCATTAAAAATATAGTCATCATTGACTGCATAAGATGCATCACTTTGTTCAATCACACTTTCACTTTGGATCACATATTGATCATATGGGACAATATTACTATTACCCATGTTAGTGCAAATATTACGATATTTAATCTATACAGTCTCGTTTGTTTTGATTGATGACAAACATGTAACTTGTAATACATAACGTAAAATGTACAAGTTACTTGTAATCACACTTTGTCTCAACATACATTCAACACCTCTCGATGACTCAAGTCCTCATATGTTACAACACAGGTTCGTACATGTTTGTTATGTGGAATTATGATCAAACCCATTAACAAATCATTTAGAATGATTAAAATACGTTTAGAGTCACTAAGTATTTTAATAGGTTAACCATTCTATTTCGAACCTCATTTTACAATTTGCATTTACAAGTATTTCATACAAATACTAGAGTTTACTTACACTTGACAAAATATATTTTATTTTGACAAACACTCTTTTACAAAAGGTAACTAGACATTTTATTAACTAGTTACATAATACATTTTACAAGTTTACCGTGATAAAATTTTTAATCTAAAAATGGAAATACATGTTACATCATGTCATGCATCATCTTTGAAATCCTTGGAAGATCACCTGAATATTTTGGTTAGATTGACACTCAATAAATCAAATGTGATCTTAGTAAGATTTGGTAATATCTTGCAAAGATTTGAAGAAATTTTTTTTAGATTTTATGTCAGGCACCCACGACACCAATTTGTATAAAGGACGGAACCCTTGAAAGGGATCCTTGGTCCGTGGACGCTCCTGAGCACTTTTGCCTATAAATAGAAGCCCATTGTTTTCCCATTTCTTCACCACTTCAAATCACATCTTCTCCACCTTCTTGCATACATTTAGATCAATCATTAACAATGTAGTAACATACATTAAACACCTTAATGATCATGATCATAATGCTTCTAACATTCATCTTTGTTGTAAGCATACTCTTTGATCAACCAAGGAAAGCTTGGAGATCTAGCCATCCCCACTCACCACAAGCTGAAGATCTATCACAACAAGTTTAGGGAACTTGTGATCTTCATCATGAAGGCTTCCTATCAATGGAAGATCATTTAGAAGTAGTTATTCATATCCATTAGACATTTGTGTCATGGATCATTAGTGTAGAACATCATTGCATCATAACAACACTTTCACCAAACTAGATTAGATGGTTTATGTGTTTGTGCCATAAAACACAAGGTTTGTTATGTTGGGCCATAAAACATATTGGGAGTGGTTGTACCCTTGTAAAAGAACTCGACATCTAGCTTAGTGTCGGAAATATTGTATAGGCGACGTTAGGTTGGTTCTACCTCGAACTAGAACCCAGTATTTAGCTTTGTACCGGAAAAAGTGTAAGCGACGATTGTAAGGTTTTCTCTGCCGAGAAGGGAGCTTGTTGATTTAGTGAAGTAACTCTCGAGTTGGGTACTCGGGGAGTGGAGTAGGGCGAAGAGGAGATCCGTGACCGAACCACTATAAATCATCGTGTTTGGTTTGCACTTTCCTTTCTTTATCTCTTTACTTTTATAGTTGCACTATACTATTGCTTGTGATGTGGTTTGATGTTGATGCTTGTGTGACAAATTGGTTTACTATGATTTACATTAGTCACAAACAATAATTGGTACTTTTATATTATAACAAGTTTCATAAACGATTTGATACAAAAGATCTAACGATTTTAAACGGTAACGTATTCACCCCCTCTACGTTTCCACAATTGGTACCAGAGCCACGTAGCTCGTATTTTCAAAACAAATGGTTTTTAAAATAGAGTACGATCCATGTATCAAATTACCATTGAAGCGAAAAATAATATGAAAAATGCTTTGCTTGTTATACTTAGAAATTTTGTTGTTAAATGTAACGTTGTATACAAGCTTGAAGGTTTTCTTGAAAACTATAATAAAAGTTTCTTGAAAGAACTTGTAAGTATTATTTTGTGTGCTTATAGAAAATTTACGAAGAAATATGATTTTAAAGGAGTGTTTGGGATAACTAAAAATTTAGTTGAAAAATCATCTCCGTAAATGTTTAAGATAAGTTACATAAGTAGATATGTTGTTAAATATGTGTATTATATGTTTACTATGAAATCTAGTAAGTCACACACGTTTTCTCTATGTCAAATACTAGTTTTGGTGAATCTGTCTCAGAGGACCACGGCACCAAATCTTATAAAGGGCGGATCCCTTTATTTGGTTCCTTGGAATCCGTCTGTACAGTATGCAATTTTTTGGCCAACTTCAAAAAATCATAACTAATTAACCGTAAGTCCGTACAAGTCGAGCCACCTATCATTTTAAAGGGAATCGAGTCTAATTTCATTTAAAAAATACTCTCATGGCCTGAGTCTAATTTTAAATATGTGAAATAGACCAAATACTACAGTATGTCTAAAATATTAAGTTTCGCTTTAACATAAAAACTCAAACTTTTGAATCAAGAAATTTAAGTTGGTATCCTTGGAACTTTGAAACAACTTTTTTTGAAACTAATGAATTTGGTAATATGTTTAAAGGAAACTAATCAAGCTTGGTTTACATCGTCATATTTAAACGCTAAATGACGAAAAGTGTTTTTCTTGTTATACTATGCTAAATGACCACTTGTTTATGTTTGTTGCTTATATGTTGCTCGCTTATTTTCAAATTGGTGTTTTCACTTGTTTGTGTGCATAATTTAAGTGTCAATCTTGCCATGTTATCTATTAGCTTGTTTGACAATTTATTGTTTATGCACAATAGGTCTTTGCTAGATTTTGTGCACTAAGTTGGAAAAATGGTTTTACCATCACTTGTAGAATTATATAACTTTCTTTGCATAGGTTATAATAAAATCTCACATAACTTATGAAATGTCATAACTCACTTAGCAATGAGTACTAACTAAAATTAGTCAAGTACTTTGAAAAATAGAGGTTTTAAGAGAGTGTTTGGTTCAAGGACAAAAACAATGTTGTATGATGTAATTTATGTGTTTTTGCTTTGTAGGATGATAAACTAACTTAAAACATTGATGTATGCTAACCGGTTCATGCAGAGGGATAGCACACGGGTGTTATCAAATTTTACCCATTTTCACTTATATGTGAAAATCGTTAGCCCTTGGTCAAAGTCTATGCTCCACTATGTTTGTATGTGTGTTATCGACTTTTCCTAACTAGAAATAATTAATGTAACATGTTTTAAGCAAAATTTCAGATTTCCGAAAAGTCCCCGATAGTTAAAATATGGGTCTGTGAAAATTTCTGGTCACCACGGACCAGACGGCACCAAATATTTGGTTCCGCCCGTTATAGCTTTTGGTACCGCCATACCTGTACAAGCGGACCAGACGGCACCATTATTTTGGTTCCGCCTGTGTAAAAAATTGGTGCCGTGGATCCTACAGGTAAGTTGTTGAATTTTACTAAATCCCACAATCTAATTTACCAAATTTCGTTTCTAGGATAATTGTTAATACTTATCTTTCATATCTCATTCAACACATCCTCAATGGATTAACTTAGGATGTTTGACATGATCTTAGACACTTCCATCTCATTAAACTACCATCTTTGTATGGATTAACATCAAATCCGTAAATCCTTTGTTCCATAAATCGACACATTCAGGATGGTCATTTTCACACCTTCACTGTTACTTTTACTCAAGCTTAGCATTTCTTAATGCAAAGTCAAAATGACTAAATCCTCAACCTCAAATAAGCCACTTAAGAAAACCACTAGGATTAGCATTCGATCTTGTTGCTTCATTAACATGAACTCTTTATCCTCAGATTCACTACCAATGTATCCAAAGCTTGTACCTATCAATCTTTGTGCAACACCACCAACATCTCCTCACCCATTTGCGGATGACTTAGATGACTTACCGAGACTAATAAATCTGGACTCATTATTTGCAAAGATATCATACACAAGTCTATCATATGACTATAGATATTGTTTTGTATCTACATGTATTGCCTCACTTTTTTAACATGAAAATAATGTGTCATCCTTCAAGACGATAAGTATTTACATAAAGTCATAACTCACACGTATGTTAAAGACATACTATCAAGTCTTGTTATCCTTGAGTTCAATCTAAGCTTTATAATCTCAACAAATTAGGATTGACAACTTAAGTATTTCATCCGAAATATTCAAGTATATATGACTTACGATTGTAGTCATTAAAAGTCATATCCGAAAAATCAACACCCAAGTGTTTTAACAACACATGTTGAAACACTTATCCAAAACAAACAACCCACTGTGCCACTTATCCCTCTTTGACACCTACTATCCCTCTTCCATCTTTCGGCACCATTAAAGCGTATTGCTCATGAACTTCCAAGAGCATCCTTTAAATCAAACATGCCCTTTCAAGGTGAACCTATACCTCAGCCCTAAGCTTCATAGACAAGCACTTCACCCATTAGTTGTAGCAACCAATGAACCATAAGAATTAGTATCCGTACTTTTTTGTGTTCAACATATATGGACAAATAATCAACCTAAGTACTCCCATAGCACAACAAACCCCTACATCACCACATCTTTATTTAGACACACTAGAAGACCTACCACCTAGATCAACCAATCCACCATCCTTACCATCATTTGAATTCGTTGAGTGTATTGCTCAAAAAGCCCTTGTGTCCAACACTTGTACTGAATCAAATGCACGTTTGAACAAACTCAAACATCCTTTCCCACATATAAGGACTTAGATAATTCATTATGGCTAGAACCTCAACTATCAAATAAGCATGGTGCTCTTGGTAATTGTTGTCAATTTCCACTAGGTATAAATAGTACTACCTTCACAAATTATCAAAGTATTAGTAATACTTTGTCGTTAAACTTCTGCATAAATTTCGTTAAACCTCAAATCAACATTTTAACAACATATGTTAAAATGCATTCTCAAAGCCAACATCATACACCCCAAGCAACAATGACTCTTGAGGATTATACATAAGAAACTCGAGTGAATTCATCTTGTCATCATCTAGTGAATATAATCTTGAGACCAAGTTTATTTAGATGGGACTATCCAATTCAAACACTTTGGCTTCATATCTTCATTTAGGAAAACATGATGTTTTGAAGAACATTATGACTAAGATTCATGCGTTAAGTTTTCATCTTGTTAAAAGGATATTATATATCCTATGCATCATTCTTGCGACATAAATAGTTGTGTTACAAGAGATTTCATTACACCTCATTGGGTAAATGATCTTGAAACGAACAAGTTCTATGAACTAGCATATCCAATTCATCTTGTCATACTTATTTTATAAGCATGATAACTTTATCCCATGCGATAATCTCATTTGTTGAAAGATACTATTTGTATCCATTTGCTTTCAAGCGTACATCATAACCTAACCTTGCTCAAACCTTGTGCACATCCAAGGTTAAAACTACACATCTCTAGAACATAGACATGATCTATTGAAGTTAGTAACCTTATTTAGATTCTTGTCAAATAAAGTTCCAAAGAGCTTTCTTTAGAACATTCTTAATTTAACATATTCCTTTCCATAGTCTTAGATAATCAAATCACTTTTAAAGTATACACTTCAACATAAAAGATGTCATCCATTAGATCATACAATTAGCTATGTAATTTGAACAACTTTAGATTCTAAACACAAGATTAAAACACATTGTTTATCAAACACACCATTATTAAAATTCATGTGTATAACATGACGTCTTCATCACCCTAGTTATATTGCATATTAGTTAAGTCACATTAAGCCAAGTATTGGTAAACTATCATCTTTTATGCACTTTAATATGCAAAAGTAGGAGTTCCCATCTTTCTTACATGAGAATGACTACTGGAGAACCTATTGCACTAGAAACTCAATTTGACCTAACGGTTGAATTGCTTCCTGGAGAGAAGTTGGGTATGTGGAATCACCCGTAAAAATGGTCGTGTTTAGCCTTAACTGAGCACCGCTAGTAATAGTCTCATATTCATTCTCCAACTTGAAAAATCTGTATTCCTATACTTGCCTAAAGTAAGTGTTAAAACATTGATAGTTTGCCTCGCTTTAGGAATACTAATCAAACAAGTAGTATATATGACTTTTCTTTTAAAACAACTTGCATTACACTTACATGTGTTGATTACATGTTCTTGTTTGATACGATAAGTTTATTTGACATTATCCTAGTGTTTGATAACTAGTCAAATATGTAAACCTTAGTACGGTTTTATCTTTATAATGCTTGTATCCTTGTTTCATGCTACTAAAACCTAAACTTTATTTGCATGATACTTACTTTTGAATTATCCTTAGCATGATTAACATGTTGCTTATGAACTCATAATATGTCATTTTGATACGTGATAATTTTGATATGATATATTTGTGTTTGAAAGCTATTAGTTGGCATTCATTATATCTATGTGTAGTACGATCTAAATGATACATGCTCCAAATTTTTATGTCTTAAACATGGCTTGCATGACTCTTTCATCTTGTTTCTTTTGCTCCTTGTCACACTATTTGTTTGCTACGTGTGCACATATAATATGTCAAAGTGCTTTTGGTATGACAAACTTTTAGAAGCCTTTTTATCTTACAAATTAATCACATAGATTGTTGTGTTAATTTATAAGCCAAGTATGCTTAAACGTCTAAGTCTAACGACAAAACAATCTCAAAATGAAATGTCTTGAATAAAGTTGTATTCTTGCATAATATGCTTGTCTTGATGCTATCTTGTATGGTGATTTCTTGTCTACTTAAGTGCAATGTGTTGTTTTTGCTTATATAATATGTTATCATTTGATTTCTATCATGTTAACATCTTTTGTCACTAACAAATTTGTTTTGTAGGTTGATAACAAATTATTTGTTATCTCAATTGGTTCTAACTTTTATATGCTCATTTTGCATAATCCCCTTTATTGCTACGTAGATTAGTATTATGCTTCATGGGACCCCTACACTTGCATATAGTTTAAAAGCATATAGAATTAAGTTCTAGAGGGTTGGCTTTGCATTTTTGTCTTTCAACCGACCTCTTTCCAAATCTCATTTTTGCTTCCGCTTTCCAAAAATCACCTCCATCATTATTTAGTTATAATAATACTCTAATCCTCTTCACTTCCTATTAGGAAACCACGTGCCTCATCATACGATCATCTCGTATTAATCGAGAAGAGGTACGTGACTTTAAGGATTAAGTTCATTGTATGCTAACCATCATCCAGAAAAACATCACTAAGCTCATCTCTTTCGTTAGCCCGAATAACCTCCTAAACACTTTGTTGTCATTCCTTATTTGATACATTACACATTATGTTGGATGTCCACCAATTAAGGGGGAGAGAAATTCATTCACATAATTGTCTTTTGTCAAATTTTATGTCTCTTAGACTCTACAATACCAACACATAGGTAAACACCACTTAGCTAAAACCGGTTCATGAAACCACAACTAGTTCAACCTTTTTCACACCAATACCTCATCAAGTGAAAAACGCATCATGTGTTTTTACAAAACGTCTTCATCTCCACATATAGGATTTTCCTTAAACTAGCACCTTACAACTTCACTTTCTAGAACACCATCATAGGATCTTATCCTTTTCTCGCTTATCATGCATGTCCTTGTCAGTGCAAACGATATATTAATCAAAACAGCCATCTCCAACACGTTGGTCCATCCAACTCTCACTCATATGATGTCATTCTCATCCTCATATAGGTACTCATTATTAGTATTTTCCATATTGTCTTCACTTCTTTTCAAAGTGATAATCATCCATGTCGGTCAAAACCATGCTAATACTACCTTTCCCATTGTCACCTAGAATAGGTCATTTTTATAATTCGTGTCAATCAATGAACGATTTTATCTTCATCACTTTTATATCTTTTGGTATCTTCATTATAATATTCTTAGATAGAACGCATTATTGATTACTCTTGGGTTGAAGCATATGAGAACTTGCTCAAAATAATAGATTATTAGCATCAATAAATCATTCAAATCATAACCCTTATGCATCATTGAAATGCAATGTCCATTCACATTTTTTTCCTCTTAGCTTTGGTCACTTGACATGACGAAAGGATTGCATGAGTCCATATTTTTATATTTTTATATTTGCTATACATACGAGTTTCTAACTTCTTAATAGCTTCCTATCTAATCACCACCACCTTCCATCACCACTTTCACTAATCATCACCACCATGGATTAGCGAAAACTTGCTTTTGTAAATGTCAAGTCATCTACCATCACCACATGAATCCTACTAGTAAACCGACACCAACACTAGCACCACTAGTGGCACACCCGGTGGAAGACTTCATATCTTCTTTCTAGGAATTATTTTGTAGGCTTTTATCATATTATATTCTCACTTTTCTTATGATTGTAATTAGGAGACTACACTTCATGAGATCTTTGATTATATCATTTATCACATATATACATCTTATTTTTCTTTGTGAGAAAGATGAAATATATTGCACTAATGTTTTTCATTGTAGGTTCATCATCATATGCACTCGATTGTATATAACTTACTCATCTAAGGATGAAGTTTGCATCAATTATTTTTCTTATTTTAGGTGCTTCTTGACACCCTAGAACCAGGAGGAATATCCTTTAAGCACTCATATTGCATCGTCTATAAACTTGGTTGTATATGAAATATTTGTCTAAAGACAAAGCTTCTATTATACTAATATTTATTTTGAAGGTTCATCTTGACACCCTAGAGCAAGGGGAGCTTCCGTCAAGAATTTACTGAATGCATCTTATACACACTTTGTTGTATAACACTTACTCGTCCAATGACGAATATAGTTTTGCACTAATATTTGTTTTTTAGGTTTTTAATCATACCCTGATGCCTCAAACAAGGGGGAGCAACCGTCAAGGGGGAGCATGCACACATTTAGCATCATTCTCACTTTTCAAACAAGCATTTGTGCTTCGATAAAAAGTGGAGAAAATAGGCTAACATTACTGTGCATTTTTCTTTTTCATATATTTCTCATAATTTTTGTTGCATAAAGCTAACCTTGATGTAGGTTAAGCCTCTTTATTTGATCCATGGATCCGCTACCAAACAAGGGACGGATTGAAGTGGACGGTTTAACTTCACTAGGGATGATGCAAGCTCGCCTTTTTAGGGAGAAATAAAGTTAAAATCCAAGGACACGCCCTTTTTTTTCGACAAAAGGGGGAGAAGAGTGTAAACGGAGAAGGTAATGTAAAGGTAGTAAGGATACAAGTAACCTTTTACATTTTACTTTCTATTACGTTTACATATCTTTGTCATCATCAAAAAGGGGGAGATAGTTAGTGCAAATATTACGATATTTAATCTATACAGTCTCATTTGTTTTGATTGATGACAAACATGTAACTTGTAATACATATCGTAAAATGTACAAGTTACTTGAAATCACACTTTGTCTCAACATACATTCAACACCTCTCGATGACTCAAGTCCTCATATGTTACAACACAGGTTCGTACATGTTTGTTATGTGGCATTATGATCAAACCCATTAAAAAATCATTTAGAATGTTTAAAATACGTTTAGAGTCACTAAGTATTTTAATAGGTTAACCATTCTATTTCGAACCTCATTTTACATTTTGCATTTACAAGTATTTCATACAAATACTAAAGTTTACTTACACTTGACAAAATATATTTTATTTTGACAAGCACTCTTTTACAAAAGGTAACTAGACATTTTATTAACTAGTTACATAATACATTTCACAAGTTTACCTTGATAAACTTTTTAATCTAAAAATGGAAATACATGTTACATCATGTCATGCATCATCTTTGAAATCCTTGGAAGATCACTTGAATATTTTGGTTAGATTGACACTCAATAAATCAAATGTGATCTTAGTAAGATTTGGTAATATCTTGCAAAGATTTGAAGAAAGATTTTTTAGATTTTATCTCAGGAACCCACGGCACCAATTTGTATAAAGGACGGAACCCTTGAAAGGGATCCTTGGTCCGTGGACGCTCCTGAGCACTTTTGCCTATAAATAGAAGCCCATTGTTTTCCCATTTCTTCACCACTTCAAATCACATCTTCTCCACCTTCTTGCATACATTTAGATCAATCATTAACAATGTAGTAACATACATTAAACACCTTAATGATCATGATCATAATGCTTCTAACATTCATCTTTGTTGTAAGCATACTCTTTGATCAACCAAGGAACGCTTGGAGATCTAGCCATCCCCACTCACCACAAGCTGAAGATCTATCACAACAAGTTTAGGGAACTTGTGATCTTCATCATGAAGGCTTCCTATCAATGGAAGATCATTTAGAAGTAGTTATTCATATCCATTAGACATTTGTGTCATGGATCATTAGTGTAGAACATCATTGCATCATAACAACACTTTCACCAAACTAGATTAGATGGTTTATGTGTTTGTGCCATAAAACACAAGGTTTGTTATGTTGGGCCATAAAACATATTGGGAGTGGTTGTACCCTTGTAAAAGAACTCGACATCTAGCTTAGTGTCGGAAATATTGTATAGGCGACGTTAGGTTGGTTCTACCTCGAACTAGAACCCGGTATTTAGCTTTGTACCGGAAAAAGTGTAAGCGACGATTGTAAGGTTTTCTCCGCTGAGAAGGGAGCTTGTTGATTTAGTGAAGTAACTCTCAAGTTGGGTACTCGAGGAGTGGAGTAGGGCGGAGAGGAGATCCGTGACCGAACCACTATAAATCATCGTGTTTGGTTTGCACTTTCCTTTCTTTATCTCTTTACTTTTATAGTTGCACTATACTATTGCTTGTGATGTGGTTTGATGTTGATGCTTGTGTGACAACTTGGTTTACTATGATTTACATTAGTCACAAACAATAATTGGTACTTTCATATTATAACAAGTTTCATAAACGATTTGATACAAAAGATCTAACGATTTTAAACGGTAACGTATTCACCCCCCCCCCCCTCTACGTTTTCACAACCCATATTAACAATATCTGTTTCACAAGTTTCATGTGATTGAACTTTATCATGTATCTTTTGCTCATCAACTTCATCATATAATTTTAATACCTCTAAGATGATTGACTCTTTGGATGGACCAGTTTGCTTAGATGATGAGACCTTTGGAGAGACCATTGGAGAAATGCTAGCCATGAAGATTGTCTGGGCGGTAGGTTCATCATCGACATCAGAGTCATATGCATCACAGTCGGCAACTTGAAAAGCATTTTGATGATTGTGACCAATATCCTGAATTGGTTGCTCATCCACATCTGCATCATAGGTTTTGGCATTACCCTCAGCAAGAAACAACAACTCTTCTTCATCCAAAACTGCCCCATTGTCCTGAGCTTGCACCAGCAGCATCTTGTCCCTGAAGTACTCTACATTTTGAGGGCATTTTGGAGATGTGCAGTTCCTTGCAATGTGTCCATCACCACCACAGTTGTAGCACTTGACTGGCTTCACTTGTCCCTGATTGGCATTTCTTCCACGATTCGGATTTGCCACATACCCTCCACCAACTCCACCTCTTCCCTGTTCATACTGTCTTCCTTGAACTGGTTGCACCATAATCTTTCCATCTCTGACAACAGAATGATTGTGTAGATTGGATGCAGTGTGGATCTCATTGTTAGTGTGAAGACTGTTAATATGTGGAGTGAGGGTCAAGTTTTGTTTAACCATAAGAGCCAGTTGATTGATGAAGTGTTCCATGACTGCATCAGCATCAGGTTGCTTGAACCTCGGATCGGGAATAAGTTTGTGATTACCATTACCCGTGGGTATGACTTGAGAAGCTTTGGTGGTAATTTCAACATTTGTGTAAAAGGCTGTTGAATCATTTGAAGAGCTTGTTTCTCCCTGTTTAGTTTTGAACTGTTCAAGAATCCTTCGTTCAAACATAGCATGTCTCTCATTCTAAAGCAGGAAGGCATACAGTTGCTCATAGTTGGTGTTCTTTAATCCTTTCGTTAGCTTCACAGAGGTGACAAATTTGTGCCATTCGGGATTCATGGTGTTCACAAACTTTGAATTCAGCTGAATATTTGGCATGGTCATTTTGATATTCCTCATATCATTCATCAGCTTGTGGAATCTCACGTAGTATTCATAGATACTTTCTTCTGATTTCATCTTAAAGTGCTCAAATTCATCATACAGCTGTGATTCTCTGTCTTCCTTAGTTAATTCAGACCCTGAGAGAAGCATCTTGACATTATCCCAAACCGCCTTGGCTTCAGTGTTGTGATTGATAAGCTTGTAGATATCTTTTGGAAGACCTTGAAGTATAATGTTTGAAGCCCTGATATCAGCATCGAATCTCTTTTTCTCCTTATCATTGAGCTCATCATACGTCTTTGGTCTGTCTAATCCAAAGATCATTGTTCCATCTGCAGCAGTATCAATTATGTCTCTTGTAGTCTCAATCTGATAAGGTCCTTCATCAATTGATTTGAGAATGTTGACCACATTTTCTTTTCCCAAACAGTACAACCTGATTCTTTGAGCCCATGAGTCATAATCAGTTCTGTCAAGCATAGGTGAACGAGTATCTGATCCAGCTTCTTGAACGTCCTCAGCTACAGAAGAAACGATAGTAGACACGTTGTTTGACATGATTACAAGTTCTACAGGATTTTACAATTCTTAGATTAAACCGGGAAATTGATTCTTTCACGGGATTTTACTAAACCACAAGAACAACCGTAAAAATGTAGCACGAAGAAGTGACAAGTCTCAAAAGACAAGTAGCTAAACAGTCAACTCGCTTTGGTATCAATTTGCTAAGTAGACAAGTCGCTTAAAACACAAGTCGCTTAACAAACAACTCACTTAAAACCCAAGTCGCATAAAGAGTCAACTTGCTAAATAGCCAAGTCGCATACAGAGACAACTCGCTTAACCACCAAGTCGCTTAAACTAACTCGCTAACAGTACAACTCGCTTAATAGCCAAGTCGCTTTAGAGCTCAGGTCGGTTAAAGAAACAACTCGCTTAGAACCCAAGTCGCATAAAGAGTCAACTCGCTAAATAGCCAAGTCGCATATACCAACTCGCTTCCAATAACAAAGCAACTCGCTTCCAAGAAACTCAACTCCGTGGCACAACTCGCTTCGTACAACTTTAAAAAACAACCACTTTATCAATCAAAAACAACTAAACCACAATGATTTAAGCCTTCTAATTCAAAACCTAAACACATATGATGATCCTAAACACAAAAGTACAATTAAAATTCAAACTTTAACACTAGAAATTGTCCAAATGAATCAAACTCTCCTGAACACTTATAACCCCAAAAACCTTATGAAATCCACCAAAACAAAGAGCATGAAAGATGAGTGATCAAACCATGGCTCTGATACCAATTGTAAGTTATAGGATTTCACAAACACATCATACCAATATCATATGGGGCGTACCAAAATATTTAGAGAGAGAAAGTTCTAGAGAGAGAAATGGAAGAGAGTTGGGAACTATGTGAAACAAAGTAAAACGGTATTGAAGCTCCAACCCTGTACCTTGGAAGGTAGAGGGTATTTATAGTGTCTTACAATAAACGCCTCCTACGGGTTGTGGATCAGGCATACAGTGGGTAACGACCCGTCCGTCCTCCACGGTTTTACTTAACTAACTTCTTAAAAACATTAAATAACTATGACTACGAGCTTTCTAATGATTACATATACTTGAGGTGATCGACACTTTAATGACAGAATTTTCTGATTCCTAACAATAGACAAACCAACACGAGAATTTATAGTGGTTCGATCACGAAGCTCCTCTTCGCCCTACTCCACTCCACGAGTCACCTACTTAAGAGTTACTTTACTAGATCAACAAACTCTATTCTCGGCAGAGAAAACCTTACACAACGTTGCTTACACTTTTTCTGGTACAAAGCTAAATACCGAGTTCTTCCACGAGGTAGAACCAAACCTATCACAACGTCGCCTACACTTTATCCGGTACAAGGCTAGATAACGGGGTTCTTCCACGAGGTAGAACCAAACCTATCACAACGTCGCCTACACTTTATCCGATAAAAGGCTAGATACCGGGTTCCATTACAAAGGAGGAACCATTACCCAGTGTTGCAAAAATTGGCTAAATCGGCCGATTAATCGTTAATCGGCCATACACCTTGTAGAATTTTGAAAATCGGTCAAAAAATCGGTCAGGTGAAAAAATCGGCCAAAAATCGGTATAAAATCGGCCGAATTGGTCAAAAATCGGCCGAATCGGTCAACTTTAAAAAAATTGTAATTTCACTTATGACACACAATGGGGACCGTTTATTTCACTTATAACGCACAATGGGCCACATAATCAGAATTGGAGCCTTTTATTACGGTTTGAAAACATAGTAGGATTGGAATCAGTTAAGATCTTTAGTCTGGTCTCCAGAAATACCCAAAAATTGCAGGAAATGTCAATCCGATTAATCACTGATTAATCCCGCCTTGACCGATTGCTCGCTGTAGGGTGGTCCACCGCCCGGCTACCGATTCACGATTTTTGCAACATTGCCGTTACCTGACCAACACGACACATCTATGACACCCGTTATGTTTTGTGGCCCAACATAACAAACCTTGTGTTTTATGGCACAAACACATAAACCATCTAATCTAGTTATAGATACAAGAATATGATACTAGACAATATCCAAGACAATGTGTCTAATGGATATGAAATCCTAAACCAAACCTCAAGAACACAAAGCATGATGTAGTTAGTCTTCCATGAATGAAGATGACAAGTTTCCCAAGCTTGTTGTAGAAGATCTTCATGTGCTTGTATGCTTGTGATGGGTGATCACTTCAGTAGGTAAGGATGCAAGATCTCTAGGCTTGCTTTGGAGGATCACTTCGGGAGTATGCTTACAACAAATGAAAGTTAGAAGCATTATGATCATATGTGATGAGGGTGGTTTACATGTTTCCTAATGATCTAAATATGTTAGATATGGTTGAGAGAAACTATGTGTGAAAGTGTGTTGAAATGGTAAGAAGTGGTTTGCTATTTATAGGCAAAAAGACCAAGACAAGCTTCTACCTCAAGGATCCCTTCTGAGAGGGATCCGGCCCTTGTAATCCAAGGGATCCGTGGGCAATTTGAGGGATCTGTGGGACGCTCCTCATTATCCATGGGTTATGGGTCATGGGTCATGGGTATGAGCCTTGAGTGGCCTATAAGGTACAATGTATCTAGACATTGGGTCATAGGTCTTGGATCATGGATCATGGTATTTACCCAACACTTTTACTTTTGTTTATGTATGTAAGTACTTGAGTGTTTTATATAAACTATTTAACTAAACATGTTTAATGGTTTGTTAGGGGTTTGATCATAACGCAACATAATAAACATGTAAGAACCTGTGTTGTAGCATACAAGAACTTGAGTCGTCGAGAGGTGTTGAGAGTATGTTGAGACAAAATATAATTACAAGTAACTTATACATTTTACGTTATGTATTACAAGTTACATGTTTGTCATCAACAAAACAAACGAGATTGTATAGATTAAAAATCGTAATATTTGCACTAATAACAAGTACTCCCACTACTTGTACTTTTGTCTATTTGTCTCCAAAGATCAAATCGCACAAAGATCAAACCGCATGAAAGTTATATCAAACCGCATACAAAAAACAATCAAATCGTTGTCCGTACACTATCAAACCGCTTCGAACAAGTGATCAAATCGCACAAATGCAGTGTCAAACCGCATACAAGAACTAAGTCTGAGAGACAAACCTCTTACTTGAAACACTTCAAAAACTAAACTTTTCCAATCCAAAACACTACAACCAAGATGAATCAAGACTTCCAAACAAAAAACTAAACACTTAAGATGATTCTAAACAAAAAAGTACTATATAATTCAAACTTTAACACTAAAAATGATCAAACCTATCACAACGTCGCCTACACTTTATCCGGTACAAGGCTAGATACCGGGTTCTATTACAAAGGAGGAACCATTACCCGACCAACGCGACACATCTATGACACCCGTTATGTTTTGTGGCCCAACATAACAAACCTTGTGTTTTATGGCACAAACACATAAACCATCTAATCTACTTATAGATACAAGAATATGATACTAGACAATATCCAAGACAATGTGTCTAATGGATATGAAATCCTAAACCAAACATCAAGAACACAAAGCATGATGTAGTTAGTCTTCCATGAATGAAGATGACAAGTTTCCCAAGCTTTTTGTAGAAGATCTTCATGTGCTTGTATGCTTGTGATGGGTGATCACTTCAGTAGGTAAGGATGCAAGATCTCTAGGCTTGCTTTGGAGGATCACTTCGGGAGTATGCTTACAACAAATGAAAGTTAGAAGCATTATGATCATATAGATAAGGGTGGTTTACATGTTTCCTAATGATCTAAATATGTTAGAAATGGTTGAGAGAAACTATGTGTGAAAGTGTGTTGAAATGGTAAGAAGTGGTTTGCTATTTATAGGCAAAAAGACCAAGACAAGCTTCTACCCCAAGGATCCCTTCTGAGAGGGATCCGGACCTTGTAATCCAAGGGATCCGTGGGCAATTTGAGGGATCTGTGGGACGCTCCTCATTATCCATGGGTTATGGGTCATGGGTCATGGGTATGAGCCTTGAGTGGCCTCTAAGGTACAATGTATCTAGACATTGGGTCATAGGTCTTGGATCATGGATCATGGTATTTACCCAACACTTTTACTTTTGTTTATGTATGTAAGTACTTAAGTGTTTTATATAAACGTATTTAACTAAACATGTTTAATGGTTTGTTAGGGGTTCGATCATAACGCAACATAATAAACATGTAAGAACCTGTGTTGTAGCATACAAGAACTTCAGTCGTCGAGAGGTGTTGAGAGTATGTTGAGACAAAATATAATTACAAGTAACTTATACATTTTACGTTATGTATTACAAGTTACATGTTTGTCATCAACAAAACAAACGAGATTGTATAGATTAAATATCGTAATATTTGCACTAATAACAAGTACTCCCACTACTTGTACTTTTGTCTATTTGTCTCCAAAGATCAAATCGCACAAAGATCAAACCGCATGAAAGTTATATCAAACCGCATACAAAAAACAATCAAATCGTTGTCCGTACACTATCAAACCGCTTCGAACAAGTGATCAAATCGCACAAATGCAGTGTCAAACCGCATACAAGAACTAAGTCTGAGAGACAAACCTCTTACTTGAAACACTTCAAAAACTAAACTTTTCCAATCCAAAACACTACAACCAAGATGAATCAAGACTTCCAAACAAAAAACTAAACACTTAAGATGATTCTAAACAAAAAAGTACTATATAATTCAAACTTTAACACTAAAAATGATCAAACCTATCACAACGTCGCCTACACTTTATCCGGTACAAGGCTAGATACCGGGTTCTATTACAAAGGAGGAACCATTACCCGACCAACGCGACACATCTATGACACCCGTTATGTTTTGTGGCCCAACATAACAAACCTTGTGTTTTATGGCACAAACACATAAACCATCTAATCTACTTATAGATACAAGAATATGATACTAGACAATATCCAAGACAATGTGTCTAATGGATATGAAATCCTAAACCAAACATCAAGAACACAAAGCATGATGTAGTTAGTCTTCCATGAATGAAGATGACAAGTTTCCCAAGCTTTTTGTAGAAGATCTTCATGTGCTTGTATGCTTGTGATGGGTGATCACTTCAGTAGGTAAGGATGCAAGATCTCTAGGCTTGCTTTGGAGGATCACTTCGGGAGTATGCTTACAACAAATGAAAGTTAGAAGCATTATGATCATATAAGATAAGGGTGGTTTACATGTTTCCTAATGATCTAAATATGTTAGAAATGGTTGAGAGAAACTATGTGTGAAAGTGTGTTGAAATGGTAAGAAGTGGTTTGCTATTTATAGGCAAAAAGACCAAGACAAGCTTCTACCCCAAGGATCCCTTCTGAGAGGGATCCGGACCTTGTAATCCAAGGGATCCGTGGGCAATTTGAGGGATCTGTGGGACGCTCCTCATTATCCATGGGTTATGGGTCATGGGTCATGGGTATGAGCCTTGAGTGGCCTCTAAGGTACAATGTATCTAGACATTGGGTCATAGGTCTTGGATCATGGATCATGGTATTTACCCAACACTTTTACTTTTGTTTATGTATGTAAGTACTTAAGTGTTTTATATAAAGTATTTAACTAAACATGTTTAATGGTTTGTTAGGGGTTCGATCATAACGCAACATAATAAACATGTAAGAACCTGTGTTGTAGCATACAAGAACTTCAGTCGTCGAGAGGTGTTGAGAGTATGTTGAGACAAAATATAATTACAAGTAACTTATACATTTTACGTTATGTATTACAAGTTACATGTTTGTCATCAACAAAACAAACGAGATTGTATAGATTAAATATCGTAATATTTGCACTAACAACAAGTACTCCCACTACTTGTACTTTTGTCTATTTGTCTCCAAAGATCAAATCGCACAAAGATCAAACCGCATGAAAGTTATATCAAACCGCATACAAAAAACAATCAAATCGTTGTCCGTACACTATCAAACCGCTTCGAACAAGTGATCAAATCGCACAAATGCAGTGTCAAACCGCATACAAGAACTAAGTCTGAGAGACAAACCTCTTACTTGAAACACTTCAAAAACTAAACTTTTCCAATCCAAAACACTACAACCAAGATGAATCAAGACTTACAAACAAAAACCTAAACACTTAAGATGATTCTAAACACAAAAGTACTATATAATTCAAACTTTAACACTAAAAATGATCAAACCTATCACAACGTCGCCTACACTTTATCTGGTACAAGGCTAGATACCGGGTTCTATTACAAAGGAGGAACCATTACCCGACCAACGCGACACATCTATGACACCCGTTATGTTTTGTGGCCCAACATAACAAACCTTGTGTTTTATGGCACAAACACATAAACCATCTAATCTAGTTATAGATACAAGAATATGATACTAGACAATATCCAAGACAATGTGTCTAATGGATATGAAATTCTAAACCAAACATCAAGAACACAAAGCATGATGTAGTTAGTCTTCCGTGAATGAAGATGACAAGTTTCCCAAGCTTTTTGTAAAAGATCTTCATGTGCTTGTATGCTTGTGATGGGTGATCACTTCAGTAGGTAAGGATGTAAGATATCTAGGCTGGCTTTGGAGGATCACTTCGGGAGTATCCTTACAACAAATGAAATTTAGAAGCATTATGATCATATGAGATGAGGGTGGTTTACATGTTTCCTAATGATCTAAATATGTTAGAAATGGTGGAGAGAAACTATGTGTGAAAGTGTGTTGAAATGGTAAGAAGTGGTTTGCTATTTATAGGCAAAAAGACCAAGACAAGCTTCTGCCCCAAGGATCCCTTCTGAGAGGGATCTTGCCCTTGTAATCCAAGGGATCAATGGGAAATTTGAGGGATCCATGGGATGCTCCTGATTATCATTGGTATGAGCCTTGAGTGGCGTCCAAGGTACAATATATCTAGACATTGGGTCATGGGTCTTGGATCATGGATCATGGTATTTACCTAACACTTTTGCTTTTGTTTATGTATGTAAGTACTTAAGTGTGTTATATAAACTATTAACTAAACATGGTTAATGGTTTGTTAGGGGTTTGATCATAACACAACATAACAAACATGTACGAGCATGTGTTGTAGCATACAAGGACTTGAGTCATCGAGAGGTACTGAGAGTATGTTGAGACAAAATATAATTACAAGTGTTATATATTGGTTATTGTAACTCACAAAAAATCAACTATACGGTTGGAATCAAGCAAGATGTTTAGAGAAAGAAAATAGAATGGGATCCTTTCTAGAGAGAGAAAGTGAGAGAAAAACAAAGAGAAGGTTAGATTGAGAATAATGAAAGGTCTAACCCTCTACCTTGGGAGGTAGAGGGTATTTATAGTTTTACATAATAAGCCCTTTGTCGGGCTGTGGATCAGGCATTCAGTAGGTAAAGACCCGTCTGTCCTCCACGGTGTTACTCTAAGCTAAACTAAGCTAATAACTACTAAATAATGAATTGTCTACGAGTTAACTTGTGCTAGATAATAGTTAGGGTGACCGACACTTCACTATGGAATTTCTAACTCCTAACAATCTCCCCCTAATGGAGGTCACCCCATGATTTATATTTTGAATCCTTGCATTCTATTTTATCTTCTGTTCTGAGCTCGTAGACTTCTATTCTTCACTTCCGCAATCTTTGTGCTAAAGCAGTGACTCTTCATAGTCCGATTACTTTGTACATTCAGTGGAGGTCTTTGAACTGATCCACATCTTGATGATCTTTAAACTTTAATTGAGATCATCAACCACAGTAAATCTCAGGGTCACCCTTTGTTGTGTTTCCTTCATGTGATGTTGTGACTTTTGGACCGACATGCTCACACTTTCTGGATCATGACATCTTTTCATCAGAGTAGCGGAAGCATCTTTGTTGTATGTCTTTGATGTTCATGATTTTATTCAATTAAGTGTGAATGCTGTGAGCATGCGGTTATGAATTGACTCCTCAATATCGATCAGCTGCAACCGTCCAATGTTCCTGCAAACAACAGTTAGCACTAAAACACATGAAAGTTTCGTTGTTCACTTTCGTTGAATATAGTTGCAAGAACCACGAGTCCCCGTTGATATGTATAAATACTGCCTGTGATCAGGTAGAATTCTGAAGAATCTCCTTGACAGGGTTTCGCAACTTGATCTAGCCGTTCCCAAACCGGAGCGTCCAAAAGTAGACAACATGGAGTGAGTGAAACAGCGAATTAAGATTCACTAATTGATGAAAAGTTGATTTGAAAACAATCGCATATTGCTTGAAGAAATAGTTTTGCAATACGACGAAGGTTTTATGAGAATGATCAATTTTCAATTAGAAATACTTTTTGTATTTGAAAAAGAATACATATTCGATGTGCTAGAGCAAAGAAGAGATTTGGACATCGAACGGTTTTTCCAAAAGTATTTTTTCAATCAGAGATACTTTTTGTGTTTGAAAACATGAATACACATTCGATATGCTAGAGAAAAGAAGATTTGCACATCGAACGGTTTTTCCAAAAGTATTCGTCAATTCATTTCCTGGACCAAGGTTGATTCAAGAATGAATTGCCCCATTGTTTCTATCCAGTTGTCACAAGCTTGATCTTTAGAAAATATCTCACATGTCACCCACCAAGAGATTGTTTGATGTTGGGTCTAGAAGGATTTCCATCTTCATCGTGAATATTTAACATATCACTCGGATGCTCTGGCAATACCACAAGGATAATGCGTAGGACTCTCAATATATACTTACTTCCCACATTGTGTGAAACAACAAGTCTTCATTAATTTTGTGTCCTAATGAGATTTTTTATGGATGATCTCTTGGCTCTAGACTCAATTGTGTACATTTGGTTTCCTATGCCGGAGACAAGGGAGAGGGTCTCCTTCTTTAATATCAACAGTCTCTAAGAGAAAGTCGATAGATTATGTAGGTTCCCCGTGAGAATGAAACAAGTCCTTTTAAGAGAACTTGAGTGGCTTGGGGAGTTAGTTGCAGTGCGTCACTGGGTCCATGATGTCTTGTCTTCAATACTAGTGTTACCTTAGTAACCACCAGTAGCATATGTATTGAACCCGGTTTCTGCCCTAGGGTTGAATTATTGGAGGGCTATTTCTTTTCACCCTTTTTACATTCATTTCTTTTTCGTTCTTCAACCCCTTCAGTGCTTATCGAGACTTCATTACTAGAACCTTGTTGGGTTTGTTCCAGTACTAGCTCTGTCTCAGTCAACACTCTTCCCATATTCTCATTTTTCTCCTTTTTTCATCATACCTAAGGACTCTACACTATCTAGTGGATTGTCCTTGGGTAGATCCCTCCGGCTCTGGCGGGATCATGGGATCGAATACATAACCTAACCATCCTTATAACACCATGCATAAAGAAAATTGGTCGGTCTTTTGGTATTGTTCTTTCCTTCTTGAAACCAATTAAAAAATTATTTGGAAAATCAATCAAGGTACTTGTGATATAAAATCAAAGCATTTTGTACCTTAATTATTTTGATCATTTAGAAATGCTCCCCCTCAACATGTGCATATGATTTTGAAATTGTTTAGCACATGGAGGCAAGAGGACTTTGAAATATTTTCTAGATCACAATTTCCGAAGAAAAAGCCATTTGAATTTCTTGGTAAATTCTCCCCCTCAAAATGTGCGTTGGTTGTTTGAAATCATTTAGCACATTGAGAAAAGAGTTCTTCGAAGTACTTTCACAATCACACAACCATAAAGAAAACCATTAGAAAATCAATCAAGGTACATATGTTAAAACATAGAAGCTTTTGTACTTAGAGAGTTTATTTTCTTTTGAAATGCTTCCCCTCAATATGTGCTTCGAGATTCGAAAGCATTTAGCACATATGAGAGAGCAGCCTGCACAATTGAATCAAAACGATCATCTTTTATCAGATTTCATATTAAATCACAAATTCTCCCCTGATAAAAAATATCAAACCCTTTGAGATTTTAGATCCCAGTGATTTAGTTAGGTTTAGAAAACATGGGAGAAAATGTGGTCAGGTTTAAAATCTCTCCTAGTTTTTGGTTAAATGCTCCTCCCCAATCATGTGCAACATGTATTTGAAATAATTTGGCACATGAAGGAAGGAGTGCTTTTGAAACAATCACCCTTTTAAACCGATTTGAGATTTAACTCACGATCTCTCCCCCGATCAAAAATTTAAAACCATTTGAGATTTGTGATCCCAATTGATTTAAATCATTTAGAAAATTTTGGGGAAAGATGTGGCATGATTTAATTTTGAATAGACTGATAAGGATCAATTTTAGACAATAAAGATTGTTAGTGTCATGTATGATAATTTTAAGAGATCTTTAAGTAAAATAAAAAATTTCACAATCAAACAAGAACAGAAAAATTTTATTTTGAAAAATCTTTGAGTTTTAAAGAAAATTATACCATGACATAACATTAAATCTTTAGATCACCACTTATTAACGTACAAACGAACTTGATAGCTGAAATATCATTTGAAACTATTTAATTAGAAATCACTCTCCCCCTCAATCCATGACCGTAGTCGTTGATTGAGTGACTTAAGATTTGATAAAATGAAGTCCGGTTGATTTCACAAATTTAGTCCAATTTATTTTCAAAACAATATTTTTCCATTTTCAAAACAATATTTTCAAAATTGTTTTAAGAAAAAATGGTATCATCCACTACTTTTTCCTGCACAAAGATACGTTAGTGCCAACTATCCATAGAGAGATCCAATTAAGCTCTGTTTCTTCTTTTGTCGACCCAAGAAATAGTTTCCCTTTCCTTTCGGCATCCAATCATCTTCTTTTGTGGGATCCAGATCGGGAACAATCTTATGAACCATCTTATCTGCATACGTTAATGAACATACAAATAGATATATGGTGGTCGACAACACCCAAACAACAATCGACTAATAAAAGTCAATCCAACATATCAATCAGTTCATATAAGGCATGTGAATAATGTGTTCTTCAAACTATAATCATCTAATCCTAACAATCGCATCCTAGACTCCTAGTCCTTCAACGTAGGCAAACATATTTTTCTTTTAAGCACATAGGATGATTATATAAGCCCGTTAGATGATATATATTTGAAAATATTCTCCACCTCAACCAATGACTCATTTTATGAAAAGATTAAAACTGTTGTAGTCATTGATTGAGTTTTCAAATTTATATGAAAACACTGATTCTGATTGATTTTCAAGCAACTCATTTTCTACCATTTTAAAACACATCAAATATTTTTCTGAAGAATTTTTAGAAAGAAAAACATTTGTGTAGGAACAACAGTCCTTCGACATACTTTCCTCATTTAGTTTTTAGGATAAGTGCACGAATTATGTGAAAATCGTTTAAGCGTAGCACTTTCCTTCTTTGAAAAGCGGGTTGCTATCTGAAATAATAGCAAACCATAGTTTAAGCACGGGTTACAGTCAGAAGTAACTGCAAGCCATAATTTTTAGACATGTTTTGGAAAAAATATTTACACCTCATGCTCGAACTTCATCTATGGTCCCGTGACATTTCTAAGACCGTAGATGTTATCAATACCAGAAGACATGTCTTTGAAAAACAATATTTTTTTTGTCTTTTTCAAATTTTCTGATTTTTATGGATTTTTGTAGGTTTTATATTTTTCTATTTTCTTTTTTCTGGTTTTATATTTTTGTATTTTAGTTTTATTTATAAATATTTACAAGATAGATTAGATGATATAGTTTAAGAAGGATGATGATACGAGTACCGAGATAAGGATATCGAACAGCCCCGTTGTAGAAGATAGAAGTCATCATCTCTTAAACTTTCACCACCAAAGCTTTCGAGGCTCCTGAATCGTTGTAGAAATAGAACCATCTGAAAGTGAGACTTTGGTAGCTTCCCCCAAAATGAAAATCTCCTTCTTGAGCAGATTCTAAGCTCTCTTTCAAGCTTGTCTTAGCTAGGTGCACAAAGAAGCATACCATATCATCGATCTTGCTGCTCTTTTTAAGAATGATAATCGAGATTCTCCGTTCGGGGTTATATCTTGGAGAGAAATCAGGAAACAAATGTGATAATCTAAATTTTAAAATGATCCTTTCTTATTATCATTTCCTTATTAAACGTGTGACAATGAATAACCGTATATTTATTTTGCTTACCTCACATAGTTGATATAACCGTATATCACATATCTACATTTCTTCTCAACACCGAATACATTAAACCCTAAATCAGTTCCAGAACGGTTTGTCCTCACCTCCAAGAAACCAAGAAGATTCGAAGGCTGGTAAGGGTAGCAGTGGGTGATCTTCGCGGTTAGCTTGCTTTGGTAATCGTTTGTATGGTCGTGGGTTTGATCCGAGAAGAATTCTAGTTGGGCTATTGTTCCATTTGTCTAAGTCGACCCAAAGGTATGATATTTGACTTATGTCTTCATAAATGAGCCATGTATAATCATAAGTGAGGCCATGAAAACTTAACCAAACCATTTATTCTAATCGTAAGCATGAAGCTGTTAATACCATCCGCATAAGGCTATAAACCTGTGTGACCTTTAGAATCATGTGTTACCAGTAAATGTGTTGTGTGTGCATATAATCATCTAGACCTTTTATAACCAGTTATGTTAACTTTTGATCTAGCAAACTCGATGTAAAGATAAGCGTATATGCGCATACTCAAGCTGAATCGGTGTTAAAATGATTCTAGAGTTTTAGGCGTAATGGATCAATGGGTCTAAATGATGTTTCGTGGTTATATTTTCCTGGTTGCTAATCCAAATATGTATGCATGTCTATAAGATCAGATTGTGGTAGGAATTGTCAATATATATAAGTATTTGTGGTTCTCATGTATGCTTAATGACTCATGGGAGCATGTAGTGAACTATTCGTCTGTGTGAATTATACGTATGCATGCATGGTCCTCGATTTGAAATATGGGTCATAAGAACGTTTTTTTATGGTGTATATGCATATCGAATCATGTCTGGTAGGTGCAAACTATTTTATAAAGGTATGGGCAATGGTCTCGTGGGAGAGTTTGAGGGTGATCGCGGAAGTTTTGTGTGCGTCGTTTGGTATTTTGAAAGGGGGTCGGGGGAGACGGGGCAATGTGTTAGTCCGTTTGCATGTTTAGCTAGTCGTAATTGTGAATATTGTGAACCGCGAGCAAGTGTAAAGTGGGTCAAGATTGAATGCTATCTAGTAGTGAATTGCAATTGAACCTTTAAAAATAAATTTGTGCGCATGAAACAAATGGAATGCATGGTATATTTCATTTATTTACTTAGTAAACCCTAAACTATGATACATTGACACACTTAACCCTATACTTTGATTATCATTATGATCGACCCTAGACCTTATTAAAATGTCATTTAAAAGCCTTAAAAATCTAATTATAACTAAGATATTTATTAAACTTACCTAAATGTCTAAGAAACTCTAATTTGACCATTATGGAAATAAATTTCGTTAAGAACCCTAATTGAATCATTTGAAGTTGTTACGTTTTAAAAGCCTAAACCTAATTATTACTTATTCGGAAAACCCTAATTCGATTAAGTATGGAAATTGTTAAATATGAAAACCCACTTAAAGTACTAAAAATGGAAAGTTTCTAAAAATAGAAAGGAACCCTAATTATGAAATATGAATAGCGATGAGCCCTAAGTAATAATCGACCATTATTCGTGTAGATCCGCGGAGGAGGGATTAGCTGTTATGTTCCCTTTTGTGTTCTGGTGATTTGATTTACGATTCGAGGTACAAATATTCCGTCATTTCAGTAATGACACATCGTTTCTCTCATGACTCTTTTCTATTTTAATATCCGTTTCGTATTCTCCTTACTTTGATTTGATATGATTCGTTTGCTATGACCCTCTAATTTGATATTCAATTATTTATTCGTTTGATATGTTATCCATTTGAGATCCCTTATTGATATGATTCCATTGTATGATCAGTTTGATATGATATGATTTGTTCGTTTGGTTGCCCGAGCTAACTAGCCATGGAGGTACCATGGCCATGTCATTGATGCACCAATGGCATGACACTATCTGGGGCAGTGTGATTAGTCCCCGGCGTTCCCTTTTGATATGATTATGATATGTGTACACTTGGCCATTATGAATACGTATGTACAGTCTTGTACTGGCATATGTATATTTGATTTGTTTTGCAGGGAGCGTATGGATGAATCCTAGGTACTCAGTTCAGTTTTGGTGATGTGGTGCGTGTGTGCAATACACCCCCTCACATCTAGGAGCTAGCTACTCTATTTGGTACTTGAGACGTCTCCCCTCCTTGTGCACTTATGATTTGATGGATTTGATATGATACCGGTTATGATATATGATTTGTAGATTTGGCTATTGGAGTATCTCCTTTAGTATTAGGTGCTCGTGGCAACATTCTGATTCCGGTTAATATGTGATTATCTGATATTCTGATTTATTCGTTGCTATGGCTTATTTTTTCTGTTGTTCAGTTGGCTATTTGTTCATTCAGTATTCATATGTGATTCGTTTGACTACCATGTTCTCTCCCTTATATTCGGTTCACTTGATTACTTTGATTATTTTTCAGATTACCATGCATATTCTTCAGTTGAGATTTTTCGTTTATTATGATATTTGTTTCAGCTTCGTATATTTGATTCGGATTTTGATTATCTTATATATATATTTGTTTATATCTGTTCACTGAGCGTTAGCTCAACCGCGTTTTCTTTTCCATGCGGCAGGTATTTAGCTGGGAGCAGGGATATGGGATTTCGAGAGTAGGAGTGGAAGACCTACCCTAGTGAACCCTATTGTTGGACCTTTGGCATTTTGAACTATATTTATTCATTATTTTGGACCATGTTATTTGTTATGTTTTGGAACTTTTGGATGACATATGTTTTGATGACTTTTCATGATTTTAATAAAAGACTTCCGCTAGCAAAATTTTATTAGTATGTTCTGATATGACTCCATAATGTGACATTCGGACCCTTGTCGGGTTGGGGTGTTACAGATGCATCCACAAAAGGTGTCAAGAGACCACTTCCCTCGAGTAGTTGAATTGATGCCGTCAGTTTCTTAGAATAAAGCTCACGAACCCGAAGTACACATATACTCGAAGAGAGAATAGCCGATAGCATCAAAGTAGCTGATTGAATCACTGATCATCTCTACGGATAGAGACTCCGGAATAAATCATTAAGTCCTATCACGTGAATCTACTAAACATCCCTGAAGTACATTTCTCTCCCCTGATGATAGTGTACGAAGCTCAAGAACCCGAAGTACCCAAATGCCCAAAGACTAGATAACTGATAACATTGAAGAAGCAGGGTGAATCACTGATTATCTCTGCGGATGTCAACTCCGGAATAAATGATTATCACTGAATCACTGATTAAGCTCTCAAGTGAAACAACTGAGCGTCCCCAATGTACACAATATCTCTCCCCTGATGATTGCGATAACATCAAAACCATCACACACATGTGTACCTCTTTTATCACCAGAATCTAACTCTTCCATCTCTTCCCCCACATAGTTGGAATGAGAGCACTAAACGTCATGAGTCAAACCTTGAGTTTCTCTGTAGTAATGACATTTCTTTTCCCGGGATATCTTCAATCACTTAGAATTATTAAGTTTATCAAGTTTACTCGCGTTTAGATGCGTGTCTCCTTCCCTCTTGCTGGTTTTGATACTTCAGAATCAGCAACACATTATAAGCCCATGTACTAGAAATCGTTTGAGAAGACCATTAGCTCAAATATATCTATGAGAATCAACTTGCTAAAGAAACAATGTGAGAAAATCTAATTGGGGATTAAATCTGGCTTTTCACTCTCCCCTAATTAGTGCTCTCCCCTAATTTTGACAATCTTTCTGATAAATACCCGAGATAAGAAGAAGTATTTAGTCGTTAAATGCAACTCGTCTTTATTCTTCTAACATGCAACAGAAAATGTAGAACAGACTGTAGACTCGACCTTCTTCAAGATTGTCCATTTGGGGAATAGAAAGTTAACATCTTCTTCTCACCAAATGCATTCCCGTTAACTTATATATAGCAAATTCCCTTAACTCAAATCCCTCCCAATCAAACAAGAACAGAAAGATGTTCATTAAGGAAATTAGCCCCGCAACTGGAAGCACTTTGTCATTAATCATATTAGCCCGTGACAAGATGTCAACCAATGGCTCTTAGAAGAAACTCCATGTAAAGATGACCCGATAAGAAGAAGCTCGGTTCTTACATGAGTTAGGAGCCGTATGACCATATATTCTCAGATATAACTCAACATGTAGAATTATCATACTTCTTCTCCCCCTCAAGAATTGCATACGGAGATGCCATTCTTGATTAAACAAGTGAATATCTTTAGAATGTAATCTCTTCACACTTCTCCCCCTCAAAGGTTGCAAATGATGTCGCTATCTCCATTTTAATTGAGCAAGTGGAATAAGAGAACTAACAACGGTAGTTCGGTTCACTTGATGATTGAACGCGCATGGAAAAAATATGAAGCATGTTGATGAGAATGGTCATAAATGAGAAGATTTCTCTTCTTTCAAAGATAAAACGCACTGAAGCGTACACTTTTCTTTTCTTTAGAGTACGAGGCTTGAATTGTTGTGTTCAAACGTCATCATGGATGTACATCAACTTTCACTAGTATGATCTCCTGAATCAGGAGATATTCATCCTTTATTCATCCAGGCTTTGAGTCTTCCCATGTAGTGAATGATCGATGTACCTGAAACTTAGTAAGGATTACCTGCACTAACATTACAAACTTTATTGCATATATTTTGGTTAGTGACATCAGTATCCAAACCCTTGGGGGTTTCACGGTCAACCATGGTTTTGCCATTGGTAAACAGCTTTCCGGTAGGAATCCACTTAAGTTCAGTCTTCTTAAATATTCTATCAGATGGTATCCACTTATGGAAAGGTCTAGGATTGTTAAGCTTCTTATGCAAAGTGGAAGACTTATTGTTATTCCGAGTTTTCAAAGATTTAGTAGTTGGTATCCATCTAGGTGTAGTTTTCTGTTTGTTTTGCTTCATATGCACTGTAGATAACTTAGTGTAAATCCTAGACTCAACAGGTTGAACCTTTGCACGAGCATTTACTTTCTTCAGGGATTTTGTAAAACAATTCTCAAGATTTGCATTAAAGACACATTTAAGACAATTCGAGCAAATAGGTTAAAGGGATTTAGAAAAAGATCTGGAGTTCTTAGAGTGATTTGCTACGGGAATTGCTTTAATCGAAACACAACCACTCTTAGATCCAAGCCAATCCCTAGTCTTTAGTTGAGTGTTCCTAGGTAATGGTTTATTACTACTAGGAGTGCCTTGAAATCTCGTAGAATTTATCACCCTAGGTTTTGCACCTAAAATTCCATCTTTTCGAATCTGTGCCTTTTTCCTAGCATCTTATAGATAATAATTCTTGAACAAATCATTCATATCATGAGAATTCTTAGGAAAATAAGGTGAAGTGACTGGTTTTGACAAAACTTGTTTCACATCAACTCGGGAGGCCAACCGTATTTTTGAAAAATTTGTTCGTTCAGAATTAAATGCAGTCAGTTGTCTAACAACTGGTTTCCCCAAGATTGATGGTTTTGCAAACTTAGTGTTCACACTATTCCCTATTGTTTTTCTGAGCTCATTCTTTAAGGCAACTATTGTGAAACTCTTATCCTAAAGTTGAGCTTTGAGTTCATCAATTTTTGTTATCAAAGAGTTTGTTTGTTCCAATGACTTAGTTCTAGCTTCTTTGACCGAGTCATTTTGTTCTATGTGATACTTTCTCAAAGACTCATTTTCCTTTAGTAATTTGGCCACACAAATTGCTAATTCATCATTTCTCGTTTTAACATCATTAGTAGCATTAACATCAGAATTACTTGTAACCAAATTGATTTTGACTTGCATATCAGATATGTGTTTCATCAGATTGTTGATTGTTGAGTTTTTGTCCTGAAGTTGAGCTTTTAAATCGTTTATTTCAAAAAATTCACGAAATTCCAGATTTTTGCATGGTTTCACAGTTTGAAAACTTTTATCTTTTCTTTGTATTGCGCAATTTCAAGTGAAATGCAATGTTTTTCAAGTTTTGAGAATTTGTTTGAAAGTTCATCAAAAATTTTCTTATCAACCATATCGTTAGTTTTGAAACACTTTATCTCAGACTCCGCTTCAATTACAGAACATTTATTAAGAGCATGTTCTGTGATGTGATCAGTTTGCACAAAAGTATTTTCAGATGCATTATTTTGGACAGTTAACAATACTTCAGCACCTGATGCAAGTTCATTCACCATTCTGATTTCTGCATCCACCTCTTGTGTGACAGGAGTTACTGAACAACTGGGTACATCAATCTTTTTTTTCTCTGATAATCTGCATTTAGCAACACCCGATCTTTCAACTGATACATTACCCGACTCATCACAACTATCTCTCAACTACACCCGACACTCATCCACTTTTTCATCATTCTGTGTAACTTCCTCAATATACTTCTCCACATTATCCATGAGTTGGATTAATGTCTCTATGAACATGTTAATTTCCATTCCAGTGTGATTTTTGAATGACATTTCAGTCATATGATAATCATAATATGAGGTTTATTCTCTATTGATGAATGATTGAAATTGTTTGTTGATCACCTAAAGTGCAGCTCTTGAACTAGCTTCTTGAACCTTTTCTCTGTCAAGTTGTTGTTCCAATTGTTCTAAGTTTAAGAATAATGTGCCCGTGAACGTTGATAATTCTTGACGGAAAAGTGCAATAAATGCTCGTTCAATGCCCATAGTTATAAGTAACGTGAGGTGTGAATGAAGTTGTAGATAAGGTTTGACGCAACTTTCCTTTTCCTTTGCAAGAGCATTCTGTAACCTTGACTGGTGCATTTCTCTCTCTTTAGATTCTGAATACGGAGATCTCACATCCTCATTGATTGATTCCATCTTCTTTAACCGTTCAGTATAGCTAATATTCTCATGGTTGTCTACAACATCATACAGTTTGAGTACTTCCGAAATCACTGAATCATGAGTGTAAGACATGATGTTGTTGTGTACATGGGATTTTACAAGTCTGTGATTTAAAACGAGAAATAAAATCTTTCGCGGGATTTTACAAAAGTCAAGACCAAACCGTAAGAGAGTAAGAAGTAGAATGTAGTAAAGGAACTAAAAGATGATACAGAAGTGAAGACAAATTGGTGTTATGGTTGATTTTATGATATTCCCTAATTCTTTATATATACCCCCTGTTCCGCGGATCGAAAATTAGGGTTTGACAACTAGGGTTTTGTATGTTAGGTTTTGAGACAAATAGCAAGAATAGACAAACCCCACTAGGTCAAACCGCATCAACCAAATCTCATCAGTCAAATCTCATCAGTCAAACCTCATCAGTCAAACCTCATCAGTCAAATCTCATCAGTCAAACCTCATCAGTCAAACCTCATCAGTCAAATCTCATCGGTCAAACTTCTTCGGTCAAACCTCTTCTGTCAAACCTCTTCGATCAAAACTCTTCGACCAAACCTCTTCGATCAAACCTCTTTGTAGGATCGAATATTTATTGTGTTTGATGATTCGGGTGGTCTTGGATGATCAAAATACATGTTTACCATTTTAGAGAGAGAAAGTAGAGAGATGGGTGTTCAAGCTAGAGACTTGGTTCACAAATTATGGAATATTAGATTGAAAAGCACCACCCCTTCCATGGATGGAAGGGGTATTTATAGTTACAAGAAATACGACCTCCTATCGGCCTGTGGATCAGGTATACAGTGGGTAAAGACCCGTCCTTCCTCCACGGTGTTGCACTAAGCTATACTACGCTACAAACTAATAAATAAACTACTAAATAACGTAAATAACGATATGTCTACGAGCTAACTTATGCTAGATAATATTAGGGGTGACCGACTCTTCACTATGGAATTTTCTAATTCCTAACAATCTCCCCCTAAGGGAGGTCACCCCATGTTATACATTTCGAATCCTAGCATTCTATTCTTGTCTTTGTTCTTGAGCTCGTAGACTTCAATTCTTCATTTCAACAATCTTTGTGCTTTTGTAGCGATTCTTCAAAGTCCGCATTGATTTGTACTTTTAGTGGAGGCCTATAACTGATCTACATCTTTGATGATCTTCGAGCTTTCTTTGAGATCATCAGCCACAGTGAATCTCTCTGGATCATCCATAGTAGTGTTGCCTTCATGTGAAGTTGTGACATTTGGACCGACATGCTCACACTTTTGAATCATGACATCTTTCCATCAGAGTAGCGGAAGCCTTACTGGTTCATGATATTTGCAGCAGCGAAGCATAAGCATAGTATGAAATATCAGAGCCAGGTTATGTAGATATGCACCAGTCATGATTTCTTCAAATTAAGTGTGGATGCTGTGAGCATGCGGCTTTGGATTGACTTCTCAATTCTGATCAGCTGCAACCGTCCAAATGTACCTGCAAACAACAGTTAGCAATAAAACACACGAAAGTGTCTTTGATCACTTTCGTTGAATTGAGGTACACGGCCCACGGTTCCCCGTTGATCAGTACAAGTACTGCCTGTGATCAGGTAGGATTCCTAAGAATCTCCTTGACAGGGTTTCGCAGCTGTTCTAGCTGTTCTCAAACCGGAACGTCTCAAAGAAGACAACACGGAGTGAGTGAACCAGCGAATTGAGATTCACTGATTGATGAAAAATTGATTTGAAAACAATCGCGTATTGCTTAGAATAAAGAGTTTTGCAATACGACGAAGGTTTTATGAGAAAGATCAATTTTCAATCAAAACACTTTTTGTATTTGAAAATAGTACACAATCGACGTGCTAGTGAAAAGAAGAGATTCGCACATCGACCGGTTTTCTAAAAGTATTTTTCAATCAGAGATACTTTTTGAATTTTGAAAACATAAGTACACATTCGACGTGCTAGAGAAAAGAAGATTTGCACATCGAACGGTTTTTCCAAAAGTATTCGTCAATTCCATTCCTGGACCAAGGTTGATTCAAGACTGAATCGCCCCATTGTTTCTATCCAGTTGTCACAAGTTTGATCTTACGAGAAGATCTCACATGTCACCCACCAAGAGCTTGTTTGATGTTGGCTCTAGAAGGATTTCCATCTTCATCGTGAATACTTTCACATACCACTCAGATGTTCTGGCAATACCACAAGGATAATGCGTAGGACTCTTAATATATACTTACTTTCCACATTGTGTGAAACAGCAAGTCTTCATTAATATAGTGTCCTAATGAGATATTGTGGATGATCTCTTGGCTCTAGACTCAATCGTGCATATTTGGTTCCTGTGCCGGAGACTAGGGAGAGGGTCTCCTTCTTCAATATCAACAATCTCTAAGAGAAAGTCGATAGATAATGTCGGTTCCCCGTGAGAAATGAAACAAGCCCTTTTAAGAGGAACTTGAGTGGCTTGGGAAGTTTAGTGCAGTGCGTCACTGGGTCCATGACGTCTTGTCTTCAATACCAGTGTTACCTTAGTAACATCCAGTAGCATGTATTGAACCCGGTTTCTGCCCTAAGGTTGAATTGATGGAGGGCTATTTCTTTTCACCCTTTTTCACATTCAGTTCTTTTTCATTCTTCAACCCCTTCAGTGCTTACCGAGACTTCATAACTAGAACCTTGTTGGGTTTATTCCAGTACTAGCTCTGTCTCAGTCCGCACTCTTCCCATATTCTCATTTTTCTCCTTTTTTCATCATACTTAAGGACTCTACACTATCTAGTGGATTGTCCCTGGGTAGATCCCTCCGGCTCTGGCGGGATCGTGGGAACGAATACCTAACCTAACCATCCTTATAACACCATGCATAAAATAAATTGGTCAGTCTTTTGGTATTGTTCTTTCCTTCTCGAAACCAATTGAAAAATCATTTGGAAAAATAATCAAGGTACTTGTGATACGAGATCAAAGCATTTTGTACCCTAATAGTTTTGATCATTTTAGAAAACCTCCCCCTCAACATGTGCGTATGATTTAGAAATTGTTTAGCACAAGGAGGCAAGAGGACTTTGAAATATTTTCTTTGATCACAATTTTCATACGAAAAAGCCATTTGATTTTCATGGTAAAATTCTCCCCCTCAATATGTGCATAGGATATTTAAAATCATTTTATCACATAGAGGCAAGAGTTCTTTTGAAGTACATCCACGATCACAAAAGCCATTAAGAAACCATTTGAAAACACAATCAAGGTACTTTATAAATCTCTTATAAAAAATTTTGTACCTCGATGGTTTTGCTCCCCCTCAATATGTGCTTCGAGATTCGAAAGCGTTTAGCACATATGAGAGAGTAGCCTGCACAATTGAATCAAAACGATCATCATTTATCAAATTTCATATTAAATCACAAATTCTCCCCCGATCAACAATATCAAACCCTTTGAGATTTTGGATCCCAAGTGATTTAATAAGGTTTAGAAAACATGGGAGAATATGTGGCCTGGTTTAAATACTCATCATGTTTTTGGATAAATCCTCCTCCTCAACATGTGCATTGTATATTTGAAATCGTTTGGCACATGGAGGCAGGAGTGCCTATAAAGGACTAAAACCAATTCCATTAAAACAGATTTGAGATTTAAATCACGATCTCTCACCCGATCAAAGATTTCAAACCATTTGAGATTAGTGATCCCAAAAGATTTAAATAATTTAGAAAATTTTGGGGAAACACGTGGCAAGATTTAATTTTTGAAAAATGACAGATAAGGACCAGATTTAGACATTAAAGATTGTTAGTGTCAGGTATGATAGTTTTTAAGAGATCTTTAAGTAAAATAAAACAATTTCACAATCAAACAAGAACAGAAAAAATTTCATTTTGACAGATCTTTGAGTTTTAAAGAAAACCATACCATGACATAACATTAAATCTTTAGATCACCACATTTTAGCGTACAAACGGACTCTTTTGAAGATATATTGTTTGAAAATATTTTATTCAAAATCACTCTCCCCCTCAAACCATGACAGTAGTCGATGATTGAGTGACTTAAGTTTTGATAAAATGAAGTCCGGTGATTTTCAAAATTTAGACCAATATATTTTCAAAACAATATTTTTCCATTTTCAAAACAATTTAATCAAATTATTCAAAATTGTTTAAAAATGGTATCCTGCACAAAGATACGTTAGGTGGTTGAGAAGCTTCTGTTGTTGTTGCTGTAGGGTTTGGAAGAAAAACCGTCTGCTGATGCAGTGAGACTTCTTCTTACGTTGCATTTTGAATGCCAACTGAGGTCAAATTAAGCTCTGTTTCTTCAATCACTTAGAAGAAAACCATCTGCTGATGCAGTAAGACCTCTTACGTTGCATTTCATGCCAACTCTACATTGAAGTCCAGTTAAGCTCCGTTTCTTCATTTGTCAACCCAAGATATAGTTACCCTTTCCTGTCGGCATCCAATCATCTTCAATTGTGGGATCCGGATCGGGAACATTCTTTTATACCAATATACCTGCATACGTTAGTGAACACACATACAGATATATGGTGGTCGACATCACCCAAACAGCAATCGACTAATTAAAGTCAATTCAACATAACAATCAGATCATATAAGGCATAGGGTTTATGTGTTAATCAAACTCTAATCATCTAAACCTAACAATCATATCCTAAATTCCTAGTCCTTCGACACAGGCAAATATCATTTTTAATTAAGCACGTAGGATAATTAAGAAAGCTCGTTAGATGATATAGATTTGAAAACATTCTCCCCCTCAATCAATGACTCATTTTATAAAAGATTTTTAAAAGTGCTGAAGTCATTGATTGAGTTTCCAAATTTTATAAAAACTCTAAAACTGATTGATTTTAAGCAACTCATTTTCCACCATTTTTGAAAACACAACAAATATTTTTCTGAAGAATTTTAGACGGAAAAACATTTGTGTAGGAACAGCAGTCTTTTTGACGACATGCTTTCCTTGTTTTGTTTTAGGATAAGTGCACGAAATATTTTGAAAATAGATTTAGCGCAACACTTTCCTTCCTTTAAAAAACGGGTTGCTATCTGAAATAATAGCAAGCCATTGTTTAAGCGCGGGTTACAGTCTGAAATAACTGCAAGCCATATTTTGAGACATGTATAGAAAAGAATATTTACACCTCCTGCTCGAACTTCATCTATGGTCCCGTGCCATTATTGAATGACATTTCTAAGACCGTAGATGTTATCGATACCAGAAGACATGTCTTGAGAAAACATATTTTTGGTCTTTTTGAAATTTTCTGATTTTTATGGGTTTTTTGATGGTTTTATATTTTTCTATTTTCTTTTTCTTGGTTTTATATTTTTCTATTTTGTTTTGCGGGTTTTATATTTTTGTATTTTGTTTTTGAAAAATATATACAAAGATAGAATAGATGATATAGTTAAAGAAGATAATGATACGAGTACCGAGATAAGTATATCGAACAGCCCCGTTGTAGAAGATAGAAGTCATCATCTCTTAAACATTCACCACCAAAGCTTCCAAGACTCTTGAATCGAAGAGAGAAAATTGAGCTACTTGAAAGTGAGACTTTGGCAGCTTCCCCACAAACCGAAAATCCTTTAGCTGAGCAGATTCGAAGCTCTATTTCAAGCTTCTCTTAGCCAGGTGCACAAAGAAGCACACCATTATCATCGAACTTGCTGCTCCTTTTAAGAATAATCACCGTGATTCTTCGTTCGAGGTTATATCATCCAATAGAATACCAGCAACGTATCATACCACACATAAAACAATCTTCTCAAATTCCTTTTCTACTGACGTCCGAAGCGATCCATTCCAAAAGGTGTCAAGAGACCACTTCCCCCACGTAGTCGAATTGATGCAGTCAGTCTCTTAGACTAGAGCTCACGAACCCGAATACACATATACCCGAAGACAAAGAAACTTATACCATCGAAGTAGCAGATTAAGTCCAATAGCCAAAGAATAACCCCGATGTATACTTTTCTCTCCCTCTGAAGAAAGTGTATGAAGCTCAAGAACCCGAAGTACCCGAATGCCCAAAGAGAGAATAACCGATAACATTAAAGAAGCATGCCGAATCACTGATTATCTCTGCGGGTGACAATCTCTGCGGATGTCAACACCGGAATAAGTGATTATATCTCTGAATCACTGATTAAGCCCTCAAGTAAAACAGCTGAGCATCCCCAATGTACACAATCTCTCTCCCCTGATGATTGTGATAACATCAAAATCATCACACACTTGTGTACCTCTTTCATCTTCAGAAACTAACTCTTCCATCTCTTCCCCCACATAGTTGGAATAAGAACACTAAACTCCTTGATGAGTAAAACCTTAAGTTTCTCTGCGGTCATGACATTTGTTTTCCCGGGATATCTTCAATCACTTAGAAGTATTAAGCTCATCAAGTTTACTCGCCATGAGTCAAACCTTGAGTTTCTCTGCGGTAATAACATTTGTCTTCCCGGGATATCTTCAATTACTTAGAAGTATTAAGTTCATCAAGTTTACTCGCGTTTAGATGCTTGTCTCCTTCCCCCTTGCTGGTTTTGACACTTCAGAATCAGCAACTCTTTGTAAGCCCAAATACTTGAAATCTTTTGAGAAGAAGACTATAAGCACAAATATATCTGTGAGAATCGACTTGCTGAAGCAGAATGTGAGCAAGTCTAATTGGGGATTAAATCTGGCTTTTCACTCTCCCCCAATTAGTGCTCTCCCCTAAACCGACAATCTTTTAATAAATGCCCAGAATAAGAAGAAGTCTTTTGATAATCAAATGCAACTCGTATTTAGTCTTCTAACATGTAGCAGAGAATGTAGGACAGACTGCAGACTCGACCTTCTTCAAGATTATACAGTTGGGGAATAGATAGTTAACATCTTCAACTCACACCAAAAGTCATCTCACCAAAAAGCATCCCAATTAACTTACATCTTGCATATCCCCTTAGCTAAAATCCCTCCCAATCAAACAAGAACAGAAGGATGTTCATCAAGAAAAACAGCAATCAGGCCTCAACGAACACACAAGATGGTAACACCAAACTACCAATCACATCAAACAAGAACAGAGAGATTGTTCGGAATCATCATGTTGATGTATACGTGAAGCATTAACCGGAAGCACTTTGTCGATAAACTCATCAATCCGAGTGAAGATGTCAACCAACGGCTCTTCGAAGAAACACCATGTAAAGATGATCCGATCAGTAGAAGCTCGGTTCTTACATGAGTTTGGAGCCATTTGACCATTTATTCTCATATATCAATCAACCATGCAAAATTATCACACTTCTTCTCCCCCTCAACAATTGCATACGGAGATGCCATTCTTGATTAAACAAGTGAACATTATCCAAATGTAGTCTATTCACGCTTCTCCCCCGCAAAATCAGCACATGATGTCGCCATCTTCATTATAATCGAGCAAGTGGAATGAGAAAACAATCAGTGGAAGCCCGGTTCACTTGATGACTAAAGCGCATGGAAAATGTATGAAGCATGTTGATGAGAATGGTCATAATAAGAAGATTTCTCTTCTTCAGAAGATAAAGCGCACTGACACGTACACTTTTCTTTTCTTTGGAGTACGAGGCCTGAACTGATGTGAACAGACGTCATAAGAAGATTTCTCTTCTTTCGAAGATAATGCGCACTGAAACGTACACATTTCTTTTCTTTGGAGTACGAGGCCTGAACTGAAGTGAACAGACGTCATAATCTCTCTCTTTTCAGCTCTCTTAGCAAAAACATGTAATCAACCCCATTATCATTCAGTAGGCTCTTTGTCGTGACAGCTGATGGAGAAAACCCAATATGATGAATTTGACCCTGAAGTAAACTAACCCGAACTTGTGACTTAAACTTGCACATATGTAACAAAGAGCGGTGCCGAGAATTCATGCTCCATTGAATCTCTTAAGTACTCTATACTCTTCAACCAACCAACCATCAAGTAATAGACGTACTTTACCTCTTGAAAAATCCACAATTGAATGTGACACTGAGCACTACAATGTAACTCCTTAAAGTGATAGTTATTTTGTAGTGGTATGAGCCCAATTCCCCCAAGTGGTAAAAGAAAAGGTAAAAGACACCCAATAATAACTAGATTTCCAAGTCTTTGTTTTTGAAAATAAGCTCGAACAAGGATCATGAATAATCTTCATCCAACCATCCCCTGATATCTTCAGATACTAAGTACACTCGCCCATGATATTTCACTTCAACCTCAAATATATAATACTGAATTAACGCCGTTGTCACATCTTCTGAACGGCTCAAATCTAGCCTCCTTTGACTTTTAAAGTGAACTATGATAATGGTTTCATCCCGACCATGGTTAAACGCACATAACCCCGTAAAACCATGCAATAACAAAACTGCCATGACAATAATCCAAACACACATCCAATTCATAAAATACACCCTTTTATCCCTTCTTCGAAGCAGAAACCGTAACACCAGCATCAGAAAAGATCCCGAACTACACTTTCCTTTTCTCCAGGATGGTTCCATCAATACGGGATTTTACAACTCTATGGTTTAAACCGAAAAATAGATTCTTTCGCGGGATTTTACAAAACCAAGAGTAAACCGTAAGATAGATCCGGAAATGCACTTTACTATTACCCGAATGTTTCCATTGTCACGGGATTTTACAAGTCTATGATTTAAACCGAGAAATAGTTTCTTTCGCGGGATTTTACAAAATCAAGACAAAACTGTAAACAATGTCAGCTTGAATGTGTAATGACAACTTTGGTTACGGTGAATATCGGTTTTAGGGGAACATGCAGTGGTTCATCAACTGTTCACTATCCAACATCATCAACCATCCAATAAACACATTGGTAAACACATCATTCACTCAATCTGTCGGCAATTGCAGTGACCACATGAAGAAGTACACCCGATATATCAAACTTGAACATGACGTAAAATTCCCCAGATTTGTTACTTAAACTTGTACTAATCCTCGTGAACAAGAAACGGTGTACCCAATGTACAAAACCTCTTGACATTCTCAACTGAGTGAGACACCGAAGTGATAGCTACGTTGTGGGTTAAGTGAGAAAGAATCACAAACGCAACTAAATAGCCAAGTCTTTATCACCCTCTATAAACGCCCAAACAAGTCATCTTCGCAGAATGGTAGAAAGAAAGAAGACAAAAATTAAGTAACCGCGCCCGGAAAACCTCACATCAGATCCAAATAAGAAGTACCGTACAAACAGCCCCATAGTCAACCTTGTTCAAGTATCAAATCAAGCCGAGACAAAATATTATCCGTGAAGATGCATATACCAAAGTACCAATTCACATAACCATATCTTATAATCTCAACAATTCTCAATATGAATCTCATCATTATCAAAACTCTTCAATCACTCTCATCGATAAATTACTTCAACAAATCTCATCATCACTCCACGTCTCATCAAAACATCTCAACAGGTAGGAAAATCTTCAACTGGCTCCAATGTACACAATTATTTTGACCCGGTTCAAAAGAATACCCAATTTGTCTTACCTTGGTTTAAAATAAATTCAACCACACGTCGGAAATTAATTCAAGCCCATAAAACGTCATTTTAAACCCAAACAAATAATAAAGAGTCATCTCCGTGGTCACATTAAAATTCATCAAAAACTTTTAGCCGTGAACGTAGTCTCCTCGTGAAATATTACCATACAAAGTACCACTCAATTTTTCAATATTTAAAAAATTGTATCCAAGAATTTGTAAACACAAAACTCGTATGCAAATTTTCGTTATACGTTAATATCCCATTTGTTGGTCCTTTTCAGATATACGGATGTATATATCATTAATAGCCCAAACAATGTTAGTGTATTCCATCCATCACAGTCCATATCACGTCCATCCAAGTCTACTGGCAGCCCACCAAACGAAATAAGATCAGGCCCACATTAAAAACGTTAAGAAACCCGATCCATATTATAGATATAAAACCGGATACCCTAATCCTTAGTCATTACCTTAACCCTAAATCTACTAATAAAGCGCCTCCTTCTTTCCAGATTCTCTCACCCACCCAAATCAGATCTCATAATCCTCACACCTCAGGTTCATAAAAAATCAGTCAATCCTTCATCTTTTCACAAGATTCAAACGAATATTATACTCCCCTCATCTCATAATAACTCACAAACATAATCGAGCACCAATATGTTCCTTTTCTTGTGTGATTCGTGAGCTCAAGAGCAAAGACATGGCTTCAAGATCATTAATTTGGTCTCTGGTAGGTTTTATGATTAGTTGTAATCATTTTTTGTTTGAGTCATGAGCGAAACAAAGAAGAGATATAACAATCTTGTTATAATCATTCTTTTGATTCGAATATCAATTGAAGCATAGCTTCAACAAATAGATCGATGAAGAAATAATTTCGTGTTTTAAGACCCTTGATGAAGTTTGATTTTTCAATAATTAAACACGAAAAAATCTGAGATTGGAGTATTTGTTTTTATTTTGTTATTTGATTTTGATTTGAGTCATGAGGTCGAGAGATGTGATGTTGGATTTGATTGAGGAGATGGAGTATGAGATAGGATAGTTAGATGTTGTTGAGTTTTTGATTAGGACCGATGATGGTGTTACAAACTGAGGTCTATGGTCTATTGTAGATGTTATATTGGTATTGATGGTCGTGACTTGGTATATGGTATAGTTCATGGTCCAGTTTGTAAATCATCTCCTTCATCATTTCTGTAAGTCGCTAGCCAAATGAGTCAAGTCGCTAAACTTTGACAAGTCGCTAGGCAAGTCGCTAGCATTTCAGTTTGACTCAAAAGTCAAACCATCACCAAGTCGCTACCATTGACAACTCGCTACTTGTTAAATAACAAGTCGCCACCATTAAAAACGGGCACAAGTCGCTACATAGATTCATAGTATCTGGACAAATGGACAACTCGCTATAAATATATCTTTGACATTTTCCGGCGAGTTTTTTTGACCAAAAGAAACGTTCATATTCATAGTTACCCAGAAGCAGTTTAGACCCAGATTTGACCAAGAAAAAATGACCATTTGACACATTTAGACCATGAGAATAGACCAGTTTTGACCTCAAAAAATCAGACCATTTGACCATTGTTTCATTACCAGCATAAACCAGAGGACCACATAAACATCACTGATATAGTATGGTACAAATATCAGATGATAAAAACAATCATTTTGGACAATGAAATGACACAAGAAAGATGTTATCTTTGATAGACCAATACTTTATATTTGACCAAAACATGATACTAAACTTGTAAAGAACAGTTGAACAGTTTACCAAGAATAATAAAACAAACCGAAAATGAACCACATAAACCAAACAAATCATCAAAACAACAAAACCTTGGCTCTGGTACCAATTGTAGGATCGAATATTTATTGTGTTTGATGATTCGGGTGGTCTTGGATGATCAAAATACATGTTTACCATTTTAGAGAGAGAAAGTAGAGAGATGGGTGTTCAAGCTAGAGACTTGGTTCACAAATTATGGAATATTAGATTGAAAAGCACCACCCCTTCCATGGATGGAAGGGGTATTTATAGTTACAAGAAATACGACCTCCTATCGACCTGTGGATCAGGTATACAGTGGGTAAAGACCCGTCCTTCCTCCACGGTGTTGCACTAAGCTATACTACGCTACAAACTAATAAATAAACTACTAAATAACGTAAATAACGATATGTCTACGAGCTAACTTATGCTAGATAATATTAGGGGTGACCGACTCTTCACTATGGAATTTTCTAATTCCTAACACTCTTCGATCAAACCTCTTCGAGCTTCTTCGGTCAAACCTCTTCTGTCAAACCTCTTCGATCAAAACTCTTCGACCAAACCTCTTCGATCAAACCTCTTCGAGCAAACCTCTTCGATCAAACCTCTTCGATCAAACCTCTTCGACCAAACCTCTTCGATCAAACCTCTTCGATCAAACCTCTTCGATCAAACCTCTTAAGTGACAAACCTCTTCTGGAACATTGAATCTGGACAGTTTTTATATCAAACCTCAACCAAGAAACACTCAAACCTCTTCCAAGAAAATCACTTTATACTCAAACTTCAACCAAGAAACACTCAAACCTCTTCCAAGAAAGTTACTTTATACTCAAACCACAACCAAGAAACACTCAAACCTCTTCCAAGAAAACTTCCAAAAACCAAACTTTTCAATCAAAAACACAACAACCAAGAAGAATCTAGTCTTCCAAACCAAATACTAGACTAATATGATGATCTTAAACACAAAAGTACAAACCTTTAACACATTTAACCATAAAAAATTCAAACTTTGTGTACTTTTAGGGTATAGAATTCAAACCAACAAAACATACAAATAACCAATCTTTATGATCTAACCTGGCTCTGATACCAATTGTTATATATTGGTTATTGTAACACACAAACAATCAACTATATGGTTTGAATCAAGCAAGATGTTTAGAGAGAGAAAGTAGAATGAGATCCTTTCTAGAGAGAGAAAGTGAGAGAAAAACAAAGAGAAGGTTAGATTGAGAATAATGAAAGGTCCAACCCTCTACCTTGGGAGGTATAGGGTATTTATAGTTTTACATAATACACCATCTGTCGGGCTGTGGATCAGGCATACAGTGGGTGGAGACCCGTCCATCCTCCACGGTGTTACTCTAAGCTAAACTAAGCTAATAAGTACAAAATAATGATTTATCTACGAGCTAACTTGTGCTAGATGATAGTTGGGGTGACCGACACTTCACTATGGAATTTCTAATTCCTAACAAAAAGTAACTTATACATTTTACGTTATGTATTACAAGTTACATGTTTGTCATCAACAAAACAAACGAGACTGAATAGATTAAATATTGTTATATTTGCACTAACAATCTCCCCCTTTTTGATGATGACAAAATATATGTAAACGTAATAGATAGGTAAAACGACAAAGATTACTTGTGTCTGTACTTCCTATACATTACCTTCTCCGTTTACACTCTTCTCCCCTTTGTCGAAACAAAAAGGGTGTGTCCTTGGAGTTTAAACTTAATTTCTCCCAAGAATGGCGAGTTTGCATCATCCTTAGTGAAGTTAAATTGAAAACACCTTATTGCTCCAATTGGCACACCACGCCAATACCTTCAATACGAAACACTAATGGAGAAAGAGAATAATTATCAACAAGATTCACTTCAGTGGTCTTGATGATGACGAAGCTTAGCAACTCATGACCTTGAGCTTGCACGTCTTCAAGAGTTGGTGATCTAGCCTTTAAGAGGAACCTAAAGAATCACACAAAAAAAAATACATAGAAAGATCCTTTGAATTATAACTATTGTTGCCAACGGATTAATGGATCAAATTTTTTAGGCTTAACCTACATCAACGTTAGTGTTAAGGAATGAAAAAAAATATATGATGAGAAAGAAATCTCCCTTTTGTTGAAACATAAAGGAATTTTGAAGAATGAATGTGTGCATGCTCCCCCTTGACGGTTGCTCCCCCTTGTTAAGGGCGTCAAGTATTTTAGGAAGATAAGACGAAAGTTTTGCAAAATTTGCAATGTTTTTACTTTGACGAAATCTCCCCTTTATTGAGGACGTCAAGTGCTCCTAGTGTGTTTTGAAAATCTACAAAACAAAAAACTAGTGAAAAAATATATTCGTCGTTGGATGAGTAAGTCATATGATGCACTTTGTAGATGCTCGACGGAAGCTCCCCTAGCTCGAGGGCGTCAAGAAGACCCTAAAAAAATAAGTAAACCTTGTCCGAAGATAAGTGTGCCATATACAAACTCATGTATATGAGTGAACCTCCAAAGAAAAAATTAGTGTAAAATTTCGTCCATATATAGATGAGAATCCCATATACATCAAAGTGTATATATATGAACCTACAAAGAAAGGATTAGTGTTAAAAAGAGAATAATCCTACTACTTGCATCATTGCGGTTGGTTTAGAGGTTGTAAGGTTGTTCGAGGTAAGAAAATAAATGTATTTGGGGATGAGACGCATTTCATTATGAAATTCACTTGGCTTTTGACAACATAGATGTTTGTGGAGGATGGTTGAGTGGCCATGAATTTTAGTGGTAGTGAGACACTTGTAGAATGTGGTTAACACAAGTAGCTTGTGATTTGAGGTTGTGGTTGACACAAGTAGGATGTGGTAGAATATGAAACATACTTTATCACGTAGTTCATGAACTAGACCTTGGACACGGTGATAATGATAGAAATCATCATTATGACTTAGAGGTATGGAAGTTGTGGTAGAGGTGATGAGAGGTCAAGTTTTACTAGGTAATAAAGTGACTCAAGAGTAGCAAGGGATGGTGATGAAAGGTATCAAGGTGACTCTTTTTGTTGACTCTGTTGATGACTCAATAGAGGTGGTAGACATGCCGACTTTGTGACTAGTGACAAAGGTGGAGGAAGATGGTTAGGATGATGCAAGATTAGGAATAAAAAAAATGTACGAATAAGCACAACTTGACTTGATGATGAAATTGACCATTGTAAACCTACAAGAATCCAAATGAGTTAGTACAAAAGGAAAACATTTATACAAATGGAGAAATTGTTCACATAATATCATGAAAAGAAAAGAAAGAACATGTAAATAATCACATAAATGCAACTCATTTATAAACATATACGAACTGGTAATCCTAAGTGATGAACAAGTGTTTGAGTGGAAAAAGGAAATTTGAAATGATTATCTCAAGAGATAATGTACCTTCTGTTCCCCGGTTCCACTGGTTCCCTCACTAGAGGGATCCGGCTAGCTTTAGTCTAGGGATCCGGCTAACAGATGAGGTGAAAAGGAGGTGATTCGATTCTAGCAAGGTCTAGCACCTACATATCCAAAGTTACTTAGTATATTAAGTGTCTTACATGGCATGAGACCTAAGTGGTCAAGACTAATGAGTGAGGTTTATCAATGATGGCTTTTGTGGGAAAAATGGAGTTTTAGAAACACAAATAAGTGATCATGGCTGACACTAAGTGTTTTGAGGATGGCTAATGATCATAGAGACTAGATGGTGATCAAAGGAAAATTTAGAAAATTCCTTAAAAATCACAAGAAATGAAAAACTAGTTTTTAGAGTATTTTAAGGTAGAGATGACTAAAATCAATTTGTCAAATTGAGAGAAATATCAAACTAGGTGTTTTGAGATGAGAGGAACAATGTGTAAACATTGGAGCGGAAAGATGGTGAGTTTTGAAGTAATGATAAATCAAAAATACTTTGAATGTGATCCTAAGTCGTCTATGAGTGAATGTGAGATCAACTGAGCCTAAGGAAAGTTTAAGTGATCCTAATGTAGCATGTTTAACTAGTCCAATAAGGTCTGGAAGGTTGGATTGATGCAAGGAGGCTAAAACGGAACTTCTGTCCACCCGGATCCCACGGATCCTTTTCAGCTTCTGACGTCGTCTGGATTGCATCTAGGCCGTCTGAGTAGCGACGGCCTACTCTTTTACAACTGGACATCGTCACTTGAAAATACGAGTTTTGAGTTCTGAACCGTCGCAAAAATCCTCGGACGGCGTCGCCATTAGCACCTGACGCCGTCGCCTTCTAATTTCAGCAACTGTGAGTGTCTCGATTTTGACTTTGGCCATTTTCTTCATATATTCGCGCCTTTTCGTCCAAATAAGTGCCATTCCAGCATTTTGCCTTCAAGAGACCTAAAAAGTGAAAAGGAACGATATTAAGCAATAACGGATACAAAAGTGATCAAATAAGGACTAAAACGACCCCTCAAAATGGTACCTTTTAAAACCTTATCAAATATCCCTACACTTGTTATTTGCTTGTCCTCAAGCAAATGTGCTTTTAGCCAATTAATTTATAAGTTAGGGGTCATGAAGCATTAATTCAAAACGGTCCACAACACATATAAGCCCCGCAAAAGTCATAACAAGCACGGAAATTACATACTAGCACCTCACATGGGGTGTTTGGATACTCACATCTCTCTCGGGTGTATATATGAAATATAAAAAATAGGAAATGGAAGATAAACACTCATTAACCGGTCCTAGTACATAGATTACCATAGGCTTGAGAATAGATCAAACCTCCATCGCTTTGGCGTAAGCACCTAGGAAAGACTATCAAAGAGGTCTTTTAAAGGGTTGTAATGTTAGGCTTACGGTAGGGAAACAAGGGTTTGGTGGGATAGGCTATTTAGTGGTGGCAAGTCAAAAATCTCTATGTTAAATGCATATGAAGAATGGCGTTGCTAAGCCAAGACTCAACACTCTAAACTCTAGATAACGGAAATAAACAAACATAAATTTAAAGGATAGATGTAGGACGGTAGCCCGTATGTTTTTTTTTTTTTTTTTTTTTTTTTTTTTTTTTTTTTTTACTCTATATTTTTTTCTTTTTCTCTTTTTCTATTTTTTTTTTCATACACTTTTACTCTACCATCCTCTACGATAACATCAAAATACTAGGGATTTACAGGCATATCCCTACACTTGAGTTTTTATTACTCTAACACTAATTTGACCCGAATCGAAAAGATCAAAACACTTGGGGTACATTATTACGCAAACAAAGGGAATTTGAATTTAACGTTCCCTTCCCGTCATTTCATAAACTTTAACTTTTCCCATGAATCCCAATCGTCCCAAAACTGTATAAAAGGATATGACTCGACTTAGCAACTTATGCAAGCAACTAGATAATTGAACTAAGGGTTTAGGGTGATAACAAACATTTGCACTAAAAGTGAGTGCATAAGGGGTAGGCTAAGGCGATTTGGGTGTATATTTGGGGGTGGGGTGTAAACAATGCTCTTCATTGATATTCCGGAAAAACCGAAACATCACGAGAACCGCGAAAAGGATAGGCTCTGAGGGGTTAACTAGGGGTATCGTGTACTAAAGATGAGTACAACGCAAAGGGTGTGGGGGAATTACTCAACCGATATGGAAGAAGTAATTATATTACAGGTATCAAACAAGGGTTATCCTAATGCCTCTTATCATTTAGTTATTCCTAACTACATAAGTGTAGCCTCACTTGCGATCTCGGAATGCATCACAAAACAAGTTCTAGAATCTAATATACTACCGGTTCACACTCTAAGCATTGAAGATGAATGCTTTAATTCCTACTAATCTAAAGGCGATCCTCACATTTTGGTGGAATTTGGGTGGTAAAGGGTTTTTGTGCTAGTCATATAACTTCCTATCCATGAGACGCTTTTGTTAAGACTAATGGCCCACTCCTATATGTCATAAAAAATTTTAAATTTGGTGCCAAAATTACCCTAACCGACATTTTCTCATGGTTTATTACACAATCACAATTGGACAAAGCAAATAGTCAAGGATAAGCATAGTTTCAAAGTTCCCGTTTTATTTTCCCTCCCTACACTTAAACTGAACATTGTCCCCAATGTTCCCCGAAAGTATCAAAGTTATGATAAAAGAAGGTAATCAAAAACGAAAGAAACTAGTACTCCCTTGATTAGCTCGGTAGGATCCGTGTAAAGTGGTGGGTAAATCCTTTTCAAGAAGAATTATTGCGTGAAAAGCTCCTTCCAATCTTATGTAACTTCTTCTTGACAAACTAAACCTGCACACTTGAAGAAAACAAACGAAACCTTCGCGTAAAATCGGCGGTAATAATATATATAAGACTCGATTTAAACTAGGATATAATGCTTGTGGAATGGATGTTTACAGAATTTCTAAGAAAATTAAGACCTGGAAAATTCCAAAAATTTATAAGTGGCTCAGAAAACGAGAAAAAAGTAATCTGATGTTTTTACTCCTTCCTGACGCCGTCAGGTTGCAATCCTGACGCCGTCAGGTTATCCTGACAAAAACTGGTCTGCGATTTTCTGGAAAAAATTCTGGAAAATTTACATCTTTAGAATCTGGAAAAATTTCTGCAAAACATCCATTATGACTCGATACAAGTGTCACACCCCCAATTTACCTGTTTTGCAGCGGAATGGAATTCCTGGGGATAGACTGTCATAGCACCACAATCACAGTTATATTGAACGACCTAAAGTGTCGTTTAAAAAAAACACATCGTTTGATATTTAATAAAAGCATTCAGAGTTACAACATAGGTCCCCAAAATTTTATAAAGTTTGCGGAAATATAAGTATATTACAAGTCCAAACGATGTTTTGAAAGAATGTGCCATAATGTACAATGATATAAGTCGACGCCGCGACTCAAAAGGGGTTCCTTAACCATGCCATGATGAGTATGTCTTAGTTACCTGAAAATACATTGCTAAAACGGTCAACAATAATGTTGGTGAGAAATCATAGGTTTATGTAAATGTTTTATACGACTACGCAAGTATAGACCAGGTATGACAATCATGTCACAGAAAAATGTTACAATTGCTATAAGTCCATGACACCGAAACTAGACTGTTCATAATGTATGCCCCAACAGAGTGTTTGCCAGACAACTCAATAATGTTATTAAATGAAATGCATCCGTATGACTAGTTGGGATTCACCAACCCGGATGGAGGAGTCACCCTCGATAGATCTATCCACTCACCCTCGCTTCTAAGATTAACGGTTCATGTAATATAATGGGGACTTTCAATTGGCATGTGGTAACTTAAGCAATGTAAATGAATTTAACATACTTGGTATCGTAATAAAAATGTTGTGCAATGTATTCTCCCCCGTAGGTTTGAAAATAATTATAAACATGTACGACGGGGCTATGAAAACTCACTTGATAAATTGGTATGATGACAAGAGTGACTACACTGAGATGTAGCGTGATGCTTTAACCTTGACCTATTACGAATGATATGATATGTAATGAGTTATGATGTAATGTTATGCATGCATTTCGTATGTTATTTATACCATTTGTGAGTTTTAAAAATAATACTTATCGTCGAAAAATACTCTTTTGACGTCTTGACCAATCTTAAATTACTCTACAAGTATTTACGTCAAAATGTCATCCTACAATAGTTTATTAATGATTTATTATGAAATTTTAACTTTTCGTCGTAAAATAATGTCGTCGGAAATTTCATGAAAGTGACAAAAATGGCTTCGAAAAGCTAGTCGTAAAATGGTGTACGTCGAACGTTAGGAAACGAACTCAACGGTTTTGGAAAGCTTGTATCAAAATCTAGAAGTTTTAGTACATGAGTTTTCGTCATAGAGGTCTCGAACATAAAGATAATAGAGGTTAAATATGGTGATTTTGTCCAAATGTGGTTTAAAAAGTGAGTTTCGGCAAAGTTTAAGCAACCGTAAATAATTTATTACAACTCCGCTATACAAACGGTTGGTCATTTTAAAAAAATATGCTTGGTGATCTCGATTTTATTAGAAGACATCTCGTTACAAAAAGTTCTATGTCAACGTTACAAATAGCCTTCAATATGGTTGTTTTGTTTACCGTAACACTTGTCTCGTAAAAACAATATAGTTTTTCTTAAATAAGAAAGTTACGGCAATTTTATGAAAACGTGTATATTTTAGTCGTTACAAATCCGTTTTCTACGTATTATACGTCCTTAGCTTCGTATCAAAGTATACTAATATTTTTTTTTGATAAGTCGAAATAATTTATAAAGCTTAAGACTCGTTTTTGACTCGTACAACACGAAAACTGTTTGCTGAAATTTTCAGAAAATGTATATTTCGTCGTCAAACTTGAAAAATTCATAACTTCTTCTTTATAACTCCGTTTTAATCCGTTCAAGCGGCCACGGATTCGTTTTAAAGTATATTTTCTAAATATCAAGGCCAAAAATTCGTGTCTACTGTCGGATTTTCCAGAAATACAAAACAAGATCAGACCACTTTTTATACTTGACGAAAAGAGTTTTTCTCGTACTAAACCTATTCCAATCCCTTCAAAACAACTCCAAAGCTATTCTAATCCTACCATACACCTTCTTAGGGTGTCATGGGTTCCTAGACATCATCAAGACCAATATATAACAAGGGATAAATTATAGGATGACTTATATATATCAAACTCTTAAAAACAATGTAAAAATGGTATAAATAACAATAAGTCTTGCATGCTTGCTAAGAAAATGATGAAATACATATGAAATGAAAATGAAAGATGTAGAATGAAAGTGATATGCTTACTAGTTACTTTGATGAGGTGATTAGAACAAGGATTAACCTAAACACCCTAGGTTTTTATTTCAAAACCTTTAATAAGAGTGTAACTAGATTGTGTTAAACTTGAGCTTGTAAAATTTTGATGATTCTCTACTATCTCCTTATGAAGGCCGGTTATGGAAGGAAGAAACAAAGAGAGAAGAAACTTTTTACTAACTTGTGAAATAATGAGATGAATGAATGAGTGAAATAGTTAAGATAGTGTATAGATCTATACAATTGAAAAAATTTACCAACCCATTAAATGCTTACCCCCCCCTTGGTCGGCCAAGGGGGGAAGTATTTGTAATATATATATTTTTTTTTTCTTTTTGTATATATAATTGTATAAAATTGTTAAAAAGTGTAAGTGAAATGAATTTAAGTTAAGGTAAATGGTAGCTTTTAGGTAAAAGTAATTTTTAATAGATCAAAGTAAAGTATAATGAGATCATAAAAATTGTAAAAATACATTTCTTGTAAAATTTGAGTGATATAATAATTATCGTGTAGTTTTTAAGAAAAGTGTCGTAATAATATAAATTTAACGATTTATATACAAAAATAAATTTAAAACACTAGGTAAACTCAAAATATAGTTTTTATAAACTAAATGTAAGTATAAAAATATATCGAGATCATTTTTGGAAGTAGCGGATTAAATGTTCAAAATAATAACTTACGCGATAACGTTTATTTAATATAAAATTTACGCGTTTAATGTGAAATGCAAAATCATGAATGAACTAACATGATGAAAATGATGCTAATGAAATGTAGACTAAACTTAGTCTATATGAAATGTTCGTGATGATATGATCATGAATTCGCCGCTAAACCATTAAGGTCACGCGAATTTGGAACACGCAAACCTAGTTTACGATAAATGTTGAAATGGTGAAGCATGAATTGTTTTGAGAAATGACCTGAAAGTACGAGGTGTCACATTCGCCCATCCAAAAAGGAATTCAGTCCCTGAATTCAGTTCGTGTTAGTCTATCGAATTTTTGAGTTTGTGATGAATATCGAGGAGAGAAGACATGGAGAAGTGTCGTTACGGTCATCGATGATTGAGAGTGTATAAAACATCATAGTAGAGAAAATGTTGGATAAATCTCCCACAATAACACTTTGACTTTGAAATATGTGAAAATTTTGCTTGCACTAAGATTTATAAATAACTGCTCCCAACATAACATGATCCCTCCAGAATTAGACATAGTTAGCTAGGCTATGTATAATTAAGGAACGATGACGTGACGTTCGGTTTAGTTGTTATAACTCTCAATGTTTACAATGATTTAAACCGTGTCGTTAAAATGGTCGTTAAAGTAAAAGGAAGTAAAATTCTCGTAAATAATAACAAATCGGAAAGAAAATAAAGTACGATAGATGAGAATATTTTACAACGAGTGGTTTATCAAAAGTAGTACATCTTTAAGTTATAAAATTTCGGATACGATAGAAGACATAAACTTAGTATAACATAGTACATAAGGAGAAATAAGACTGTTAGTTTCCGAACTTCTTCAGTCTTTCGCTTTGTTGATATCTGGATGAGCTTCTCCTCCTCCTAACATGTATGCATTCCCATGAGCACCTTCAACTTGTTGACCTTGGTTCCGGGGACATTGGCTCCGATAGTGTCCTTGCTCCCCACATCCGAAGCATGTAACTATAGTTTTACCTCTACAATCCCTGGCGAGGTGTCCTAATTTTTGGCACTTGCGGCACTTGGCAGGGCAAAGACCTGAGTGATGAAACTTACATCTAGTACATAGTGGGTGTGTTCCAGCATAACCTCTGCCTTCTATTGGCGCAGCAACATAAACCATAGTAGCTTCTTGCCTTCTATTCTGTTGTTGATGATGGTTAGTGTTACGGTTTTGATTGTTGTTGTTATAACCTCCTTGGTCGTTTTCCCATTTCCTTTTGTTGTTGTTGGTTTGATTGTTGTCGTTGTAATTATTGTCGATAATGTTTTCCCTCTTCACAACTTGAGCCATGAGTATTTGAGTCATCCGGGCAGTTTCTTCAATTGTTTGTGGATCGAAATGAGTTACATCTCCTTGGATACTTTGTGGAAATCCTCCAATGAAATTCTCCAATAGTTTCTCATTGTCCGAAACCATAGCTGGACAAAGAGCAGCCAACTCTTGAAATCTTTTGATGTAAGCAAGTCTAGCAGTTTCAGCAGCAGTTGCGGCCTCGGCAGTAGCAGTTACCATTGCTCGTTCTTTCCTTAGTGCCTCGGATATACTATCCTCTACGTACTTTTGGATAGCAGCTGGTGTCATTTCTAGTGCAGCTTTCTTCGGCGCCATAACTCTTCAAAATAAGAGGAAAAATGAGACGTAGCCAAGTCCTATGTTAAGAATAAGCGCTCTAAAGAGATGTGATAGAAGGTGGTAAGTTTGAGGTTATTTTTCAAAATGATCGACGGGTTCCGAAAAGATGGGTTATGAGGTGTTGTAAGTGCTTCAAATGTATAATGGTTTAGTGACTTAATGTGTGAATAAAGTGTAACTCGACATGTTAGTGGTGAAACAAAGGAGTGAGAGTGACTTCGCCCTATTTAAAGGTTTATCTCGGTATTCAACGTTATCGGTGATGAGTCAATTGATGTGAAAATTGTGATAGGGAATGACAAGGAATTCTCCACATTAGAGTATGAAGAAAGAATAATGGAATGGGCATTTAAAGGCATCCATGTGACAATCGATATGAAATGAAAGTAAATAACTCGAAAAATGTACGTATAAACCGCATGTAAAGTGAACATGCACTTATGATGAAATGATGAGATGCTATGATAATGTAGTTATAGTCTAGGGTCAATGATGCAACCTAGTTCTCTATAACTGAAGCTCTGATGCCAATCTGTCACACCCCCAATTTACCTGTTTTGCAGCGGAATGGAATTCCTGGGGATAGACTGTCATAGCACCACAATCACAGTTATATTGAACGACCTAAAGTGTCGTTTAAAAAAAACACATCGTTTGATATTTAATAAAAGCATTCAGAGTTACAACATAGGTCCCAAAAGTTTATAAAGTTTGCGGAAATATAAGTATATTACAAGTCCAAACGATGTTTTGAAAGAATGTGCCATAATGTACAATGATATAAGTCGACGCCACGACTCAAAAGGGGTTCCTTAACCATGCCATGATGAGTATGTCTTAGTTACCTGAAAATACATTGCTAAAACGGTCAACAATAATGTTGGTGAGAAATCATAGGTTTATGTAAATGTTTTATACGACTACGCAAGTATAGACCAGGTATGACAATCATGTCACAGAAAAATGTTACAATTGCTATAAGTCCATGACACCGAAACTAGACTGTTCATAATGTATGCCCCAACAGAGTGTTTGCCAGACAACTCAATAATGTTATTAAATGAAATGCATCCGTATGACTAGTTGGGATTCACCAACCCGGATGGAGGAGTCACCCTCGATAGATCTATCCACTCACCCTCGCTTCTAAGATTAACGGTTCATGTAATATAATGGAGACTTTCAATTGGCATGTGGTAACTTAAGCAATGTAAATGAATTTAACATACTTGGTATCGTAATAAAAATGTTGTGCAATGTATTCTCCCCCGTAGGTTTGAAAATAATTATAAACATGTACGACGGGGCTATGAAAACTCACTTGATAAATTGGTATGATGACAAGAGTGAGTACACTGAGATGTAGCGTGATGCTTTAACCTTGACCTATTACGAATGATATGATATGTAATGAGTTATGATGTAATGTTATGCATGCATTTCGTATGTTATTTATACCATTTGTGAGTTTTAAAAATAATACTTATCGTCGAAAAATACTCTTTTGACGTCTTGACCAATCTTAAATTACTTTACAAGTATTTACGTCAAAATGTCATCCTACAATAGTTTATTAATGATTTATTATGAAATTTTAACTTTTCGTCGTAAAATAATGTCGTCGGAAATTTCATGAAAGTGACAAAAATGGCTTCGAAAAGCTAGTCGTAAAATGGTGTACGTCGAACGTTAGGAAACGAACTCAACGGTTTTGGAAAGCTTGTATCAAAATCTAGAAGTTTTAGTACATGAGTTTTCGTCATAGAGGTCTCGAACATAAAGATAATAGAGGTTAAATATGGTGATTTTGTCCAAATGTGGTTTAAAAAGTGAGTTTCGGCAAAGTTTAAGCAACCGTAAATAATTTATTACAACTCCGCTATACAAACGGTTGGTCATTTTAAAATAATATGCTTGGTGATCTCGATTTTATTAGAAGACATCTCGTTACAAAAAGTTCTATGTCAACGTTACAAATAGCCTTCAATATGGTTGTTTTGTTTACCGTAACACTTGTCTCGTAAAAACAATATAGTTTTTCTTAAATAAGAAAGTTACGGCAATTTTATGAAAACGTGTATATTTTAGTCGTTACAAATCCGTTTTCTACGTATTATACGTCCTTAGCTTCGTATCAAAGTATACTAATATTTTTTTTTGATAAGTCGAAATAATTTATAAAGCTTAAGACTCGTTTTTGACTCGTACAACACGAAAACTGTTTGCTGAAATTTTCAGAAAATGTATATTTCGTCGTCAAACTTGAAAAATTCATAACTTCTTCGTTATAACTCCGTTTTAATCCGTTCAAGCGGCCACGGATTTGTTTTAAAGTATATTTTCTAAATATCAAGGCCAAAAATTCGTGTCTACTGTCGGATTTTCCAGAAATACAAAACAAGATCAGACCACTTTTTATACTTGACGAAAAGAGTTTTTCTCGTACTAAACCTATTCCAATCCCTTCAAAACAACTCCAAAGCTATTCTAATCCTACCATACACCTTCTTAGGGTGTCATGGGTTCCTAGACATCATCAAGACCAATATATAACAAGGGATAAATTATAGGATGACTTATATATATCAAACTCTTAAAAACAATGTAAAAATGGTATAAATAACAATAAGTCTTGCATGCTTGCTAAAAAAATGATGAAATACATATGAAATGAAAATGAAAGATGTAGAATGAAAGTGATATGCTTACTAGTTACTTTGATGAGGTGATTAGAACAAGGATTAACCTAAACACCCTAGGTTTTTATTTCAAAACCTTTAATAAGAGTGTAACTAGATTGTGTTAAACTTGAGCTTGTAAAATTTTGATGATTCTCTACTATCTCCTTATGAAGGCCGGTTATGGAAGGAAGAAACAAAGAGAGAAGAAACTTTTTACTAACTTGTGAAATAATGAGATGAATGAATGAGTGAAATAGTTAAGATAGTGTATAGATCTATACAATTGAAAAAATTTACCAACCCATTAAATGCTTACCCCCCCTTGGTCGGCCAAGGGGGGAAGTATTTGTAATATATGTTTTTTTTTTTTTTTTTCTTTTTGTATATATAATTGTATAAAATTGTTAAAAAGTGTAAGTGAAATGAATTTAAGTTAAGGTAAATGGTAGCTTTTAGGTAAAAGTAATTTTTAATAGATCAAAGTAAAGTATAATGAGATCATAAAAATTGTAAAAATACATTTCTTGTAAAATTTGAGTGATATAATAATTATCGTGTAGTTTTTAAGAAAAGTGTCGTAATAATATAAATTTAACGATTTATATACAAAAATAAATTTAAAACACTAGGTAAACTCAAAATATAGTTTTTATAAACTAAATGTAAGTATAAAAATATATCGGGATCATTTTTGGAAGTAGCGGATTAAATGTTCAAAATAATAACTTACGCGATAACGTTTATTTAATATAAAATTTACGCGTTTAATGTGAAATGCAAAATCATGAATGAACTAACATGATGCAAATGATGCTAATGAAATGTAGACTAAACTTAGTCTATATGAAATGTTCGTGATGATATGATCATGAATTCGCCGCTAAACCATTAAGGTCACGCGAATTTGGAACACGCAAACCTAGTTTACGATAAATGTTGAAATGGTGAAGCATGAATTGTTTTGAGAAATGATCTGAAAGTACGAGGTGTCACAACAAGCATTTGACTCGAACAAACAAACATAAATATCTTTTAGTTAATTGTTATTCTCATGTTTACGTTTCTTTTGAAAACGTGTGTAATCCTCCCTACACTTATCCCTTATGTAAAATACCTTTATATGCAATTAAGACGAGGTTAAAAACAAAATAAAGCATTTTTACAAATTTAAACATGAGGATAAACAATTAATAAAAGATATATGACACTAACAAGCAAACAATTAAGCATGGGTTGCCTCCCACGAAGCGCTTTTCTTTATTTAAGAGTCTTGTAGCTAGACTCGTAGTCGTGCTCCTACGTACCGATATACGTAAGTCTATCCTCAACAATGTCGTAAGGATCAAACTTATCATTCAAGTTCCTAGTAGTACGTTCGGTTAAATATGCCTTTTCAAACATCTCACCATCGGGATCATAGATTTGTATCCTAATGTGCCACTCTCCATTACCATCACTAGGCGGTCTATTCCAATCCCACTTGTGTTCAGATTTCTCAACTTTCCACTTATTCATGACCATGTTAACGGGCAAGCTTCCTAGGAACTCGGTCATCTTCCTAAATACTAAGGCGTCCTCGAACGGGTTCACTTCTATGTCCCTAGCCATTTCTTTTTCTTGGAAAGTTGCTGCACTAGCGAAGGCTTTATCTAGGTAAAAAGGTCTTTGGGGGCCTATGATGTTCTTATCAATCCAAGGTCCATATCTAGAAGGCTCTCTATCCAACCCTATCTCTTGTGGGATTTCCTCATCCTTGTAGTATGTATGCCTTTTAACATCGTAAACGGATCTAGCACTCCCCTCCCCTACCACTATTTTGGACATCTTACAATCGATGATGGCACTAGCGGTAGCTAAAAATCCTCTTCCAACTAGTAAGGGGCATGTCGGGTCCTTATTCATGTCTAGCACATGAAAGTCGGCCAAAAGAGTCAACTCTCCTACATGTACTACCATGTCCTTTATTATTCCTACCGGACGTGCTATACTACCGTCCGCTAGACCTAAGATGGTTTCTGTTGGTTCAATTTTACCTAAGTTAAGGCTTCTATGGAGGGACAACGGAACAAGATTGATGCATGATCCTAAATCGGCTAGAGCATCGAGTGGTTTGGAAGTTCCAAGTCTACACGGAAGAGTAAATAGCCTGGGATCGTCTAGCTTCTTAGGTAAGTTGTTTCGCACAAAGGCGGACCCATGTTTTCCAAGCCTAAGTTCTAACTCATATTTTTCTTTTAACGCATTATAGTAAGGTGCATGAGCTAAGACTTCAAGAATCGGTTTTTCTTGATGGAGTTCCTTGTACTCCTCCTCTAAACTAGGTTTGGATTCTTGGCTGACGGGTTTCTCAAGAGTAGGCTCTACCAAAGGTGCCAGGCCTTGGTACCTCTTGGATGGCTTGGAACCCTTTTTGATAGCATTTACCGAGTGAACCGTTGGGTGGGAGGGGCATGGATGTACACTCTCCCATGGTGAACTAGAACATGAAGTCGATGCAATCGAATTCACTTTTGGGTTCTTTATGGTATCACTTGGGAGTGCTCCAACTTCCCGTTCATTGAAGGCTTTTAAGAGGGCATCAAGCTTGGTTGTCATCTCGCTTTGTTTTTGCTTAAAATCGGCTTCAAGCTTATTCAATCGAGTTTCTTGAGATGACAAAAATCTAGATGCAATTGCCTCAAGATTAGTGGGGTTCCCGGTATTAAAAGAGTTGACCCTAGTAGGTGAACTAGATGAGCTTTGGGGTGTGCTTGAGTTTTGGTTCCACTTAAGGTTAGGGTGATTTCTCCATGAGGGGTTGTATGAGTTTCCTAAGTTGTTTTGTTCGGGTTTGAAAGTGTACCACTTCTCTCCCGCTTCGTCGGTACGTATGGAGGCGTAGTCCGCAAAAGCTTGTTCGGAGAGCCTTGTGCAATCACGAGTGTCATGGGGACCACTGCATAACTCACAAGGTAGAGTGATTTGATTCACTTGTCGTGAAGACTTAGGATTTTTGTAGGAACTCATGAGGAATCTAACTTGATCTTCAAGTTCGATCATCCTACGGTCGGAAGGAGGCAAGGAGATTGCCTTAACGGTTTTAGGCAGCTCACGGGGGTCATCCCAACTTTCGTTGTCATAGAGGGCGAGGTCCTCTATTATTTCCCATGATTCTTCTGCGGTGAGATCACTAAGTTTTCCACCGGCCGCTTGGTCAATGGATCGCTTAGTGGGGAAGTTGACATGATCATAAAAGATTTGGACTTGGAGCCAAAGATCAATGCCGTGATGAGGGACTTTATGAAGTAAGTCCTTGAATCGGGTCCATGCTTCGTAGAGAGATTCACCTTGACGTTGTTGGAACATCAAGATGTCATTCCTAAGCTTAGTGGTTCTCCCCGGTGGGAAAAATTGAGCAAGGAAGCGAGAGGTAAGATCATCCCAACTTGAGATGGAGCCGGCGGGAAGTCGCTCAAGCCAATTACTAGCTTGGTCCCGTAGAGAGAATTGGAAGAGACGCAGACGCGTGGTCTCCCGAGTAGTAGCATCAAGGTCGATGGAATCGACAATTTTGAGGAAATCCCTCAGATGCTGATTTGGATCTTCGGAACGAAGTCCATGGAATGCACATCCGTTTTGCACCAACCGGATGGTGTCGGATCGCAGGGCCGTAGTTTGGGCTTGGTCGGGAAGCTCAATGGTGTTCCTATAGCCTAGGTGGCTTGGTCTCGAGTATTCACCAAGAGTACGGGCTCTTGGCGGGTCATTTGGTGGTAGGTTGATGAATGGTAGTGGGTTATCACCTTCCATGATGAAAAGTGATGGGATTACGAACAAAGGTCACGAAGAAGGGGGATAGACTACGAGAAAGTTAAAAATGAGAAAAAATTACTTGATAGGAATCAAGCAAAGAACCTAAACGAGGTGGACTACTAACTAGCTATTCTATTCCCCGGCAGTGGCGCCAAAAACTTGATAACGCTACACGCGTCGTTCGGGGTCAAGGAAACTTCCTTTTCTTCGAGCAAGTTTTATAACACCCTAGGCAGTGAACCTAATCGTTGTAGTGTAGTAATTAGGGTAAGCCACGGGTATTGATATCGTTCTCTAGGGGAATAGGAATGCTAGTAAGGAGTTACTACGCTAAGGTTAAGGTTGAGGAAGATTATTTTTTGTATTTTTATATTTTATGAAATGGAAAGGTACGAATCTCGGGTATTGGATTTGGAGGGTTGGTATTTCTACCGATTACTCTACTATTATCTAATTATCTAAACTAAGGTTGTGGGAGTCTATGTCTAATTAATGTGTGCTCGTATGATAGTTTAAAGATGTGTTTACTTAGGTTGTATTACTCCTTAATTATCTCCTATTGATGGTTGAGTTGTCACATCTTATTCTTAATTGCGTTGTGTGTCTAAAGTTGTAGGGTATGCGTTTCTCCCTAACTCTTTGAACTTACCAAAGGGTCTCGTCTACAAACCGACTAGGGATGATAAACTCCTACTCTAAGACACTCTTTGGATGGTTTAGCTTACAACTACTCAGGTAATTATATTCTAAGGTTCACAAAGATGAATCAAGCATTAAGTACACAACGAATGACCTATCGCATTACTAGATCATTAATCAACTAAGATAAGAAACAACCAATCAATATTCAATAATTAAGTTTCATACTTCCTAAGCAAACACACAAATAAATTAGCCGGACATGGAGAACATGCAAGCATACACACAAATAATCAAAGACATAATTGAATTAATGAAGTAAATACTTATCTTGATGTAAGATAGGGTTTAAAACCCTAAAATACTGTACAAGACACCTTAGGTTCGGTTTTAGGTTTTCACTCCAAAAGACTCTCCTAAAAACTGAAAAATTCGGATTCTATATATAAGATTACATATGCGACGGCGTCACCTTATGTTTCGTGACGCCGTCATGTCGCCGCCATTAGGGTTTCGTCTTGGCCACGTTAACCTTGCGACGGAGTCACCTTATGTCCGTGACGCCGTCCTCTTCAGCTTCTGACGTCGTCTGGATTGCATCTAGGCCGTCTGAGTAGCGACGGCCTACTCTTTTACAACTGGACGTCGTCACTTGAAAATACGAGTTTTGAGTTTTGAACCGTCGCAAAAATCCTCGGACGGCGTCGCCATTAGCACCTGACGCCGTCGCCTTCTAATTTCAGCAACTGTGAGTGTCTCGATTTTGACTTTGGCCATTTTCTTCATATATTCGCGCCTTTTCGTCCAAATAAGTGCCATTCCAGCATTTTGCCTTCAAGAGACCTAAAAAGTGAAAAGGAACGATATTAAGCAATAACGGATACAAAAGTGATCAAATAAGGACTAAAACGACCCCTCAAAATGGTACCTTTTAAAACCTTATCATTAACTATTTTTCTCATCCTATAAATACCAAGCTAAAACCTTCATAATTTCTTGCACCAAACCTTCTTAACATATAAAGTCCTAAACCTAAGGCATTTCTTATAGATCTTGTAAGAACATTCATGTGTTCTTGAAGAAAACTAGCGTTTGATCTTCGTTCTAGAAAGTTTTCAAGAAAAAGTCGTTATAATCTTCAAATATCTTCAAGTCTCCAAAAAGATGTCGTTATAATCTTCTTTTCTTCTTCGTGTTCTCAAGAAGGCGTTGTTATATTCTTCTAATAGCCGTGGGTTTTCGAAGATTTCAAATTCTACGTCGAAGCTCCGTTAATATTTTATTTTTCCATAATACTCAAGCATTCTATTTTAAGGTAAGTATTTATAAAACTCAAACTTATTTAAATATTTATAAACTTTGTTAGTTTATTTATTGTATTTATAAACTCTTAATATATCATATAATCAAGTAATTAAAATACGTGTTTTACGTATTAAGCACTACAACACTAGGGAACTTCATGTGAGGGGTTCATTTGGGTAAACGGGTCGACGAGTTGCTGGATTTACGATTTAAAGTGTCCTAGCTCCTCGAACATTTATTTCATGACATATGAATTATGATGGCCCGAACGGTAGTACGAGATATCCAAACTAAAACCATTTCTATTAACAAACATACAAATACTACATCATGATCAATATAAGGACGTATATAGGCATGTTTATACTTTCGCATCGTTATTCCGAACCTAAGGGTTGACATCATATTCTGGGTTATACGTATAGACTTCCAGGCTTATCCATCGATTCCGTTATACGTTCTGATATCATTTGTAAGGTGAGTTTCATAGCCTCTACTTTTATACACTTTGAATTACTTTTGGGGGTGTTACAGATTGGTATCAGAGCATTGGTTATAGAGAACTAGGTTGCATTTAAGAGCCTAGACTATAACTGCTTTATACGTTAAGACTCTCCACTATGATTGCCTTACACACACTTTGTGCGCATATACTTCTTGTTAGTTGTTTGTTTAGATCCACGTTGTTGGATGATATGACTTTAGTAATAATAAGGAAACCCCAGAATTTAATCGAGTCATTAAAAATATGGAGCTCAGTAAAAACTAATTATTTAACTTGATCTGTGATAGTTCTTGTTTGATGAGACATGAGATTTGAGTTAAATAATATTATTACTTAGCTTTAGGGATTTGATGACTTGGTTATCTTATTATCTGTCTCAGAAAGAGAGTTTTGTGTCGGGAAATTTTAAGTAGGATGATTTATAATCTCTTTATTTGAATGGATTGGGACGCCTCTTTATTCAAATAAAGAAGTTATAAACCACCGAACCATAGGTTTATAACCCATTAATTACATAAATTTGGACGCTTCTTTATGTAAGTAATGAATTATAAATAAGTGGGCTTATTTGCATCCGATACGATTCCCTAACCACATTATGGGTGTATTACAATGTAACCCATACACTATTCTTGTTAAATAAGAGAGAACCCCACTGTTTTAGAGACCACACTTTTCTTAGACACACTATAAGTAGTTAACATCAACAGAACTTCGGGACGAAGTTCCCTTAAGGGGTAGAGACTGTAACAATTCGTAATTTCGGGTCACTATTCATTTTTACTATTCACCGTTACTATTCACTTTTTACTATTCACTCCCAAAATTTTTATTTCACATTCTCGTAAGATAAATTATTTTAGTAATGACCTGAGAGTTTGACAATCGTTAGATCATTTTCGCAAAAGTTAATAAGAAAACATCGTCTTAAAGTTTTATTTTGGTCGGAACACCATTTTAACATCCCGCGCATAACGAAAACCGTCTCTGACAATTTTCCCTGCATCAGATAAATTTTTAGATCACTCATGATTAATTTGAGAATTTTTAAGATTTATTTTTATGTTACCAAATAAGCCCAGCGCAGTACAAAACTAAACTTACGTTTTAAACAATTCTACTTACATCCATACTTAACGATTCTTGCACTGTGTTTCTAATATGTTTTTGACATTTTTAAACTGCGAATTACGCATTTTTGACTCGTATTTCCAGTTTTAAGCAGCGTTTTTGCACCCAATAAGACTTATCACCCATTTTATATTTTTAGATGGAGTATAATGATGAGTTTAATCATTCGTATAAGTTTCATATTTTTACGATACCCGATTTTACGTTTCATGAATTAAATACTTACCGTTAGCGATTTTCGGGACTAAAACTCACTCCGTAAACACAAGATGAAAAACCAAAACTCTTAACCTCCTGATGAGGCTTCTCAAGGAAGCCTCCTAGACACATGGTTTGATCATGGCCATTCATTCCTAAGATATTGCCAAATATATAACTTAACCATGGTTAATTTTTAACCTAATATGTAGTTAACTATTTTTCTCATCCTATAAATAACAAGCTAAAACCTTACATAATTTCTTGCATCACACCTTCTTAACATCTAAAGTCCTAAACCTAAGGCATTTCTTATAGATCTTGTAAGAACATTCATGTGTTCTTGAAGAAAACTAGCGTTTGATCTTCGTTCTAGAAAGTTTTCAAGAAAAAGTCGTTATAATCTTCAAATATCTTCAAGTCTCCAAAAAGACGTCGTTATAATCTTCTTTTCTTCTTCGGGTTCTCAAGAAGGCGTTGTTATAATCTTCTAATAGCCGTGGGTTTTCGAAGATTGCAAATTCTACGTCGAAGCTCTGTTAATATTTTATTTTTCCATAATACTCAAGCATTCTATTTTAAGGTAAGTATTTATAAAACTCAAACTTATTTAAATGTTTATAAACTTTGTTAGTTTATTTATTGTATTTATAAACTCTTAATATATCATATAATCAAGTAATTAAAATACGTGCTTTACGTACTAAGCACTACAACACTAGGGAACTTCATGTGAGGGGTTCATTTGGGTAAACGGATCGACGAGTTGCTGGATTTACGAATTAAAGTGTTCTAGCTCCTCGAACGTTTACTGCATGACCTCTGAATTATGATGGCCCGAACGGTAGTACGAGATATCCAAACTAAAACCATTTCTATTAATAAACATACAAATATTACATCATGATCAATATAAGGACGTATACACGCATGTTTATACTTTCGCATTGTTATTCCGAACCTAAGGGTTGACATCATATTCTAGGTTATACGTAGAGACTTCCAGGCTTATCCATCGATTCCGTTATACGTTGTGATATCATTTGTAAGGTGAGTTTCATAGCCCCTACTTTTATACATTTTGAAATACTTTTGGGGGAGATACATGCTCAACTATTTTCATTTACTTTCACAAGTACTCTAAACTTTTAAAGATTACCGTGAGTTCGTAGCCCCACTTTAACTCATTTTAATACTTGTTTTAACTCTTTGGGGGAGATACATGCTCAACTACTTGCTTTTACTTGTATAAATTCTCAAAACATTATACTTGATTGCATTATACATGATTGCATTATACTTGATTACGTTATACTTGATTACGTTATACTTCATTTCGTTATACATGCTTGGAAATACTTTACTCGCTTAAATACATGAATTGTATTTACAAACGTGCCAATACTCTATGCTGTCAGAGAGGTATTGATAGTACTATAAGTCGGGTAGCTCCCGCCCTTGTGTACCCGATTCATGACCTTGGGACTAATATAGTACTATTTGGGAAGATGCCCCCGCCCATGTGTACCCGATTCATGACATTGGGTGAATATAATCTGGTGTGTTGTGCAAACTATATTTTGGCAGTGGGTTGTGAACACACAGGTTGCAAGTTTTGTATGGACGGAACTTGGAACTGAGTGGATTTACAATGCCTTTGCTGAATAAACTTTCTTTCAAGGCTTTTCAACTTATTCAAAACAAACTCTATGAACTCACCAACCATTGTGTTGACACTTTTTAGCATGTTTATCTCAGGATATAACGCGATAGCTATTGCATGGAACATAGAGTCGCACGCCATATTTTGAAGACTTACGCTTTTATCATTTACCATTCGAAACATTTTGTACACATTTATATATTATACTTTGGGACCTAATTGTTTGTAACTCTGAATTTATCTATCGAATGGTAACTTCTCATTTAGAGGTCGTTTTCTATAACTTGTACTTTGTATTATGAAGTAGCACCCCAATGACACAATCTTTCGCTGCGGTATTTTGAGGGTGTTACAAATATAAACATGTATACCAAGCTTGATTAGTTTATTTTTATATTTATAAATATGATCAAAATCTTAATTTCAAAAGCGGACACATTGTTATTCAAAGACGAAAACATCCGTCTCCACTTAGATCAAAAGTTTGTGCAAAAGTTATGACCCAAAAATGACTTTCTATTATAAATAAATGATTGTGTAAAGTTTTGTTTTGAATGAGTTTATTAAATTATTTTTAAATGAAAGTAGACTCAAATACCTTTCAAACGATAGGTGGCACGACTTCTACGGACTTACGGTTAATTAGTTATGAATTTTTGAAATTTAGACCAAAAATGTCTTCTGTACCACGGATCCGCCAGATCCCTTCCAAAAGGGATCCGCCCTTTGATAACAAAGGGATCCGCTCATCTGACACAGATTTATAAAAATGCATGTTTTGACCCGACGAAAAGGTTTAACCTTTGTAGACTTTTTAGTGAAGTTATATTACCCATTTTAATCTTTATTCAAGCTTGATTAACAAGATATCTAACAACAAAACTTCAAAGACAAAAATCAATAAAACACTTTTCATGTTATGCTTGACTTCATCAAAAATTTGATACAAGGACCTTACTCGTTTTGAAAACCATTTGTTTTTAAAAACTAGAGACAACCCGCTCTGATACCCATTATGGAAAACGTAGAGGGGGGGGGGGGTGAATACGTTTCCGTTTCAAACTTAAAACTTTTGTATCAATTATAGCATAAACCATTCCATTTTCTCATCTCGACGCGAGGATACATTTAACGCATTACGGCATGTAAGGCCAACCCCTTAATATCACGTAAGATTCCGCAAGATTAATGGTTAATTATAAATCAAGTTTCACCATTATTAGTGCAGTTGCTTTTTCTTGATCAAGCGTGTCGTAATATGCAATGTGTTAAATATAGTTTATAACTATATGAAAAGACCAAGTATGTGTCACAAACATTGACATCAACCACATAGACAATAAACAATACAAAGCAAGAATAAAAGTAAAGCGATAAGTAAAAGGATAGACAAACCAACACGAGGATTTATAGTGTTTCGGTCACGAAGCTCCTCTTCGCCCTACTCCACTCCCCGAGTCACCTACTCGAGAGTTATTTCACTAGATCAACAAACTCCATTCTCAGTAGAGAAAACCTTACACAACGTCGCTTACACTTTTTCCGATACAAAGATAAATACCGAGTTCTTCCACGAGGTAGAACCAAACCTATCACAACGTCACCTATACTTTATCCGGTACAAGGCTAGATACTGGGTTCTTCCACGAGATAGAACCAAACCTATCACAACGTCGACTACACTTTATCCGGTACAAGGCTGGATACCGGGTTCCATTACAAAGGAGGAACCATTACCCGACCAACACGACACATCTATGACACCCGTTATGTTTTGTGGCCTAACATAACAAAACTTGTGTTTTATGGCACAAACACATAAACCATCTAATCTAGTTATAGATACAAGAATATGATACTAGACAATATCCAAGACAATGTGTCTAATGGATTTGGAATCCTAAACCAAACATCAAGAACACAAAGCATGATGTAGTTAGTCTTCCGTAAATGAAGATGACAAGTTTCCCAAGCTTGTTGTATAAGATCTTCATGTGCTTGAATGCTTGTGATGGGTGATCACTTCAGTAGGTAAGGATGCAAGATCTCTAGGCTTGCTTTGGAGGATCACTTCGGGAGTATGTTTACAACAAATGAAAGTTAGAAGCATTATGATCATATGAGATGAGGGTGGTTTACATGTTTCCTAATGATCTAAATATGTTAGAAATGGTGGTGAGAAACTATGTGTAAAAGTGTGTTGAAATGGTAATAAGTGGTTTGCTATTTATAAGCAAAAAGATCAAGACAAGCTTCTGCCCCAAGGATCCCTTCTGAGAAGGATACAGCCCTTGTAATCCAAGGGATCGGTGGGCAATTTGAGGGATCCGTGGGACGCTCCTCATTATCCATGGGTTATGGGTCATGGGTCATGGGTATGAGCCTTGAGTGGCCTCTAAGGTATAATGTATCTAGACATTGGGTCATAGGCCTTGGATCATGGATCATGGTATTTACCCAACACTTTTACTTTTGTTTATGTATGTAAGTACTTAAGTGTTTTATCTAAACTATTTAACTAAACATGTTTAATGGTTTGTTAGGGGTTTGATCATAACGCAACATAACAAACATGTACGAACCTGTGTTATAGCATACAAGGACTTGAGTTGTCGAGAGGTGTTGAGAGTATGTTGAGACAAAATATAGTTACAAGTAATTTATACATTTTACGTTATGTATTACAAGTTACATGTTTGTCATCAATAAAATAAATGAGACTGTGTAGATTAAATATCGTAATATTTGCACTAACAACAAGTACTCCCACTACTTGTACTTTTGTCTCCAAAGATCAAATCGCACAAAGATCAAACCGCATGAAAGTTATATACAATCGCTTACACAAAACAATCAAATCGCAATCCGTACACTATCAAACCGCTTCGAACAAGTGATCAAATCGCACAAATGCAGTGTCAAACCGCATACAAGAACTAAGTCCGAGAGACAAACCGCTTACTTGAAACACTTCAAAAACTAAACTTTTCTAATCCAAAACACTACAAACAAGATGAATCAAGCCTTCCAAACCAAAACCTAAACACTTAAGATGATTCTAAACGCAAAAGTACTATCAAAATTCAAACTTTAACACTAAAAATCATCAAAATGATGAAAAATACTCAAAACTCATTCAAACTCAAAAACTTATGAAAACCACTTAGAATTCAAGAACATATAAGGTAGATGATCAAACCATGGCTCTTTATAACAATTGTAATATATTGGTTTTCATAAACACACAATCATAACGCAAGGAATTCAAATGAGTTGAGGTTTTGGAGAGAGAAAGTGAAGAGAGTTGGGAACTTCTAGTGAGACAAAGAAAAATGTATATTGAAGCTCCAACCCTTTGCCTTGCTAGGAAAGGGTATTTATAGTGTGTTACATGAAACGCCTCCTACGAGCTGTGGATCAGGAATACAGTGGGTAAAGACCCGTCCGTCCTCCACGATGTTACTTAACTAACTACTAACTATCACTAAACGACTACGACTACGAGCTTTCTAACAAATACATATACTTGAGGTGACCGAGTCTTTAACTACCGGATTTTCTAAATCCTAACATACTAAAACCATATATCAAATTATCAGTTTATTTCCTATTTAAATCACAAATTCTCCCCCTATCACAATTTTCAAACCATTTGAGATTTGTGATCCTAATTGATTTAAATTATTTTCGAAAGCCTTTTGTGGAGAAATGTGACTTAGGTTTAACAACACTTAATTTATACATATCATATTTTGAAATTGTAATCTCCATTGTTCTAACATGCTCAGGTACCATATGTAAAATGTTCAGTTTTTGTACCATTTGTATGAAAACTCAAGTTAGCATGGTCTTGATCCAACTGTGGATAAAATGTTCCTTTTGATTATCAAAACATAGACCTTGCTCCTCTTAATGCCAACTGTTTGAAAAATAACCTTTTTAAAATGTTTGAAATCATTCTCCCCCTCAATCAATGACCAAAGTTGTTGATTGAGTGATAGATATTGTTAGGATTTAGAAAATCCATACTAAAGTGTCGGTCACCCCAACGTATGTTTAGCATATTATGGCTCGTAGACGTAATAGTTTATTAGTTAGATTAACTGTAGTGTAAGTAACACCGTGGAAGAAGGACGGGTCTTTACCCACTGTATGCCTGATCCACAGCCCGAAAGAGGGCGTAGTCATTTGTATAAATATCCCTCTCCCCACAAGGGAGAGGGTTGGATATTCCTTTGAGAATCTAACCTTCCATTTGTTTTATCTCACTAGAATATCCCACTTTCTCTCTCTAAACTCTTAAACCATACGCCTAATATTATTATGATATGATGTGTTTGTGAAATCCAATATGTTACAAATGGTATCAAGAGACATGGTTTGATCATCCCTCTTACATGTTCTTGGATTTCTTGTGGTTTTATATGGTTTTTTTTGGTTTGAAAAAGTTTAGAGTTATTTGCATCATTTGGACCATTTCTAGTGTTATAGTTTGGATTTTGATTGTACTTTTGTGTTTAGAATCGTCATAAGTGTTTAGGTTGTGATTTGGAAGGATTGAATCATTGTGGTTGGATTGTTTTTGGATTAAAAAGTGGCGTTTTGTTTGTGTTAAAGGAAGCGACTTGTCTCTCGGCAAAGTGTTTCAGACGAGCGATTTGTCCCCTGTTGGAAGCGATTTGTGTCGGTTAAGAATCACTTATTTAAGCGATTTGTCCAGTTAATGATTATACTTGAGCTATTTATGCGGTGAAGCGATTTGTCACTTTAAGCGACTTGGTTATTAAAGCGAGTTGTTAGTTTAAGCGATTTGTCTTGGTTAAGCGACTTGTCATTTAAGCGACTTGTCTTAATTAAGCGACTTGTCCATCAAGCGATTTACTGGGTTAAGCGACTTGTATGTATAAGCGATTTGATTGATGATGCGATTTGTCTGATTTAGCAACTAGTCTGTTTAAGCGACTTGTCATCTCTGGAATTTGTGCCGAGTGTATCCTTGTCTTAAGCGATTTGTCCTTAATTAAGTTGCTGCAAGCGATTTGTGATTAACTGCCTACTTCTTAAGACTTGTCATATGCTATCAACACAATGTCATACACCACTGATCCTTTAATCTCCAATATGCTTAAACTTTATGATACTGCGCAGAACAAAGAAAGTCTTTACTACTCAGAAAGTTTAACCATGGTTGATTCAGCAAATGATGATCAAAACGCTTCTTACTCTGAGTCAAATTTGAAAGAATCACAATTTTTAATGCTACATAATGCAATGCAAATGAAATGCAGCATTGAGCCCTATCAACTACTTCACTCTCACCTCTTACATTTTTTATCCACAACTATGGATCGAACATGTAGTGCTCTTTTTCGCCAGGACTTATCTACATTGACGAGAACCTTGCTGCTGAACTTAGAGAAATTGAAGCTTCAACTTACCAAAAAGAAGGTATTAAAGGATGATTCCAATGCTGAACTTCACGTAATTCACAACCAATTTCAGCCGTTCATCAATGGGGAATATTCCTCAGACTTCGATCAACATTTGACTGGAATTTCTTTCAAGAAACATACTGGAATGGAAATCCATGAGTTCATCAATACATTTATCCAACTGATGGATAATGTAGAAAAGTACATTGAGGAAGCTGCTCAAGAGGATGATAACATGAATGAGTGTCAGGTGCAATTAAGAGAAAGTTGTGATGAGTCGGGTAATGTATCAGTTGAAAGGTCGGGTGTTGCTGAATGCAGAATATCAGATACAACAAAGAATGATGAAACCAGCTGCTCAGTAACTCCTATCACACATGATGTGGATGCACATACCAGGCCGACGTATGAACATGGGTCATTTGATGAGGTATCCTTAACTGTTCAACAAAATGCATATGCTAATGTACCTAAACAAACTGATCTTAAGGCTGAACATGATTCGGATGAATGTTACTTGGTTGAGACTGAGTCTAGAATTTTTAAAACAAATGAAATGGTTGAAAAAAGGGTTTTTGATGAACTTTCAAAAAAATACTCAATTCTTGAAAAACATTGTATTTCCTTAGAAATTGCAATACAACAAAAAGAAGAAAGTTTTCTTGCTACAAAAGCTTGCATTAATTCGGAATTCCCAGAATTTCGATAATTTTTTGAAATTAACCAGTTAAAATCTCAGCTTCAAGACAAAGACTCAACCATATGTAATCTGAAAAACAATTATCAGACCTGCATGTGAATATTAATATGGAAGTGAACAACATTAACAATGAGGTTAGCGATGTGATTAAATCTAGAAATGATGAATTGGCGTTATGTGCGACCAAGCTATTGAGGGAAAATGAATCCTTGAGGAAGAACTCATTAGAATATAGGACCAAACAGATAGATCAAACTAACTTCTTGCTGGCTAACATTGATGCCCTCAAAGCCGAAATTCAGGATAAGAGCTTCACTATCGTTGCGTTAAAAAATGAGCTTAGGAAAAATATCGGAAATAAAGTGAACACTAAGTCTGCAAAACGATCAACCTTGGGGAAGCCAAAATTATGTAAGACCACAGAACGATCTGTAATTAGGCAGCCCAATGCATTTTAGACAGAAAGGTTTAAAACCTCAAAATCAAGGCTTGCCTCCCAAGTTGAGGAGAATACAGTTTTGACAAAACCAGTCGCTTCACTAGTTCATTCCATTAAGATTAATGACATTTCTCAGGTTAATGCTCAAAGCTCTAAGATTAGAAGAGTACCAAGATCATCTAGTGCACTTAAGAAGTATCAAACACCTGACCATTTCCTTAAGAAACCTGTTAACAACAATATGTCTAAAATCAAGAATAAGGAAACGGTCAAATCTTCTACAACGACTAAGATAATTCACCCAAATTGCTCTAATCTTAGATGGATGCCTACTGGTAGACGGTTTATAAACATTTAATCTACATGGAATCACACCTCTAGCTCCTGTCTTAAGTGGATGCCTACAAGAAAAATCTTTAAGAAGGTTGGATTCAATTGGATTCCAACCAGAACACTGGCTACTAATGACATCTCGAAGCCTGACTGTAATTCACCCTATGAACAGGAGATAACTGCTACTAACCCTTCCAAATTTCATTCCACATATGCTATTAGTGCATATACTCCTCATTCTTTTTCAAGTACAATGCTCAATTCAATCATGAACTGGTTTCCAACAGAACTGAAGACTGCTCACTCAGGAATTGTAGCTTGTCAGAATTGATGTACCTCGTACTTTGACTCCTGATCGCCTTGACTCAGGACTCGTTCTCAATAATCCATGTACAAATTAATCTACATTTTCCAAAAAAAAAAAATCAAAGATGTATATTTTTCTACACAAAATTAAATTTTATACAAAATTTAATAAAAGATGTATCTTTTGGTATCGATAACATCTACGGTCCTAGAAATGTCATTCAATAATGACACGGGTCCTTAGATGAAGTTCAAACAGAAGCTATACTCTATTTTAAAGGGGTGGGGGTTGTATTTCAATCAATGTTCACTCACTCTTAATTCGTGACATTGATTGAGGGGGAGACTTTTTCAACTTGTCTCTGCATGATTGTTATAAGTATGACATGTGCTCTCTGGATTGCTGTTGCATGTTACTTTACTTGGAATGACTAACTATGTGCTAAATCATGTTTCTTTATGTGCTTTGTGCTAGGTGGTGTCCATGATATGATTAGTATGAGACTTGTCAATTTATTGAGTTTAAGTGATGCGATTTGTTTGTTCTTAATTGATGCGATTTGTGTTTTATTAAGCTATGCGATTTGTGTTCTTGCGAAAATATGCTATTTGTGTTGAGTTTAAGCTATGCGATTTGTCAGTCTCATCATTCCAAGCGACTTGTTAAATGCAGGGACTATTTGTGCAATCTGTCAAAAGTTAAATCTTAGTATAAATATGTGAGCGATTTGTCTTTTGGTCAAAAGTCTCCTAAACCTAGTCAAACTTTCACACGAACTACTCTCTCTACTTCAGTCTTATAAGCGATTTGTGCAAAACATTATTGAGTGGTATGTTTTTAATCTATTGGACACAAGTATCACTCTTATTCATCAATTATTAGGACCTAACCAACACCTCTCTCTTGCAGATCCATCTTTCATCCCTCGACTGATCAATTTTTTAGGTTTGATGATTAAATTTTGTTGTTGTTGCTTCTGCTTGAGTAGATAGTTTAGATGCTAGTATGATTAGTTTATGCTTAGATTCATGCGTGTTGTGCTTAGATTGATATAGTTTGTTTTTCGCCTCCTTTCGTGCGCAGTTCGCACATGTGTGGATTTGATGTGTATTATGGATATCATTAGTGGTTTGTGTGTAGCGCTTTGTTAGTTTAATTACATCTCCTTCTTGTAAGATTTGTCATGTTTAATTTTCAATGGATGTGTTTTCTGTGAGTTGGTGTGATATTGGGTACATGATTTCTGGTAGCGATTTGTCTCAGGCTTCTTAAGAGCGATTTGTCTCTAATATCTAGTACATGCGATTTGTGCAAAACATACTGAGTTAAGCGATTTGTCTCTTGAAAATTTTGATGCCATTTTTCGTATCAATAAATAAAGCGATTTGTCTCTTTGCACCCTCTTTATGTGATTTGTCTAGTTAACTGATGTATGCGACTTGCTCTAAGCGATTTGTCTCGTGCGTTTTGACGCATGCGACTTGTTGTCTTTTGCTGACTTTTGTGATTTTTCCTAAATGCTGTATTTTATGTGATTTGTTGTCAATTAATGCGACTTGTCCATGCTTACATGCGATTTGTGCAGAATGCGATTTGTACTATCTTACATGCAATTTGTTAGTTACGTTTGGTCTATTCCACACTTACATCCAGTAGACATGGAACTGTTATAAGGAATGATCCTGTAACTGTATATAACCCTAACTAAGTTTCTGGTTACTATTGTTGTCTTGTGTATGTTCTACAGAAATACAATGGCAGACACAACTTCCTCTGATAATCTAGTTATCAATGCTCCACCAGTTGTGTTTACCGATGAGGAACTTCTTCCTCACCATGAATAGGTTGATATTCCTAAAAGAAACTGCTACTTGGATGTGAACAGAAATCAACCAAACCCTATCTATCAAATCGCTATTGATATCCTGAAGAACACCAACTTCTTTGGTGCCCTAACCATGAGGTGCACTATTCCTGCTATTTATCTGCAACAATTCTGGAACACAGTTACATGGGACAAGATCACTGCAACATACTCCTGCAAGCTGGATAACCAATGGTATGATATTGACTCAGAAACTCTTAGGGAGACCCTTGGAATCACACCTCGAGATCCTACTAATCCTTTTGTCCCACCACCAACTACTGATGAACTAATGAATTTTGTGGAAGAATTGGGATATCCTACAAAACCAACACGGGGTCTTGATTCGCTCCCAAACGGTCAAGTTTTATCACGCAAGCTAGCCACTTGTGAATGGCTAACCGTAACAAACTTAAAACAGTCTGGAAACAAATGCAATGAAGTCCAGGAGAGTATAGTGTTTCCCCAGGTCGTTATGTCCCAACGAGCTGTGCGAGAATAGTCAAACGTATAGTGATCGAGAGAATTTGAACGGGAAAGGATTGTGATTGATCTATACCTAAAGAGAAAGTCTATAAATTACAGGGGCTTAAATGCAAATTAAAGGAAATTAAAAAGATAAATTTTATTAAATAAATGCTATCACTATTTTTAAAATCTAATGTTTTTGATTTTTCTTTTATAAACTTAAATTAAAAACTACGTGACGTACAAAAGAAAATGTGAAACTGAAGCAATATTAATCCTAAAAATATGAAAATGACATTTTTACAAACCTAATGATAAGAGAAAATTTTAAGAAAAATAAAATTATTTTTATAATTATTTAATTAATTATTATTAATTAAAAACTATTTTTACTTAATTAATAATACCCTAAAATACAAGAAAATATGAAATAAAGCTAGAAAAATGAAATTATGACTTGGAAAAATCTAAAATAACTAAAAAGAATTTTCAAAACTATTTTTATATTTTTCTGATTATTTTTGTATTTTCTATGAATTAAAAACTACTTAAAACTAATTAAATTACTAAAAATTACAAATTAAACTATGAAAAATCTGGAAAAATAATTTTTTGACTTTTTATATTTATCTTAACCTAGGAAAAATGAAAACTTATTTTTTTGAAGTTTTTCTGATTTAATTGTATTAAAAGCTATTTAAAATGACTTAAAAACTGTTTTAATTAAGGAAAAATAGTAAACTGACCTAGAAAAATGTGAAAAATTCAAGAAAAGTCTAAAATAATGTTATGAATCTGAGAAAAATATAAAAACAGGGGATTGTGTGTGAGAAATTGAATCTGCAAGAGAAGTGCTTATAAATAAGCACTTATAGATAAGCTAATGGTACAAACTGAGCACCAATCCAACACAGAAGCTATAATATGCTATTACTACTCAAATGAAGCTAAATACAACTGACCTAAACCTCTAAGACACAAACTACTATGATTTGATGATTTTAAACTTAAGTGTAAAAACAGGATTTCTAGCTAATTTGTAGCTTAAGCACTAACTTGTTTAATAAGCTAATGTGAAAAACAAAGCTGAAGACCTCAAGTCCACCAGCTTAACTATCTCTGAACCAAGGCTTAGACCCTAAGGACCTAAGACCAAGCCTAGGCAAGGTCTGCAAGGTGCCTGTTCACACTCAGCTAATACTGAGTGTGCACAGGGCACATAAGAGCTTATTGAGCTGCTTATTTGGACCTCAAAGAGCTTTTGGAAAAACTTGCAAAAATCATTTATGGAAAATAGACCAGCTTAAGTTTTTAAACCAAGAGTTTCAATGAATTTGACCCAACACTGAACACATGAAGCTTGTGCAAAGATTTGGACAAACTGACTTTTCACCTTTTTGACTTTTTACTCAGAAATGGAAAATTGACTTTAATGAGATTTGCAACCAATTTTAAGGACTGAAATTGATGTTTTATGTTAAACTAAGACTAATGCAACCTATGCTACTGATTTCTTAACACAGATCAAGCCTTGGATTTTTGAAAATGCCAATAGTCATGATCTTAAGACAGGTTCTTGGTGATGTTGACTTTAAGTGCAATAAGGTGCAAAGTTAAGACAGATATGAGTCAAATGACATATATTAAGACTAAATGTGCCAATGTCAAGTACAAACTAAAGCTCAATCTCAGTTAAACACACTGATCCAAACACTATTTAAAGACAGATATGCAATTTAAACTGAGCTAACAACTGAGTTAGCTTAAACTAAAACTGAAACTGAATCAATCTAATCCTAATAACAGTTAAATGATCAAATCTAAACTAAAGCTAATAATGAATCAAGACAGATAAAGATTATGCAAAATTACACTAATATTGAAAATGAGTAATACACTCACAAGCAGTCCAGCTTATTATGTAGCTTATACCAAACCCATAACTATGCTAACTGAAGCTATTCAAACCCAAATCCAAGCTCTGCAACACCCATATCCAATTCCATCACTGTTTGAACCAAATTCTCTGCACAGTTGACTTTTGTTGACCTCATTGAGAAATTTCTTAAATCTATTTTATAAGCTTACTAAAAGCTATATAAAGCTTAAATAAACTTGTCTGAACTTAAGAATAAGCTATTGGAAGCTTGAATTCAAGAACATGAAACTAACATTTGCAACAGTAAACTGAGAACTTGAAATATAAATGAAACCTTGAATTAAGACTTGAAATGAATTAAAATGACTAAGTTGCTTAGTTTGAATACAATAAAACTTAGGATTACATTTTTAGAACACTAATTAAGCTAATTTAATAAAAAACGACATACATTTGAAAATGAAAACTAACTACTCATTTCTTCTAGCTTCTTCTTCCTCTTTTATACACCCAAAATGTTTCTCTCTCTCCTCTGATCACTTCCCACTTGGTTCCAAGGCCATTGGATGTCTTGAGTGCATTTTGGCCACTGATTTGGTTTTGGCGGGAAAAGTGGTTTTTGGCCACAGGCTCTAAAACTGCAACTAGGGGGGGTGATGTAGGTGTGATGATGAGGGGGGAAAGGATAAGGTGAGAGGTGATGGGAGATGGGTTGCAGGGGTTGGTTTTGCAGGCAAGTGGTTTTGAAGGAGATAAGGAGGAGGTGGCGGGATAAGGTGTTTGTTTGACTGGATTTGACCAGGGGGTCAAAAAAGGGAAGGGTCAAAGGCTGGCAGGGGTCACAATATATAATGGCAGGGGTCTAAAATGGGGAAGGGTCAAGGCTTGGTTTAGAATACAAGGACCACTTTTGCAATTCTGCCAAACTAGAGGGACCAAACCTGTATGTTAATACAAATATCGTCATTAAACGTTATTTATATTTTTGATCTTTGCCTAAGTTTTGTTAACGACAAAAGTAAATTTAATTTATAAAATCTTAAAGCTTGTCAAGTTTATTAGATATTAAAACAAGCTTTCTCAAACAATATATTCATCATTCAAGCATTTACATTTATGATTAGTAACATCTTGATATGACTCTAATCATTATGTATGATAGTAGTTTGTAGAATGTGTTAGGTTCTTAAAACCAAACACTACTTAAGCATTTGCATATTTCTATTAATAGTAATACAACATTTGACATCATGTATTACATCATGGAGATCATTGGAAGATTCCATTAGATATTTTGTGAAGATTTGTACTCTTCATATCTTGCACAATCTTACTTAGATAGAGTTGACTTTAGGCAAGATTTGATATCTTGACTGTCAGACTGGCGGTACCATTTTGGTACACGGGCGGAACCCTTTTAAGGGGTCCGCGGTCCGTGGACGCTCCTGTCCAAATTGGCTATAAATAGCAATGCCAAGCCAAGTAGTTTCTCATCCCTTTCTAACATACTCTCATACATATCTTCTCTCTAACCTTTCTAACTCAGTTTCATATCATATTAGTGATCTCTTTTGTAGCAAAGAAG
>BPTQ01000003.1:95197273-95207390 GCA_019973895.1 Chrysanthemum seticuspe | reverse complement strand
ACGAGATCCTCTCAATTAGTGACACATCAGCGCAGCCTTAAGTACGGGACACCGAAGGATAACTCCAGAGCAATCTAACTGGACTCAGACCTTCGAAAGGTGTGGATCAACTTCTAGTGGTTGAGAAACAGCTTAATGATTCGGGGAATAGGTCTCTAACTGACGTCGTCTCTTTCTGAAGAAAAGAGCTTGTCCATCTACCAGTTCTACAGGAACCTCCAAGTCTTCTATATCTAGAAGTTTTAGTGAACCATCGTCTACAAACTTCAGCAAAAGAAGTTATTGTACTAGAAAGTTCAGACGAGAAGAGTCCTGCTAGAAGAAGTCTATTAGTATCGGTATTTAACCCTTCTAAAGATGTGATTGGTGTGAGTCTTAAGAATCGAAACTAGAGTTCGATCAAAGCTAAGAATTCTGAGTGTGGTTAGTGTAGAAATCTTCCCAATTTATGGCTATGATTATCTGAAGAAGATCGTCCTGAGAAGAGCAGACTTGAAAGATCATGTTATTGAAGAAAACGACTTCAAACATCTGCTACCAAGTGATTTTGAAGATCTATATCTTCTGAACCTCCAAGGACATCTTGACCATCTACCTGTTCGAGAAAAGAAGTCTTTCTCTGCTGCAGTCAATCTCTGGATAAGGGGCTTAGTAATTCGACAAAGAGTTGGTGATCTTCAACTAGGTGTGGAAAGCTTCCAGACTCAGGTCAATCTAACGAGACCTCAATAGGAAGCCACAGGGCATGAATTCCGACGCGACTACACAGTGATTAACTCTCCTAGAGCAGTTATCTTTACCGACAAATATGGGTCAAGAATGCTAATGAGGCTGTGTTAGCTATACAAGTTCAGTGATGGAACGCTCAAGATTGTTGAAGAAGAATTAAATTCAAGGGTGAAGGAGTTCAAGCTAAACCTGAAGCCGGGGGACAACACGAGGTTCTGGATTGAACAAGATGTGAAGAGGTGTGAAGATTTAATTGCTGCTATCGGATGAAGACTTAAGACAAGAAAGATTTACCGCAGCCTTGAAAGCTTTGTGGGTGGGAGATTACGTGAAGGACATTACAAGCAACTTCAAAGAATAAAATGAAGACATCTTCCTTTAGTAGCCTTGTTATGTTTTATGTCATGTGTAATGTGGTGATTGTACTATGAACAACTATAACTATAATGTATATAGTAGTGATAGGTTATGGCTTGTAGTTTCCCTTTTTTATTCTAAAAAGGGAACTTAGGAGTGTTCCACTTCAGATCAAATAAAACCGGACACATTTTTTTCTAACAAGTTTTTTTTCATATTTAAATCACTTGAGATCCAAAATCTCAAAGGATTTGAAATTTTTGATCGAGGGAGAAAATGTGATATAAATATGCAATCTGATAAAAGGTGATCATTTTTTATTCAAATGTGCATACTGCTCTCCCATATGTGCTAAACGCTTTCGAATCTCGAAGCACATATTGAGGGAGAGCATTTCAAAAGGAAAATAAACTTTCAAAGTACTAATTTTTCTATGTTTCAACATAAAGTACCTTGATTGATTTTCTAATGGTTTCTTTATGGCTTATGTGATCGTGGATGTACTTCAAAAGAACTCTTTTCCTCTATGTGTTAAAATTATTTCAAATATCTCGATGCACATATTGAGGGGGAGCAACCTTTAGAAAACCACATCCTTTCCCAAAATTATCTTTAACAAAGTATTTAAAATACTAATTTTGATCGAGAAAGTGATGTCGATATTTTTAGAAAATGTTAATCAAAGAAGTGAATTCTTCATTCTCAATCTGAGATTTTCAAGCCCTCTTGCCTCCATGTGCCAAAGCAATTTCAAACATACGATGCACATGTTGAGGGGGAGCTTTTTCTGAAATATCAAAAACAATTCAGGTACAAAATGCTTTGATCATATATCACAAGTACCTGGATTGATTATTCAAATGGTTTTTAATTGGTTTCAATGGCAGAAGAACAATACCAAAAAGTCCGACCAAATTTATTTTATGCATGGAGATATAAGGATGGTTAGGTTAGGTATTCGTTCCCACGATCCCGCCAGAGCCGGAGGGATCTACCCAGGGACAATCCACTAGACAGTGTAGAGTCCTTAGGTATGATGAAAAAAGGAGAAAAATGAGAAAGGGGAAGAGTGCCGACTGAGTCTGAGCTAGTACTGGAATAAACCCAACAAGGTTCTAGTCATGAAGTCTCGGTAAGCACTGAAGGGGTTGAAGAATGAAAAAGAAATGAAATGAGAAAAGGGTGAAAAGAAATAGCCCTCCAATAATTCAACCTTAGGGCAGAAACCGGGTTCAATACATATGCTACTGGTGGTTACTAAGGTAACACCGGTATTGAAGACAAGATGTCATGGACCCAGTGACACACTGCACTACAACTTCCCAAGCTACTCAAGTTCCTCTTAAAAGGACTTGTTTCATTCTCACGGGGAACCTACATTATCTATCGACTTTCTCTTAGAGATTGTTGATATTGAAGAAGGAGACCCTCTCCCTAGTCTCTGGCATAGGAACCAAATGTGCACTATTGAGTCTAGAGCCACGAGATCATCAATAAATCTCTCTAGGACACAATCAATGAAGACTCACTGTTTCACACAATGTGGAAAGTGAGATTATATCTTAAGAGTCCTATCCTTGTGGTATTGCCAAAACATCTGAGTGATGTGTAAAACATTCACGATGAAGATGGAAATCCTTCTAGAGCCAACATCAAACAAGCTCTTGGTGGGTAACATGTGAGATCTATCCAATAGATCAAACTTGTGACAACTGGATAGAAACGATGGGGCGATTCAACATTGAATCAACCTTGGTCCAGGAAATGGATTGACGGATACCTTTGAAAAACCGGTCGTTGTGCTTAAAAATCTTTTCTCTAGCACATCGACTGTGTATTAATATTTCATAATAAAAGGTGTTTATGATTGATAATTGATTGTCCTTAAAACCTTCGTTGTATTGCAAAACACTTTATAATAAGCAATACACGATTGTTTTTCAAATCACTTTTCATCAATAAGCGAATCACAATTCACTGGTTCACTCACTCCGTGTTTTCTTCTTTGAGACGTTCTGGTTTGAGAACAGCTAGAACAGCTGCAAAACTCTGTCAAGTAGATTCTTAGGAATTCTACCTGATCACAGGCAGTACTTGTACTGATCAACGGGGAACCGTGGGCCGTGTAACTCAATTCAACGAAAGTGATCAAAGACACTTTCGTGCGCTTTATTGCTAACTGTTTTATGCAGGTACACCCGATGTTTGCAGCTGATCAGAATTGAGAAGTCAATCCATAGCCGCATGCTCACACAACACATTCATTTATAAAGAAATCATGATAAGTGCATCAATGACTCTGATATTCTCACTCCATGCTTCTGCTACGCTGCCGCAAATATCATGAATCAACTAAAGCTTCCGCTACTCTGATGGGAAAAAATCATGATCCAAAATTTGAGCATGTCGGTCCATAAGTTACTACTTCACATGTTGGCAATCCTACAATCGGATAATTTAGAGATGTTATGATGCTGATAATCTCAAAGAAAGCTCCTGATCACATATCCATGAACTACTCAAAGTCAAGGAATCGCTACCATTACATGATGTTTAAGTTGTTGAAGATATAAAGTCTACGAGCTTGAACATCAATGATTATAGATCAATTGATAAAACATTTTTCAATGTAATTATTGGGGTGACCTCCCTTAGGGGAGATTGTTAAGATTTATAAAATCCATGATGAAGTGTCAGCCACCCCAACGTATATTTAGCATATTATAGCTCGTAGATGTAATAGTATATTAGTTAGATTAGCAGTAGTGTAAGTAACACCGTGGAAGAAGGACAGGTCTTTACCCACTGTATGCCTGATCCACAGCCCGAAGGAGGGCGTAGTTATTTGTATAAATAGCCCTCTCCCCACAAGGGACAGGGTTGGATGTTCCTTTGAGAATTTAACCTTCCATTTTTTTTATCTCACTAGAATATCCCACTTTCTCTCTCTAAACTCTTAAACCATACGCCTAATATTATTATGATATGATGTGTTTGTGAAATCCAATATGTTACAAGGAGACCTGCAGAGAGGGTTCACGACAGCCCGAGAGGCAGACCGAGCGCTATGGCGCAAGTTCGGTGATAACATCAAATAGTCCTGAATATTAAGTGTCAATTTCCCTCGATAATTCTCGTATTTTATATCATTTATATGGATTTACGCTTGTTTTCCTCTATATTTCACTTTCAGGTAAATTACGAGCATTGGAGCTAATGAGACGCAGATTTGGAGAGTTTATTGAAGATATATGATAGTATGCTTATTTTGAAGTAATTACGGCGTAACTCTTCTCTCACATTACGCCGTAACAGAAGCGTGGCTCAGAAAACCAACTAAACTAAATATTACGGCGTAACTCCCTCCTAGGATTATGCCATAACTAATTAGGTCAAATGATGTTCCGCGCCGCTGCAAGCTACGCCGTAACTCGTTCCACAAATACAACGTAACCATGATTTATTGAAGATACCGCGTAACTCATTCCTGATGTTACGCTGTAACCAGCTTTTCCAGAGCAAAATACGAAGAAATGGATGTTACGGCGTAACTCTCAGCTTAAGTTACGCCGTAACCAGATCTGGCCTATAAATACCGCCGAAAATTATACATTTCTAATCAATTCACTCCACACACAAAAGCATAGAATGTGGGTAGGAGGCTGAAGGCAGATCTCAAGGAGCATACGGAGCCATCTCTAAGGTAGAAATCACTCCCTAACGATAAGCATTAGCAATTTATCATTTCTTTTACTTTTAATTCATGTATTTCAATATGTTAAACATTGAATCGATTGTTTTAGTTATTATGAGCGGCTAAGCACCTCTGGTGCAAGCCTAGTTATGATTCCTTAATTGTTTTGTTTTTTGTTTACATTGCTTCCGTATAATTGTTTCTAGTGTATGCATGCATAGTTTGTTGGTAGCTACCTTTGTTTTGGTAGTTTTGAATGGCGGTAGTGGCTAGTTACTTAGGAGATATGACCAACTAACCCTAAGTAGGTAGACTGAGTGGGAAGGGCAAGAATTGACCAACTGGCGACCCTTCTTCGCTTGTGCGATTTGACCAACTCATCACCTACCGTTTGGATGAACTTATGAAATTAGGGATGAGTGTTTAAAATGCTAGCGCCCGGGCACTCATTGTTATGAATCTTGCATGTAGTGGAACTTAATGACTTGGTGATACGCGTACAACACGCGTTCGGGGTCAAGAGAAACTTCCTTTTCTTCGAGCAAGTTTTTCAACAACCTAGGTAGTGAACCTAATCGTTGTAGTTTAGTATTAGGGTAAGCCTCGGGATTCATATCGTTCTCTTGGGGAATTGGAATGCTAGTGAGAAATTACTACGCTAAGGTTGGGGTTGATGAATATTTTTTTAGAAAATTAAAGGTACGATCTCAGGGTTTGGATTTGGGGGGTGGTACTTCTACCAACTACTCTACTATTCTAATTATCTAATCTAAGGGGTAGTCTATGTCTATTGAAGTGTGCTCGTATGATGATTAAAAATGTGGTCTACCTAGATACTATTACTCCCTAGTTATCTTTTATTGATGGTTGAATTGTCACGTCCTTATTCTTAACGTGTTGTGTTTTCTAAAGTTGTAGGGTGTGCTTTTATCCCTAACTCTTTGAAGCTACCTAAGGTTAATGACTACGAAATCTCTAGGATTCATAAACTTAACACTAAGGTTTTCTTTGGATTTTTAGCCTACAATTCCGCTAGTAATTATAAACTAATGTTTACAAAGATTAATCAAGCATTAAAAACACAACGATGGCTTTAAGCACTCCTAAGCCAATTACAATTAAGATAAGAGACAATCAATCAATATTCAGTAACTAGGTTTCATAGATCTACGCAAACACACAAGTAAATTAGCCGGACATGTTAAACATGCAAGCATACACACATTCAATCGAAGACATAATGAAATCAAGGGAATAAATAACTCATCTCGATGTAAAATAGGGTATTAGAACCCTAAAATACTGTCCAAGACAGACTACAATCATTTTAAGTTTTTACTCCACAAGTATACCTCTTTAAAAGTCTGAAAATCCGAATTCTATATATAGAGTTACAACTGTGACGGCATCCCCTTTTAATTGTGACGCCGTCAGATTGCCGCCATTAGGGTTTCGTCTTGGCCAAGTCAACTTTGGGACGGCGTCACGTTGTGGTTTTGACGCCGTCAGCTTCAGCTTCTAATGTCGTCAGAATCTGGATCTAGGGCGTCTGGGATGAAAATTCTTCGTGACGCCCTACTCTTCAAAGTCTGACGCCGTCAGGTGTAAAATAGCAATTTCACTCCTGAGTCGTCACAAATATAAGGACGACGTCGCCCTTTGTGTGGGATGCCGTCAGGTGCATCTTCAGCAGCTTGAGTGTCTTGATCTTAACTTTAGCCATTTTCTTCACATGTTCACTCCTTTTCATCCAAATAAGCATCATTCCAGCATTTTGCCTTCAAGAGACCTAAAAAGTGAAAAGGAACAAAATTCACCAGTAACGGATATAAAAGTGGGCGATTAAGGGCTTAAATGACCCCTAAAAGTGTACGTTTTAAATCCTTATCAAATATCCCTACACTTGGTATTTGCTTGTCTTCAAGCAAATGTGCTTTTGGCCAATCAATTTATAAGTTAGGGGGCATAAACCCATGGCTTAACATAATTCACAACAAGTATAAGCCCCGCAAAGTCATAACAAGCACGGAAATTATATACTAGCACCTCACAAGTGGTGGTTGGATACTCTCATCTCTCGGGTGTATATGAAATATATCAAATGGAAATGGAAGATAAAAACTCATTAACTGGTCATAGTACATAGATTACCATAGCTTGAGACTAGATCAAACCTCCACCGCTTTGGCGTAAGCACCTAGGAGTAACTATCTAAGAGGTCTTTTAAAGGGTTGTAACGTTAGACTTACGATTAGGGAAACAAAGGGTTTGGTTGGATAGGCGATTTAGTGGTGGCAAGTCAAAAATCTTTACGTTACAAGAATGAGAAGAATGGCATTGCTAAGCCGAGACTAGAATCTCTAAACTCTAGATAACTTGAAACAAACAAACATAAATATAAAGATAGATGTAGGATGGTGGCCCGTATATTTTTTCATTTTTTTCATTTTTTTTCATACACTTTTACTCTACCATCCTCTACGATAACATCAAAATATAAGGGATTTATAGGCACATCCCTACACTTGAGTTTTTATTACTCTAACGCTAATTTGACCCGAATTGAAAAGATCAAAACACTTGTAGTACATTATTACGTAAATAAAGGGAATTTGAATTTAACGTTCTTTCCCGTCACTCCATAAAATTTAGCTTTACCCATGAGTCCCAATCGTCCCAAAACTGTGTACAAAAGATATGACTCAACTTAGCAACCATGCAAGTAACTAGATAATTGAACTAAGGGTTTAGTATGATAACAATAATGCACTAAAAGTGAGTGCATACAAGGTAGGCTAAGGCGATTTGGGTGTACATTTGTGGGTGGATTGTAAACAATGCTCTTCATTGATATTCTAGAAAACCGAAACATCACGAGAACCGCGAAAAGGATAGGCTCTGAGGGGTTAACTAGGGGTATCGTGTACTAAAGATAAGTACAACGCAAGAGTGTAGGGTAATTACTCAACTTTGTGGAAGAAGTAATTATAATACGGGTATCAAACAGGGGTTATCCTAATGCCTCTTATCATTTAGTTATTCCTAACTACACAAGTGTAGTCTCACTAGCGATCTCGGAATGCATCACAAAACAAGTTCTAGAATCTATTATACTACCGGTACACTCTCGAAGTGTTAGGAATTAGAAATTCCCGGTATTAAAGAGTCGGTCACCTCAAGTATATGTAATCGTTAGAAAGCTCGTAGTCATAGTTCATTTAAGTTTAGTAGTATTTAGTTAAGTAACACCGTGGAGGACGGACGGGTCTTTACCCACTGTATGCCTGATCCACAGCCCAAAGTGTGGCGATTTATGTAAGACTATAAATACTCTCTACCTCCCAAGGTAGAGAGTTGGAGCTCATAATAATATCTTTCACTTTCTCTCACTAAGTTCCCTAAACCTCTAACTTTCTCTCTCTAGAATTCCATCTATATGCTACTTTATGTTATGGTTTGATGTGTATGTGAAAAGTTATATCTTACAATTGTTATCAAGAGCCATGGTTAGATCATATCTTGCACATCTTTGGATTTATAGTGGTTTTTAGGTGGTTTTTGAGTTTGAAAAAGTTTAGTGGTTTTTGCATCATTTGGTTGATTTCTTGTGTTAAAGTTTGAATTTTGTTGGTACTTTTATGTTTAGAATCATCAAAAGTGTTTAGGTTTTCATTTGGTAAGCTTGAATCATCTTGGTTGGGTTGTTTTTGGATTGAAAAGTGATGTTTTTATGGTTTTTCAAGCTAGCGACTTAGTTCACGGAATATTTTCTTGGTAGCGACTTGCTTCACATTTTTGTAGCGACTTACAGTGTTGGAGCTAGCGAGTTAGATCTAGCGAGTTAAAGTACAAGTAGTGGACTCTCCACTACGGGTAGCGACTTGTGGTAGCGACTTGGTCAGTAGCGAGTTGCTCTTTAGCGACTTGTGTCTCTAGCGACTTGTGTAGCGAATTGCTGCCAAAATTTAGTTAGCGACTTGGTCTGTAGCGAGTTACTACTTAGCGACTTGTTTTTCTGTTAGCGAATTGGGATTCTAGCGACTTGGCTGTCTAGCGAATTAATTGGTAGTGACTTAGTGCATTTGTTTCTAGCGACTTAGTGCATTATCATCTAGCGACTTGAGTGATTGTTTACGGTTTTCTCTTGATTTAGTAAAATCCCGTGAAAGAATCTATTTCCCGGTTTAATCATAGAGTTATAAAATCCCGTATAATCTGTTAACATGTCTACCAACGTCCCTACTGTCATCTCCACTGTTGCCGAGGATGTACAAGCAGCTGGATCAGATACTCGTCCACCCATGCTTGACAGAACTGACTACGACTCTTGGGCTCAGCGAATCAGATTGTATTGCCTTGGAAAGGAAAATGGTGTCAACATTCTCAAATCCATTGATGAAGGACCATATCGAGTTGAAACGACTAGAGACATACTTGATACTAATGAAGATGGTACTCCTGTTTACGGAATGGACAGACCTAAGATGTATGATGAGCTTGATGATAAGGAGAAAAAGAGATTCGATGCAGATATCAGGGCTTCAAACATTGTTCTTCAAGGTCTTCCTAAAGACATCTACAAGCTGATCAATCATAACACGGATGCAAAGGCAGTTTGGGATAATGTTAAGATGCTTCTATTAGGTTCTGAACTGACCATGGAAGACAGAGAATCCCAACTCTATGACGAATTTGAGCACTTCAAGATGAAACCAGATGAGAATGTCTATGAGTACTATGTGAGATTATATAAGTTAGTTAATGACATGAGGAACATCAGAATGACTATGCCTAACATTCAGTTGAATTCAAAATTTGTGAACAACATAAATCCCGAATGGCACAAGTTTGTTACCGCTGTGAAGCTTACTAAAGGATTGAAGAACACAAACTATGAGCAACTCTATGCCTTCCTCCTTCAGAATGAGAGACATGCTATGTTTGAAAAATTGATTCTCAATCAGTTCAAAACTAACCCAGGAGAGACGAGCTCGTCTAATGATTCAACTGCCTTCTACTCAAACATCGGAATCACAACCAAAGCTTCACAAGTCATACCCTTGGGTAATGGTAATCACAAACTCATTCCTGATCCTATGTACAAACAAGCTGATGCTGATGCACACGTGGGAAGCTTCATTAATCAACTAGCTCTTCTGATTAGCCAAAACATGAATTCTCTCCCACAAACCAACAAAAACCTCAGAACAGCATCTAACCCACACAATCAGGCTACTGTTAAAGATGGAAGGATCGTGGTGCAACCAGTTCAGGAAAGACAGTATGATCAGGGAAGGGGTGGTGCTGGTAGAGGTTATGTGGGCAATCAGAATCGAG
>BPTQ01000003.1:95140778-95188865 GCA_019973895.1 Chrysanthemum seticuspe | reverse complement strand
ACACTTATTTGTGATATTTTTATCATTTTGATGCATTTCTGAGTGTTTTCAGATGTTTTTGCAGTTTAAATGGTACAAAAATGATGAGTATTTAGACACTCATCAATCCCCCACACTAAGATATTGCTAGTCCCTAGCAATGTTTTGAGAAAAATTAATGGATTTCAACTCTTTACCAAAAGCCATTACTTCTGGAGTAGCCAATTGTTTCAGTTCAAGTAAGAACCTTGGTACAACGATAACCAAATGATTTTGAGCAAATCACCAGCTTCCAACGGATTTGATTTGTCTTTACCAGAAGCCGTTTGCTTCTGGACTAGCCAACTCTTAGATAAATTATTAATATTATCTTTGGTGAGCTGATTACCAATTATGGTTTTTCCACTGCCTTTACCACAAGCCATAAACTTGCGGGCTAGCCAACTCTTCACTTTTAAGGATATGGTGAGCTGAACACCATACAATTTTGGGCAAATTGCAAGTCGTCAACGGATTTGAGATATCTTTACCAAGAGCCGTTTGCTCCTGGATTAGCCAATCCTTATGTGGGTTAGACATGGTGGACTGATTACCATTTGTTGTGTTTAGTACATAGTACTTCCACTAAAAAAAATTTTTAATTTGGCCATTTTGGGGGAAAAAGGGACTAAAAGGGTACATTTATGATTAAATTCGCCAGAATTTCCCCCCCCCCCCCACACTTAGAAATGAATATTGTCCTCAATATTCAAAGTACCGGCTGTTATGCCAAAACTTAGAACGTAAAAAGATAACATTACTAGCTAAGTGTAGAAACACAACAATTATTCTCTTTTTTTAATATTTACAATTTTCATTCATTTTTAAGATCTATATACAACATGTGGAGTATCTCCCCCACACTAGAGTGGTACACACGGGTGAAAACCCATGTTTAACTACTGTTTTTGATTACCGAGTCGCTAGCTTGACTCGACCCCGAATTAATTTGTTCATGGGGAAGCAAAGTGGAAGAGACAATCTCCATCGGACTTTCATTCAAGATGTTTGGACAAACATTTGAAGCACGTGAAAGTTCCACACTGACGAGATATATTCAGACAGACCCGGCTCACAAATGGTACATGGAAATGCCGGGGTCAAAGATAATGTCTTCATTCCCGAAGGAGTGAAGAACAGGAGAAGTGACAGAATATATGAAGAAAAGAAAGAAAATCATGATAAAAATCATGACTAACTCTTCATCCTCAATAGGAGAATTCATAGTTTCATGAATCTCATCAGTTAAGCTCGCTTGATCAAGACATATTAAGGGTGTGTCTAGATCAAAGTGGAAGTTATCATACTCCAGCGGAGATATGATATGAGTGAGTTCATCGGCGAACTCCTCATGAAGAGAATCAATCACAAGATGTAAATCTGTGAATTCTTGTTCCACTGTAGACTCATCACTATCCTCAATCTGAGTATCAAAGAGTGGATTCTCATAAATTAAGGTGAATTCAGATTCGAATTCAAATAGAGGATTGGTGAGAGTTGTTTTGAATGCTTCAGGAACAAAGTGATTAACATTCACTATTGGACTGTTGGAATAAGAAGTGAGTGAACGATCATTATCAAGGAGACTTTCAGTCTCTCCCAGATCGCCTTTGAATTCAAAAAGACTATCATTACTTTCCGATGAAAGTGGATTGATGTGAGTGAGTTCATTGGTGAACTCCTCAAGAAGATGATCAGCATCAGACTGTGGGAGTGATGCCTCAACATACTCGATGTTTCCATAAGAAGTACAATCGTCGCTAACATCGGAGAAAGTTTCAAAATGATCTTTTGAACACTCAAGAGGGGAAAGAGAATCACACACATGATCAGAAGTTCCCTGTGACTCTCTCGGGATTGGGCCAAGGTTCTCAACACTAGACTTTATGAATTCGTCCGATTCCTTTTCAGGAATAGTGTCAAGATGCTCGTCCCCCATGTTCAGAGAGTGAGTGGGAGCTTCGGGTGTGATAGCAGTTGTTTGAGATGGAATCTCAACTGCTGGGATATCAACTGACTGAGGGAGTTGAGAAATAATATTCTTAAAAGAAATACTCTCCTCGTCATCATCATACATAGCTGCCTTAAGAAATTGGGAACGCCTTAGAGTTGCATGCTCTAGGACTAATAATTCTTCCCTAGATTTGCGAGCCTCTTGTTCTTCGGCTAGCAATTCTCCCATGGTTTTCTCACCACTCACTTGATTCTTAAAGTTTTGAATCATATCATCAAGTGTTTTCATTGCGGTTTCAAAATCTTAGGAAATTTCTTTAGGCAACGGCTCAGGTGGAGTTTGAACCGTATGGTGCTGTGGAGGTTGGAAATTGTCAAACCTGTGAGAGTCATGATTGTTACAAGGGAATGGATTCCCTATTTGACAATCAGAGCTGAAGTGGGGACAGTACTCACAACAGTAAAACTGTTGAGTCTGGACTGGTGAATTATATGGATATTGGTCATAACCAAAGTTCTGAGCATCACCGGAAAATTGTTCATAGACAAACGTGTTTCCGGATTGACACTCAAATCCTTGGTGAGGACCTCCACAAAATTCACAGCAGTTATGTTGATTATATGAAGATAAGTCGGGCTGTGGTGGGTAATTGTAAAAGTTTGAGGGGTCGTTAAATGAGTTCGGATTAGGATCATAATCAAATGAATTCCTCGAACCACAAAACAAACAACTCCCGTTACGAATATCATTACCACACTGTACACACGTACACCAACGACAGGGTGAACCAAAAAGAGGCTCACCACAACCGACACAAGGAATAAACGATTTCATTTGAGAGTTATGAGAAGGAATCGGTTTATTCAAAGAATTAACAAAACCAACATGGTGATTCGAATGACTATTAAGTCTCGAAGAACATTTTGAAAAATCCGGAGGTGGGACAAGTGGTGTGCTCTGAGAGCTAGCAATTTCCACCACTTCCGTTATGGTCTCCGGTTCTGGTTCTTGAGAAACGTGAAGATTAGGCAAGTCATTCTTGCTAGTTACCGGTCTAAATTCTGCATGTTTGCTTTTAACCGTAAATCGTGAAAGTTTAGGATCAATTTTAGACGGCTTAGGAGCAATCGAGGGGTTAGATCTTTGGATAACCGTAGGTTGGACGTTTTTAGCACTTCCATTATTAGAGGGAAGTATCTGGTCCTGTGTCACCCCGGTTTCTCGTTCCATTTCCCTACGCAGAATTAATGGATCATCACGAACAACACGAATTCTTGACATTTGTGATAAAGTCTGAAGTTTTTCAACTTCGTCCCAGAATTCGTCGCAGTCGAGAGATTCCATGAGAAATAGAAGAAGTTAGAATCAAATGGAAAGAGGGTAAAGGGATAAAGAATCAAAAAGGGTAGGAGGGTAAAGATGAATATTTTTGGATTTTTAGATAAACATTTTGTAAAAACAAAGAATGAAAATCTTTTTGGGTTTTTGATTTTTAAGATGTTTTTGGATTTTTATAAGAAAATATAAATACATATGGATGGTATGAACAAGGAGTGAATATCCAAATCACTAATCTGCTAAACGTAGGATAATTAGCACAGTTCCCCGGCAGCGGCGCCAAAAATTTGATTCGCTCCCAAACGGTCAAGTTTTATCACGCAAGCTAGCCACTTGTGAATGGCTAACCGTAACAAACTTAAAACAGTCTGGAAACAAATGCAATGAAGTCCAGGAGAGTATAGTGTTTCTGATGAGTGTCTAAATACTCATCATTTTTGTACCATTTAAGCTGCAAAAACATCTGAAAACACTCAGAAATGCATCAAAATGATAAAAATATCACAACTAAGTGTTTTATGTGTTTTAAATGCAAAAATATCAAAATCTGGTGAAAAACGTATCAAGTTTGCATAATTGGCAGTTTTAGTCCCCCAAGTTTCAAAAATTGTCAAAAACAGTCCCTGGTAAATCTAAATAAAGAAAAATGTTATTCAAGATCCCTGAAATATTCTAAGTTGTCAAAAATGGTCCTTGAATAAATCTTTTGTTAAATGGCAGAAAAGGTCCCTCAACTTTCAAAAATGTCAAGTTTGGTCCCTTGAAAATTGAAATTGTCAAATCTAGTCCTTGTACTATTGAAGGTTGTCAGTTTTAGTCCTTGTGTTAACCTTGGAATAATGGCAGAATTAGTCCTTCAAAATTTCAGAAATTACAAGTTTAGTCCTTGTCATTTAAGCTTAAAACCTAAGCCTTGTCTAAACTAAGCATTTGACCCCTACCAAAAGCCTTTGACCCTGCCAATTGCCATTTGACCCCTGCCCATCCTGTGACCCTTTCCTTTTTGACCCTTTGGTCAAACCAAGTCAAACAAATACCCTAGCCCGCCCCCACTGTTTATCTTCTTCCACTTGCCTGTGCCCTCACCAGTCACCTCCTTCCTCAGACCTTTTCTCCTTTTCCACCACCCTCATCATCATCAACCCCCCACAATAAATGCCACCCCCCTAGTGATAAAACACAGGCCTACGAGTCAAATTTAGGTCTTCCCGCCAAAATGATAAAAATGGCCAAAATGTGCAAAACTCAACCATTGGCCAATTTCAGAGGTGGGATTCAATCAGAAGGACACGTGGGAGTCAATGGAAGTATAAAAAGAGGAAGAGAAGAAGAGAGAAGGCAGTAGTTAGTTATTTTTATTCAATGTATGTCGTTTTTCTTAAATTCTCTCAATTAGTAGTTTAAAATGTAATCTTAAGCATTTATTGTATTCAAACTAAGTTACTTAATCATTTTACTTCATTTCAAGTCTCAATCCAAGGTTTAACTTAAATTTCATTTTTTCATATTTACTGTTGAGAAAGTTAGTTGCAAACCACTGTATTAAAGCTCTCAAGTAGTTTTATTTTAACTAAAACATGTTTATTCAAGCTTATTAAAGCTTTTGATAAGCTTGGGAAGCAGTTTCAAGCATTTTCACTTGTGGTCAACAAAAGTCAACAGGGAAGAGAAAATGGCTCAAACAGGTTTGGAATTGGATAAGGGATTGATGCAGAGGTTGGAATGGGTTGGAAATGGGTTAGAATAGTGATTTTGTGTTTGGTATAAGCTGCATAATAGTTGGACTGCTGTGAGCTTTTCTTTCTCTTCATGTTAATTTTTTGTTCAAATCTGTATGAGATTGTTTCATGTAGTTAGTATCAATTGTTAACTCAAATCATTGCAATTAGGTTCAGTTTGGTTAGTGATAGTTAGAATAGGGGGTAACTCACACTAGTTAAGTGGTTTGTTAGTAAAAGTTTGCTCACAAGTTACATGAACCTGTGTTTGGTATAAGCTGGCATTTGGGATTGCAGAGCTTATAAGTGGTTAGACTCAGTTTGGTAAGTCTCCTTTAGGTACATGAGACTCATTTTAGTCACTCATTTGCACACTATAGTAGTGAAAGTCAAAAATTAAACCTCCACTGTCTTACATACTTTACTGTTGTGAATTTGGAAAATCAAAAGTTTATTTTGTGCTTGTAATACATAGATATAACTAGCATTAAGCTCATTTCAGTATAATACATCAATCTCAGTCTTTGAATTGGTTGCAAATCTCATTAAAGTCAAAATCTCCAAATTTCTTCAAAAAGTCAAAACTGAAAACTCAGTTTTTACCAAACTGAGTTGATTTGTCTTGAGTTCATTTCTGGACCAATTTCAATAAAACTTGTGGTTTTGAAAAGCTCTACTGGTCTAGTTTATTATTGTGAATTTTGTGTATTTTTGAGAATTTTCTTTAAGCTCCAAATGAGCTTGTCAAAGGAGCTTAATATGCCCTGTGCACTGACTCAGTTGATACTGAGTCTGCACAGGGACTTGCAAGGCTTGTCAAGGGCTCAGCTTAGCTCACCTAGGTCTAGTTTTTGGTTTTAAGATTCTTGGCCAGGTCTTCTCCAAGTTCCAATTGCTGGTTCTCATATTCAGCTTATTTTGAAGCTTGTGCATAAGTTCAAACTTGGTTCCCTAAACCTGTGTTTGGCACAAATACTCAATTCATCCAAATCTGTTGTAATTGCAAATCAGTGGTTTAGGCTTGTTGAGACTTGTTGCATTTTGGCTCTTTTAGCTTATCCAAGCTTCTGTTTCAGTTTGGTGGCCCTTGGTGCTCACTAGCTTATTCCAAGTGCTTATTTCTTAGCACTTTGCACATCAGTTTCATATTCCTCCACATAACCCCATGTTTTTCTATTTTTCCTATATTCCTACTAATATTTTATACTTATCCTGAATTTTTCATATTTTTCCTGTCCTGTTTGCTATTTTTCTTAATTTAAATTAGTTTTTAAGCATTTTTAATTAGCATTTAATACAATTAATTAAGAAAAGGTTCAAAAAAATAATTTTTCATTTTTCTTAAGTTAAGATAAATATAAAAAGACAAAAAAAAATTTTTCTAGATTTTTCTTAGTTAAATTTGTATTTTTAAGTAATTTAAGTAGTTTTAAATAGTTTTTAATTCCTAGAAAATACAAAAATAATCAGAAAAATACAAAAATAGTTTTGAAAATTCTATTTTGTTATTTTAGATTTTTCCAAGTCTTAATTTTATTTTTCTAGCTTTACTTCATATTTTCTTGTATTTTAGGTTATTATTAAACAGTTTTTTAATTAATAATAATTTATTAAATAGTTATAAAAATAATTTTCTTTTTCTATAAATTTTCTTTTATCATTAGGTTTGTAAAAATATCATTTCCATATTTTTAGGATTAATATTGTGTAAGTTTCACATTTTTATTTGTACGTTACGTAGTTTTTAAATGCAGTTTTATAAAAACATAAAAGCAAAAACATCATTTTGCAAATAGTGATAGCGTTTATTTAATATTTTTTATCTTTTTAATTTCCTTTAATTTGCATTTAAGCCCCTGTAGTTTATGGGCTTTCTCTTTAGGTATAGATCAATCACTATCCTTTCCCGTTCAAATCCTCTCGATCACTTTACGTTTGACTATTATCGCACAGCTCGTTGGGACTTAACGACCTGGGGAAACACTATACTCTCCTGATCTTCATTGCATTCGTGCTTGAGCTGTTTTAAGTTTGTTACGGTCGGCCATTCACAAGTGGCAGGCTTGAGTGATAAAACTTGACGGTTTGGCACGCATCAGTTTCCCCAGGTCGTTATGTCCCAACGAGCTGTGCGAGAATAGTCAAACGTATAGTGATCGAGAGAATTTGAACGGGAAAGGATTGTGATTGATCTATACCTAAAGAGAAAGTCTATAAATTACAGGGGCTTAAATGCAAATTAAAGAAAATTAAAAAGGTAAATTTTATTAAATAAATGCTATCACTATTTTAAAAATCTAATGTTTTTGATTTTTCTTTTATAAACTTAAATTAAAAACTACGTGACGTACAAAAAAAAATGTGAAACTGAAGCAATATTAATCCTAAAAATATGAAAATGACATTTTTACAAACCTAATGATAAGAGAAAATTTTAAGAAAAATAAAATTATTTTTATAATTATTTAATTAATTATTATTAATTAAAAACTATTTTTACTTAATTAATAATACCCTAAAATACAAGAAAATATGAAATAAAGCTAGAAAAATGAAATTATGACTTGGAAAAATCTAAAATAACTAAAAAGAATTTTCAAAACTATTTTTATATTTTTCTGATTATTTTTGTATTTTCTATGAATTAAAAACTACTTAAAACTAATTAAATTACTAAAAATTACAAATTAAACTATGAAAAATCTGGAAAAATAATTTTTTGACTTTTTATATTTATCTTAACCTAGGAAAAATGAAAACTTATTTTTTTGAAGTTTTTCTGATTTAATTGTATTAAAAGCTATTTAAAATGACTTAAAAACTGTTTTAATTAAGGAAAAATAGTAAACTGACCTAGAAAAATGTGAAAAATTCAAGAAAAGTCTAAAATAATGTTATGAATCTGAGAAAAATATAAAAACAGGGGCTTGTGTGTGAGAAATTGAATCTGCAAGAGAAGTGCTTATAAATAAGCACTTATAGATAAGCTAATGGTACAAACTGAGCACCAATCCAACACAGAAGCTATAATATGCTATTACTACTCAAATGAAGCTAAATACAACTGACCTAAACCTCTAAGACACAAACTACTATGATTTGATGATTTTAAACTGAAGTGTAAAAACAGGATTTCTAGCTAATTTGTAGCTTAAGCACTAACTTGTTTAATAAGCTAATGTGAAAAACAAAGCTGAAGACCTCAAGTCCACCAGCTTAACTATCTCTGAACCAAGGCTCAGACCCTAAGGACCTAAGACCAAGCCTAGGCAAGGTCTGCAAGGTGCCTGTTCACACTCAGCTAATACTGAGTGTGCACAGGGCACATAAGAGCTTATTGAGCTGCTTATTTGGACCTCAAAGAGCTTTTGGAAAAACTTGAAAAAATCATTTATGGAAAATAGACCAGCTTAAGTTTTTAAACGAAGAGTTTCAATGAATTTGACCCAACACTGAACACAGGAAGCTTGTGCAAAGATTTGGACAAACTGACTTTTCACCTTTTTGACTTTTTACTCAGAAATGGAAAATTGACTTTAATGAGATTTGCAACCAATTTTAAGGACTGAAATTGATGTTTTATGTTAAACTAAGACTAATGCAACCTATGCTACTGATTTCTTAACACAGATCAAGCCTTGGATTTTTGAAAATGCCAACAGTCATGATCTTAAGACAGGTTCTTGGTGATGTTGACTTTAAGTGCAATAAGGTGCAAAGTTAAGACAGATATGAGTCAAATGACATATATTAAGACTAAATGTGCCAATGTCAAGTACAAACTAAAGCTCAATCTCAGTTAAACACACTGATCCAAACACTATTTAAAGACAGATATGCAATTTAAACTGAGCTAACAACTGAGTTAGCTTAAACTAAAACTGAAACTGAATCAATCTAATCCTAATAACAGTTAAATGATCAAATCTAAACTAAAGCTAATAGTGAATCAAGACAGATAATGATTATGCAAAATTACACTAATATTGAAAATGAGTAAAACACTCACAAGCAGTCCAGCTTATTATGTAGCTTATACCAAACCCATAACTATGCTAACTGAAGCTATTCAAACCCAAATCCAAGCTCTGCAACACCCATATCCAATTCCATCACTGTTTGAACCAAATTCTCTGCACAGTTGACTTTTGTTGACCTCATTGAGAAATTTCTTAAATCTATTTTATAAGCTTACTAAAAGCTATATAAAGCTTAAATAAACTTGTCTGAACTTAAGAATAAGCTATTGGAAGCTTGAATTCAAGAACTTGAAACTAACATTTGCAACAGTAAACTGAAAACTTGAAATATAAATGAAACCTTGAATTAAGACTTGAAATGAATTAAAATGACTAAGTTGCTTAGTTTGAATACAATAAAACTTAGGATTACATTTTTAGAACACTAATTAAGCTAATTTAATAAAAAACGACATACATTTGAAAATGAAAACTAACTACTCCTTTCTTCTAGCTTCTTCTTCCTCTTTTATACACCCAAAATGTTTCTCTCTCTCCTCTGATCACTTCCCACTTGGTTCCAAGGCCATTGGATGTCTTGAGTGCATTTTGGCCACTGATTTGGTTTTGGCGGGAAAAGTGGTTTTTGGCCACAGGCTCTGAAACTGCAACTAGGGGGGGTGATGTAGGTGTGATGATGAGGGGGGAAAGGATAAGGTGAGAGGTGATGGGAGATGGGTTGCAGGGGTTGGTTTTGCAGGCAAGTGGTTTTGAAGGAGATAAGGAGGAGGTGGCGGGATAAGGTGTTTGTTTGACTGGATTTGACCAGGGGGTCAAAACAGGGAAGGGTCAAAGGCTGGCAGGGGTCACAATGTATAATGGCAGGGGTCTAAAATGGGGAAGGGTCAAGGCTTGGTTTAGAATACAAGGACCACTTTTGCAATTCTGCCAAACTAGAGGGACCAAACCTGTAATTTCTCCAAAGTTGTCACAAGGACCAAAACTGACAAGTTCCAATAGTACAAGGACCAGTTTTGACATTTTCAAATTTCCAAGGACTAAACTTGACATTTTTCAAAGTTTAGGGATTTAAATTGTAATTTTGCAATTTTAAATCTCAAGGACCAATTTTGACAACTTAAGAATCCCTAGGGACTTAAAATGATATTTTTCTTTATTTTGATTTACCAGGGACTGTTTTTGACAACTTTTGAAACTTGGGGGACTAAAACTGCCAATTATGCAAACTTGATACGTTTTTCACCAGATTTTGATATTTTTGCATTTAAAACACATAAAACACTTATTTGTGATATTTTTATCATTTTGATGCATTTCTGAGTGTTTTCAGATGTTTTTGCAGTTTAAATGGTACAAAAATGATGAGTATTTAGACACTCATCAGGTCTCTGCCATAATCACCAATGATATGTATCAACCCTGGAGAGCCATTGCCACCATCCTTAACCTTTTTTTAACCGGGAAAATGTCAGGGTTTGACAGAGTAAGGGCTCCAATTTTACAAATCGTGTGGGGAATTGTTAAACAAAGGAATGTTGATTTTGCTGAACGCATTTGGGAAGAATTCTCATTGGCCATGGACACATTCATCACCGACAGACAAAACTTCTTGAATCAAGTCAAGGAAAGGAAAGCAGACAACAAGAGGGTGATTCCTAGCATTCGGTTCTCTAAGTTAATCATCCAACACTTGCAGCAGAAATATCAGTTCAATCCGAGAAAAGAAGCAGTTCTACATGAGGCGAGCAGTGAACTTTTGCTTGGTAACTTGAAATATGTTGCCAAAGGTACAGACAAAGTGATCTTTGGCATGCCAATTCCTGAAACTCTACTCACTGAAAGAATCAAGAAGGCATATTACTTCAAAAGATACTTAAAGAAGGCCTCCGGCACAACCACTGAAGACACACCTAAATCTACTCCCTCTCAACCCAAATCCAGACAATCAGAGTCCACCTACTCAAGTCTTCCCGAGGGGAAGAAGAAACTTGATACTTCAGTATCTGCTGATTCTCCACCTCAAAAGCAAAAAAGGAGAATGAGAGACGCCGGAAAGGGAAAAGATGAAGGATCCAAGGTTCCTGAGAGATAAATGAGTTTGATGGATAAAGACGAGGCTGCATTACAATAAGGAATCCAACTGAGTTTGGAAACTCTAAACATGCCTCAAAGATAACAAGTAGGAGGGGTCGTGTTACGAGAACTTGTGTTTGCACCACATAAAACAACTCCAGTTGCACAAGGTAAAGGCAAAGGAATTGCTGGAGAAGAAGCTGTACAAGCAGCTCAAATGTTGCTAACCATCTCCTCTCCGACTCCGAAAACAACAAATCAATTTGAGCTCAAGAAAAGAAGCGTTGAATCATCCTCAGCTCAAGAGCATATTGGAGTGGAGAATGACATGTCTGACACACAGAAGGAAACTCTTGCTTCTAGTGACACTCAGTCAGAAAGTCAGGAAATAGCACCTTCTACTGAAGAGGTTCCAGTGCTTGAGACAGAGATTAAACATGCAGACACAGACAAACATATTACAGAGGTTGAGGGTAATGAACTACTGGAAGGCTCACAGGAGATCCCTGAGCCAAGATCTGAGGATCACCTCTATCTGGAAGAAACAAACATGTCCACAGGATCATTGTCATCACTGAAGAATATTGAGCCTGACTTTACTTATGGTGATCAATTCCTAAAGGACAGACCCTCAGATATCGAGTCTGATAAACAAAATGAGGAAAAGGAGGAAGTTCAGTCCATGTTCTCGGTCACTATTCAGCAAGACACATCTACCATTCCTCCAATGTCAGCATCGATTGTCACTTCATCATCAACAACTCCATCAATCGCACCTTCACCACTAACTCCTGCTAAAGCAACCGCACTTCCACCACCAGAGCCTGCTACAATTTCCTCACCAGTTGTCATTGTTAGTGACTCTGTCACTTCACCAGTTTCAGCACCTCCTGCCAAGTCTACAGAACAACTTCTTGAAGAAGCACTCAAAAGAATCAATGTCCTCGAGATGCATCATTTGCCTGATACAGTCAAGCATCTTGATCGTCGTGTCTCCAAGCTGGAAAACCTCAATTTTGACACTGCTGTTGCAAATGCTATTGAAGCGAAAGTAAAAGATGCAGTGGAATGGGCAATGAAAGCTCGTCTGCTTCAGAGGTTTAAAGATTTGCCTATCTCTGATATGAGATCAGTTCTTTCCGATAAGATGTATGATGCATATGAACATTTGGATGAGGTTCATAAGAAGTTATATGAAGCTCTTGAAGAATCAATAAAGCACGATAATCACATGCAGTTTTTGGAAGACATTCGTGAACGGGAAAGTAAGAAAAAGAGAAGAGTGGTGTTGATGGAATCAATCTCTGGAATACCAAAATCTCCACCACCTCCTCCACCTCCAACTGGTGGAGCTGGGACATCTGCAGCTGGTGGATCTTCCGGTACTGCCACTACTCATAAGACTAACCTACCAACACCTCCACCAAAATATTCAAATCAAACTGGATCGTCAAGTGGTCAAGGATCTCAAAAGACTTCTACAGCTTGGACCACTGTTGATTCTAGGTTTACACCTACATTCTCTACTATTCCAGAAGAGCAGATGCTCAATGAAGAGTCTTATGCTGCCCAAGAGTTAGAATCTGAAGAAGATGATGTTTCCACCAAGCATATCCCCAAAGTTACTAAAGAAGAAGATTGGTGGGATGCTTATATTGAGGGTAAACGCATCAAAATGCCTAGAGTTGCACCATCAAAGGACATGTCTCAAAGCTGGCTTACCAAAGATAAACCTCAAACTCCTGAACCTTCATGGTATATTCCTGAGTCTGACTCGATAATCCCTGACAACAATTGGGCAACTACCATTACGTCCAACTATGAAGCCCCCGCAGAAGACTCTCTTCTTCATATCACAGGGGATATGGGAAGCTTCATGAAGTGGTTTTGTGAAAAGAAGGGAATCTCGTCAATCACTCCTAAAGACCTTGAAGGCCCAGCTTTTGAAATTGTCAAAGTCTTCCACTCTGATGCCGGACATCTTTAATACCAGATGGAAGAATGCCACAAGATGCTGAATGATCAAGTCAATGAGCATATTAGTCGCTTTGATGTCAACAACCCTCTACCTCTTGGCGGTGAACCAGGACAAATGACAATCCAATCAGAGTTCTTCTTTAACCGTGACCTAGATTATCTATGTGCTCGAACTGAAGTAAATAAACCAGCCTTATCTATTTCCAATATGAAAGCTGCAACCTACATAGATCCAGGTCTTGAGCAGATGTTACCTGATCAGTTCTGGGTTGACAAGGAACAGGTGTATGACATTGCTGCCTCATATGGCATTTCTCATTGGTGGTTCAAAAAGAAGAAATTCTACATTGACAGGCATGGTGCTGAAAAGAAACGCAAAGCAGTTTGATCAAAGCTGAGAATTCTAAGTGTGGTTAGTGTGGAAACCTTCCCAATATATGGCTATGATTATCTGAAGAAGATCGTCCTGAGAAGAGCAGATTTGAAAGATTATGTTATTGAAGAAAATGACTTCAAACATCTGCTACCAAGTGATTTTGAAGATCTATATCTTCTGAACCTCCAAGGACATCTTGACCATCTACCTGTTCAAGAAAAGAAGTCTCTCTCTGCTGCAGTTAATCTCTGGATAAGGGGCTTAGTAATTCGACAAAGAGTTGGTGATTTTCAACTTGGTGTGGAAAGCTAGCAGACTCAGGTCAATCTAACAAGACCTCAATGGGAAGCCATAGGGCATGAATTCCGACGCGACTACACAGTGATTGACTCTCCAAGAGAAGTTATCTTTACCGACAAATATGGGTCAAGAATGCTAATGAGGCTTTGTGAGCTATACAAGTTCAGTGATGGAACGCTCAAGATTGTTGAATAAGAATTGAATTCAAGGGTGAAGGAGTTCAAGCTAAACCTAAAGCCGGGGGACAACACGAGGTTCTAGATTGAACAAGATGTGAAGAGGTGTGAAGAATTCATTGCTGCTATCGGACGAAGACTTAAGACAAGAAAGATTTACCGCAGCCTTGAAAGCTTTGTGGGTGGGAGAATACGGGAAGGACACTACAAGCTACTTCAAAGAACGGAATGAAGACATCTTCCTTTTATAGCTATGTTGTGTTTATATTATGTGTAATGTGGTGAATGTATTATGAACAACAATAACTATAATGTATATAGTAGTGATAGGTTATGGCTTGTAATTTTCCCTTTTGTTCTGAAAAGGGAATTTAGGAGTGTTTTGTTTCAGATCAAATATAACCGGACAAATTTTTCTCCAACAAATTTTTTTTCCTACATATTTAAATCACTTGAGATCCAAAATCTCAAAAGATTTGAAATTTTTGATCGGGGGAGAAAATGTGATATAAATATGCAATATGATAAAATGTGATCTTCAAGACTCAATATATTGGCATCTTTCCTCATATGTGCTAAACCTTTTCGTGTATCGAAGCACACATTGAAGGGGAGAACTTCAAAAGGTTTCATTGGATTCATCGATCGTGAATTCTTTTTCATACTCCCCCTACAAGCTCTATAATGTATCTAAAATTCTTAAATGAAGGGGGAGCAACTTCTAGAAAACCACATCCTTTCCCAAAAAATATCTTTAACAAAGTATTTAAAATACTAATTTTGATCGGGAAAGTGATGTCGATATTTTTAGAAAATGTTGATCAAAAAAGTGAATTCTTAATTCTCAATCTGAGATTTTCAAGTCCTCTTGCCTCCATGTGCCAAAGCAATTTCAAACATACGATGCACATGTTGAGGGGGAGCTTTTTCTGAAATATTAAAAACAATTCAGGTACAAAATGCTTTGATCATATATCTCAAGTACCTGGATTGATTATTCAAATGGTTTTCAATTGGTTTCAATGGCAGAAGAACAATACCAAAAAGACCGACCAAATTTATTTTATGCATGGAGATATAAGGATGGTTAGGTTAGGTATTCGTTCCCACGATCCCGCCAAAGCTGGAGGGATCTACCCAGGGACAACCCACTAGATAGTGTAGAGTCCTTAGGTATGATGAAAAAAGGAGAAAAATGAGAAATGGGAAGAGTTCCGACTAAGACTGAGCTAGTACTGGAATAAACCCAACAAGGTTCTAGTTATGAAGTCTCTGTAAGCACTGAAGAGGTTGAAGAATGAAAAAAAATGAAATGAGAAAAGGGTGAAAATAAATAGCCCTCCATTAATTCAACCTAGGGTAGATACATATGCTACTAGTGGTTACTAAGGTAACACCGGTATTGAAGACAAGACGTCGTGGACCCAGTGACGAACTGCACCAAACTTTCCAAGCTACTCAAGTTCCTCTTAAAAAGACTTGTTTCATTCTTACGGGGAACCTACATTATCTATCGACTTTCTATTAGAGATTGTTGATATTGAAGAAGGAGACCCTCTCCCTAGTCTCCGGCATAGGAACCAAATGTGCACTATTGAGTCTAGAGCCACGAGATCATCAAAAACTCTCTCTAGGACACAATCAATGAAGACTCACAGTTTCACACAATGTGGAAAGTAAGATTATATCTTAAGAGTCCTACGCATTATCCTTGTGGTATTGCCAGAACATCTGAGTGATGTGTAAAATATTCACGATGAAGATGGAAATCCTTCTAGAGCCAACATCAAACAAGCTCTTGGTGGGTAACATGTGAGATCTATCCAATAGATCAAACTTGTGACAATTGGATAGAAATGATGGGGCGATTCACTATTGAATCAACCTTGGTCCAGGAAATGGATTGACGGATACCTTCGAAAAACCGGTTGTTGTGCTTAAAATTCTTTTCTCCAGCACATCGACTGTGTATTAATATTTCAAAATAAAAGGTGCTTATGATTGATAATTGATTTTCCTTAAAACCTTCGTTATGTTGCAAAACACTTTATATTAAGTAGTACACAATTGTTTTTCAAATCGCTTTTCATCAATCAATGAATCTCAATTCACTGGTTCACTCACTTCGTGTTGTCTTCTTTGAGACATTCCAGTTTGAGAACAGCTAGAGCAGCTGCGAAACCCTGTCAAGGAGATTTTTCGGAATTATACCTGATCACAGGCAGTACTTGTACTGATAAACGAGGAACCATGGGCCGTGTACCTCAATTTACCGAAAGTGATCAAAGACACTTTCATGAACTTTATTGCTAACTGTTGTATGGAGGTACTCCCAACGTTTGCAGCTGATCTGAATTGAGAGGTCAATCCATAGCCGCATCTTCACACAACACATTCATTTTAAAGAAATCATGATAAGTGCATCAATGACTCTGATATTTTCACTCCATGCTTCTGCTACGCTGCTCCAAATATCATGAATCAACAAAAGCTTCCGCAACTCTGATAAGAAGACATCATGATCCAAAATGTGAGCATGTCGGTCCCAGAAGTCACAAACTCACATGATGGCAACACAACAATGGATAATCTAGAGATTTCAACTTGCAGATGATCTCAAAGAAAGTTCCTAATCACATATCTATGATCCACTCCAAGTCACAGAATCACTGCTATAAAGCTTTGCAACTACAAGGTCTACGAGCCAAAGCATCAAAGATTTTAAATTTATTGCTAAGTCTCTTTCAATGTAATTATTGGGGTGACCTCCCTTAGGGGGAGATTGTTAGGATTTAGAAAATCCATACTAAAGTGTCTGTCACCCCAAAGTATGTTTAGCATATTATGGCTCGTAGACGTAATAGTTTATTAGTTAGATTAGCAGTAGTGTAAGTAACACCGTGGAAGAAGGACGGGTCTTTACCCACTGTATGCCTGATCCACAGCCCGAAGGAAGGCGTAGTCATTTATATAAACAGCCCTCTCCCCACAAGGGAGAGGGTTGGATGTTCCTTTGAGAATCTAACCTTCCATTTGTTTTATCTCACTAGAATATCCCACTTTCTCTCTCTAAACTCTTAAACCATACGCCTAATATTATTATGATATGATGTGTTTGTGAAATACAATATGTTACAGATATTTTGACAAATGATAAGTCCAGATGATTTTCAAAATTAAGTCCGAGTTATTTTCAAAGCAATTTTGTTTTCATTAAAAGACAAATATTTTTCAGAAGAATCTTTAGAAGGAAAAATATTTGTGAGGAGACATTTGTCTTTTTGGCGACAGATGTTCCTGATGAACTTTTGTTTTTAGGACCAGAGCATGATATTTTAAAATGATTTAGCATGGCTCTGTCCTTTCTTTTAAAAGCGGGTTACAATCTGAAATAACTACAAGCCATTATTTGAAGCCCGGGTTACTGCCCGAAATGACAGTAAGCCATTGTTTTGAGACATGTTTTAAGAAAATATTTACACCTTATGTTAGAACTTCATCTAAGGACTCGTGCCATTGTTGAATGACATTTCTAAGACTTTAGATGTTATCGATACCAGAAGACATGCCTTGAGAAACACAATATTTTTGGTATTTTTTTGATTTTGATTTTTTTGTTGGTTTTATATTTTTTTATTTGCTTTTTGATAAAATATATACAAAGAATAGGTGAAGAAACTCCTTTACTCCTCATCTTCCTCCTGAAGACGTTTGAGTGTTTTCGGCTGTAGACTCTTCAAGCCAAGTAATGGGAGGATAAACTCAAAATGGTCTTTAGAAAGAGCTTTTGTGAAGATGTCTGCCAGCTGATATTCAGTCCTTACGAAATACAGTTCAAACACACCTTTCTACACTTGTTCCCTGATGAAATAATATTGTCGAATGTCAATGTGCTTTGCTCTTGAATGTTGGATATCATTGTAGCAGAGAGCGATGGCACTTTTGTTATCACAATACAGAGGAAATTTGTTGAATACAAAGCCATAGTCAGATAATTGGGATCTCATCCATAAGATTTGAGCATAACTTGATGACATGGCTATGTTTTCAGCCTCTGTAAAGGATGTGTAATTACTCATTTATTTCTTTGAAGACCAGCTCACTAACTTGTCACCCAAAAACTGAGCACCTCCTGACATACTTCGACGAGTATCTTGACACCCTGCATGGTCGCCATCTGCATAGGCTGTTAGTGACATACCGGTGTCCTTCGGATACCAAAGTCCCATGTTAATAGTTTCTTGGAGGTACCGAAAGACTCGTTTAACCGCTTCAAGGTGCTTTTTGGCAGGCTTAGCCTGATATCTAGCACACATGCATACAACGAACATAATATCTGGTCTACTGGCTGTGAGGTATATCAAGGATCCAATCATACTACGATATTTCGTTTGATCAACCGGGATCCCCGAGTGGTCCTCATCCAGCTGTGTTCGTTCCACCATGGGATTGTTAACAGGGTCACAAGAATCAAATCCAAATTTCCTTCAAATTTCATTTGCATATTTAGATTGATTAATGAAAATGCCTCAGGGACTTTGTGAAATTTGCAATTCCAAGAAAAATGACATTTGTCCCATCATTGACATTTGAAATTTAGAGCCCATTTCTTTTGAAAATCGGTCACATTCTTTAGGGTCGGTCGAGGCAAATATAATATCATCAACATAGATTTGAACATGAATTAAGTGTTTGCCTGAATTTTTTGTGAGCAATGTAGGATCAACTGCTCTTTTGTTGAATCTATTTGCCCAAAGGAACTTTGACAACGTATCATACCATTCCTAGGAGCTTGCTTCAAACCATAGAGGGCCTTCTTCAAGCGGTAGACATGGGTCGGATGTTCTGGATCGACAAAACCTTTGGGTTGACTAACATAAACTAATTCTTTAAGATCTCCATTAAGAAAAACAGTCTTTACATCCTTCTGATAAACCACCATATTCTTACTAGCAGCATTAGCCAGGAAGATTCTGTTAGCCTCAATTCGTGCAACCGGAGCAAATGATTCCTCAAAGTCAATACCCTCCTCTTGACGATATCCTTTAGCCACTAGCCTTGCCTTAAAAAACAGATGAAAACGTGCAAAAACGTGTAAAAACGGACGAAAACCTGAAAAACGAACAAAAAAATGTAAAAGCGAATGAAAAAGTGTAAAAACGGACGAAAACGTGCAAAAACAGACGAAAACGTGCCAAAATAGAAGAAAACGTGCAAAAATGAACAAAAACGTGTAAAAACTGACGAAAACATGCAAAAACGGATGAAAACGTGCAAAATGCTAACGATCGTTAGAAATGGACAACACATGTAAGGCACATGTGGGAGTTAACAGAGAAAGCTAACGATCGTTAGAGATAGGGACTGATGGTGTTACCAAACTTCATTATAAGGACTCATGACGCAAAAATAAAAACAAAAAGATTTGCGGTGTTATTTTAGGCAAACCATAGGGACGAATGGTGTAATTTACTCATTTATTTATGTTATAATGATTTCTGATCTAGGTTTATTTTGTTTTTGAAGATACAATGTTGGGTTGTTAGCCTTTGAAACTTGGAACTCAGACTGTTAAAGCCTTATCTAAAGGTTTTTTTCTTTAGTTTTCCTTCTCGTATATCGTAAGGTGTTCATTTCTCGCTGATTTTATATGTGTGGAATCATGGGTTGATTGAAGTAATGATAGATAACTGAAACTAGTTAAATGATGTCCGTTTTAAAATTTACGTTTCCTGTAGGCTACACAGCACGAATCTTAGCTTTTTTTTATGTTCCTTGTTTAATTTATCAAAATTTTAAACAATTCTATTAGTTTTCTGTTGCGTACACATAATTAGTGAACCAAGTTAGGATTTCATGATTTAAAACAAAAAATTCCAATTTCCTGGGAATTTATTAGGACTCACACCCAAAATACTAACAAAACTTAGCAAGGAGGATGTTCGTTTCAACAAGTATGTGTATGCTTGTGTATCGTTATGTCATGTACTCAACAAGTGTTGTATGCCTCTAATCACAACCAAGATGACATGGTGGTTAGGCACCCTAAATAGGTCTCAAGTGCAAACCTCACTAAGTACACATCTTGGGGTAGCCCCTGGTTAGGCTGCGTATTCCTAGTCAACGACTCATCCTCCCTAAGTAACCTTGGAAAACCACGTACATTTACCCCGTTTGTTGTGTATGCTTGTGCATCATTGTGTCATGTAATTAACATGTGGGAGACTTTGACCTACATAAAGAGTAAATAAAAACCACGGGGCAGGTGTTAGGGTGTTACCTGCATCGATTTTAAGCTCATGCCAAGGTGCTCGTTCTCATATACACGAAATGCTCATATGAAGTAGCTCTATTGATAAGTATATGGATAAATCATATCTTATCGTATAACTCAGCCCAAAGTTTCATTTAGAAACCTCAACAAACAAAATCTTTCCTATGTATCTAATTTTAATCCTTCAAGTGACACACTGTTTTATTTATTGTTTTTAAAGCTGTGCACTTAAAGTGGAACCATTTCATGACCGTGTTTATTGTTTCCAGTTTCTCGCTTTTCAAAATCAGCATCCCCTGCAACAATTACACCAAGGATACCACATGTTCCGGCGGTTCAAAATTTCTCTTTGCTGGTTAGTTCTAGTCATCACTTGACTCTCATTTATTGTTCTAAAGTTCGGAATGGTAGTATAGTAAAATTTAAGGAAATGGTGTTTGATGTTAAGCAATCACAATTTAGCAAAATTTAGGGAAACATAGTGAAACATATGTCTTAACCCATTACTTTGGCTAAATGACTATTGTGCATGCTTTATGTCACTATAGCGTGTTATAATGTTGTACACTTGCTGCAACATTGTTTTCTCATATAGACAAGTTATGACATGCATATTATGCTGGCTCTTAACTTGCACATCTCAGTCTCATTGATGTTTGATTAGTGTATAGTCATATCATTCATTCAACACACTTCTAAACTTTACTTCATATAAATGTTTTTGAGTCTGAAGTTGAGTTTATGTTTCTTGTCTCCACTTACTCTTAACTTGAAACATTTTCTTAGGGTCGAGAGCTATTCTCTACAACAGCTACTATTATATGTGAAAACATATACCTTTACTTTATCAAAACTGACCCAAAGAAACTGGAAACGAGCCGTTAATGCCTAATATTTATGTGTTTCTTGAGTTATGCATGTGCAGGTACAGATATCAGAAAACAGACAAAAGAAAGACAAAACATAAGAAAATCGGGCACGAGAAGGAAGAGAGTGCAAAAGCAGAGTCGGGGAATCAGTTTTACAGGTTTTGTTGATTTTGAACACTCAAAGTTTCATTTTACAGATCTCGGGACATGTTTCGGAAGTTTTTACAACAAAATCAACTTTCACATAATTACACAAATCACCCTCAACTTTCCCCAATTTTTAACACCCCAATCTATCCAAAGTACCATTTCACCCTTCATTTTCCCCCAATTAACACATTTGGTCCTTTGAGAATTTTAAGTTGACATAAATGGTCATAATGGTTGCATATGTCCGGATACCAACTTTGTTAATTTCCCAATCCAAATTTGTCCTAACCCAACTTAATAAGACAACCATCCTTGGCCCAAGCCCATACATAAATATAATCCTACCCATATTCTACCCTTAGACCCGGTTCCAATGAAATTACCCAAGTCCACCCATTAATACTACCCGGTCAAACTCTTAAAACACCCAAGTCAACCCAATAAATAACCCAGCCAAACAAATAAACCCGCCTTTTACCCCCTCGTTTCACTGTAGCATCTTTTTCCCAAAATTACCCCGTTTCCTCATTTTTAACCCGTACAAACAAATACATCTAGAAGCTCATGCCACCTGACACATTATGACAACATTCCTTGTCCACGTTGGCAATCCCAGAAGCAATCATTGGCTGATGTGACAAGGCACATGATCCGAGGGCTTACAATGAATAGGATGATGACATATGAAGATCAATGGATGAGATTAGACATCCAAAGCCTTCCAAGGAAACCCTAGAGCTCTCCTCAGCTGCTATAAAAGCCCCTCATCATCACATAGTTTTTTATCCAATTTTCACTGCATTTAGAAGATTGTTACCTATTACTTTTATTGTCCATTTAATGTCTTGTTAATTGACTTTTTTAGTAATTTGTAACTTTACTCTTATTAATGCAATTTGTGTTTTGCTTTTAAAAGTTCTTAACCTAATTTTACTTAATTCACTCAATTGCTGTTAATTGTTGGTACAAGCTCTCATTACTGTTTGTTTAAGCTCACAGAATCTTCTATAAGTCTTTATGAGCTCATTGTTGCTTAAACCTTGTCTTAATTTCATTATTTACAAAAAGTCAAGATAAGTCAAAATACAAGTCAAACGTAGCATAGTTCAATTTAGCTTTTTAATCATTTAAAATAAGTTGTTTTGTGTCCTTTAGAGTTATTAAGTCAGTAGAAGGATTATTTTTCAAGCTTTCAAGTTTTAAAATTCACAAATAGTCCATTAAGGACTGTTTGGCATAAGCATAATTTTTTTGTCAAAATCAATTTTGTTCAAAAGTTCACTTAGAATTAAAGTAATTTAGGTTAGTTTAATTGAGTTTGTTTAGTTTTGATGCGAGTTTTGGGACTGTCTTAGTCATAGTTTAAGGTTTTTAAGTATTTTCAACTTTTGTATACAAGTTTGTCAAACCCAATTATGTCCAATCTGTCATTTTCTCTAATCATTTTCAAGGGTTAAAGTAGTGTCTAAAGGTAGTTAATCTGCATTTTATAAGTCTTAGTATATCATAGATGACCTGTTTTCAGCTTATTTGGTAGTTAAAGGTATTTAGATTGCTTAAAATTAAGTTCAAAATTCCCAATTTGTTCTTATGTCTGTTAGCAGTTGCCTCATTCTGCCCAAAATAGTTTTTTCACATCTGATTATGTGCTTATTTAGTTGAGATGGTTGATTGCTTTTTGGTTCATTAAGTAGCCTATAAGATTGAGATTAGCTGTTTTGTCGTATTGAGTTGTCTATAGCTTATTTAAGTGCTTATTGAGGTCTGCATAAACCCCCACTTCTGCCCCTTAGGTCTGCTGCATCAGCAGACTTGTAATAGTGCTTAATTGTTGTTATTTATCTTATTTGCTTAACTAGATTACTCATTTAGGTCCCTTTAGCTTATTAGATAGGATAACATCCATAATAGCTTATTTGAACCTAGTTTTAGTTTAATCATGCTTGTTTAAGAGCCTTAAGGGGCTGTTTGGTTTATAGCCTAAGTGCCATTTGCTTTCCCTTAGCTTATTATTCTTCAAACTGCTTATTTCTGCTTTCTTGTGGTTTTTGTTCCCTAGCTTATTTAGTCAGTAGCTTTTTCCCTTATTATGATAATGTAGCTTATTTTTAGTATTGGTCTTGCTTAAGTTATTTGCCTTTTTGAGTTTAATAAGCACTTTATATCCAAAAATCTGTTTTAATACCAGCTAATTTTGTGTTTCTAAAATTAATTTTACAAAAAGAAGTTTGTTAGTTAGCTTATTTTTAAGTTTGTATAAGAAAAAAAAAATCAAAAAAAAAAGAAAAAAAAAAGTGTCACTGCCCAGGGTCAAACCTGGGTCAGCACACTCTGTTGGGATATAGAAAGTCAAAGTGCTGAAAAATTAAAGTACTGAAGAGTCAAAGTGCTGAAGAAGTCAAAGTACTGCTAAAGTATAAAGTCAAAGTACTGCTCGATTCATCAAAGTACTGCATGCGTAAAGGACTGATATGCAAAATCGTTAAGGATTATCTTGTAATTCTAGAATGTTCTAAGATTAGTATAGTATTACTTGTCGTACAAGGTTTGTAATTGTAAACCGACTAGGGTTATCCTTAAGCCTATAAAAGGATCCCTAGGTTGGCATTAGAGATATGCGTTTTTAGAGTTTTAGAGAGTACGATATTAGAGTTTTGGAGTTGTTAAAGAATCTGTATAACAAGAAGGTTCTAAGTATTAATAAAATCATTGAAGTTAAAAGATAATTCTTCTGAGCTTTGTTAAGTAAATTCCGCATACTTAATAGAGTTTGTTCAGTGTTTCATTGTTAGTAACTTAGGATTTATCCGAGGTTATTAAACCCTTAACAAGCTATATAAGTTAGTTTGGTTAGAGTACATCGATCCAACAAGTGGTATCAGAGCTTGTGTGGAAACTCTGACTAAGAAGAAACCCTTAAAACCTAGTTAACAACAAACCCTAAAGATGTCGACTGAAGCTGCACCACCACCATCCATCATCTCACTAAGAATACCAATCATCAAGAAGGGAGAGTATGATCTATGGAGTATGAAGATGAGGCAGTACATTGCTATTACAGACCATGCATTGTGGAATGTAATTGTCAATGGTAATGAAGTTATTCTAGAACCTGTAGATGTTCCTAGACAACCTAAACCACCTAAGGCTGTCTTGCCAGCAGCTACAATAAGGAATCAAGAAGAGGCTCTCAACATCCTATTGTCTGCTATACCTGATGGTCACCAACTCAAGTTTCATGATGCTAAGGATGCTAAACAACTATGGGCTGCTCTCAAGACAAGGTTTGGAGGTAATGATGCTTCCAAGAAGATGCACAGAAATCTGTTGAAGAAACAGTTTGAAACTTTCACTGTTGGTGAAAGAGAAGGTCTTGATGCTGCCTATGACAGGTTCCAAAATCTCCTCAGCATGCTAGAGTTATACAAGGCAGAGGTATCTATTAAAGATGCTAATCTGAAGTTCTTAAGGAGTTTGCCATCTACATGGCATGTGATTGCTACTATGATCAGAGGACAACCTGGTTTGGATGTTATGGACTTTGATGATCTCTACAACCATCTGAAGGTGTATGAGCATGAGATGAATGGCCAAACAAGTTCAAAGTCTCACAGTATAGCTTTTGTGTCGTCTGAAAAGAGAGGCAGTACTTCCACTAAAAGTACTGCTTATCCTAATCAAAGTACCGGTGCGCAAAGTACTGGTTATCTTGCTCATTCTATCACAACCATTCCCACATCATCACCAACAAGCACTATCCATTCTAATGAAGTTGTATGCTCATTCTTTGCTCAGCAAGCTACCTTACCTGTTACCTATGAAGAGGATCTGTCACAAATTGAAGAGGATGCTCTTGAAGAAATTGATATAAGATGGCAAGTTGCTATGATCACTGCAAGGATCAAGAAGTTCATGAAGAAAACAGGATGAGGCATCGACTTCAAACCAAAACAGGGTATCACTTTTGACAAGTCCAAGATTGAATGCTTTAACTGTCAAAAGACTGGACACTTTGCAAGGGAATGCAAGTTTGCTAAATATCAGGCAAACAGGATGACTGAGAAACCTAAGCTTGAATTAAAGGAAATTCCTATTACTGAAACAAAAGCTTTGGTTGCTCAAGAGAATCTATCAGAGGTTGACTGGAGTGCTGAGTTTGATGATGAACCAATAACCTATTGTATGGTAGCAGTGGAAGATTCAGTGCAAGAGTTTGATTGGAGCATAACTTTTGATGAGGAACCTGGATCTGCTGCTTTGGAATCCAGAGATGGTTTTGGAAGCTTTGATTGGAGCATGGAGAGTGAAGATTAACCTGTTCTGCTTGCTATGGTAGCCACTTCACCAAGTTCACCCCTATCTCTGAGCTATGTTCTAGCTAGATCAAGGGACTCTACACCAGAAGTTAAAACCAAATGGGTTAAGAAAGAAAGTACTGATGGGGAACAAACAGTACTTTCATCAAGTGTGAGTGAAACAGAGATTTTTGTTGAAAATAATAAAGAAAACTTTGATGAAAAAGAAATTTTTATTGAAAAACCAACACAAGTTTTTGAACAACCAAAGATAATTGATCATGTGCTTAAAGACAATGGAAATTACATGCTTAAAGAATTTAAGTATGTAACTCCACAAGGGGAACACAAGTCAGTAATGGCTTGGGTTCCTAAAATTAACTAACTCTTTAATCTTTGTGCAGGGCAACCCAGAAGAGGAGCTTAAAGATCATCTAATTGTGGATAGTGGTTGCTCTGGAAGCATGACAGGAGACAAAGATATTATGTCAGATTTTAGATCCTATTGTGGAGGAAGAGTTGCATTTGGGAATGATGCTAGTGGAGGAAGAATTACAGGCAAAGGAACTATTAAGGCAGGGAGCATAGATTTTGAGAATGTTAGATATGTGAAGGAGCTCAAGTTCAACCTTTTTTTCAGTCTCTCAGATCTGTGATAAGAAGCACCTTGTGTTATTCACTGACACATAATGTTTCATTCTTTCCCCTGAATTCAAGCTTGTTGATGATAACTTGGTAATACTAAGAGTACCAAGAACCAATGATGTGTACAGTCTGGATATGAAGAGTCTTCACTCTTCTGGAAGAGCAACATGTTTAGTAGAAAAGGCAACACTTGAATCACATCAGTGGCATAGAAGATTAGGCCATGTAAATTTCAAGAATATCAACAAATTGGTCAAAGGAAATTTATTTAGAGGTTTACCTTCCAAGACTTACAAGAATGATCACTCATGTTTGGCTTGCAAGAAAGGTAAACAACACAAAGCCTCATGCAAGAAGATTGAGGAAAGAACTATGAGAGAACCTTTGGAGTTGCTGCACATGGATTTGTTTGGTTTTGAAGATCCTGCACATCCAAAAAAAGTTTACAAGGTTGTTAAGGCTCTTTATGGACTTCATCAAGCACCTAGAGCTTGGTATGAAAGGCTCTCTACTTTCTTATTGCAACATGGTTACAGGAGGGGAGCCATTGACAAGACTTTGTTTATCAAGAGAGATAAGAAGGATATCATGCTGGTTCAAGTTTATGTAGATGATATCATCTTTGGAGCTACAAAACAGTCCATGATGAAGTAGTTTAAGCAGCTGATGCAGCATGAATTTCAAATGAGTTCTATGGGTGAATTAACATTCTTTTTAGGGCTTCAAGTTAAATAGTCAAAGGAGGGAATTTTTATAAGTCAAGATAAGTATGTCTCTGACATTCTTACGAAGTTCAATTTTGATGCTATGAAGCCAGTCACTACACCTATCAAGTCTATCAACCCACTGGGCAAGGATGAAGATGGTCAACCTATTGAAGTCAAGCTGTACAGATCTATGATTGGCTGTCTTATGTACTTAACTGCATCTAGGCCTGATATCATGTTTGCTGTTTGTTTGTGTACAAGATATCAAGTCTCACCTAAGGTCTCTCATATGAATGCAGTAAAGAGAATTTTTAGTTATTTGAAACAACAACCTAATTTGGGGTTGTGGTATCCAAAGGATTCACCTTTTCACTTGGAAGCTTTTTCAGATAGTGATTATGCAGGTGACAACTATGATAGAAGATCAACCACTGGAGGATGACAATATCTAGGAAGAAGATTAGTCTCATGGCAGTGTAAGAAGCAAACTATTACAGCAACATCATCTACTGAAGCAGAATATGTGGCTGCTGCAAGCTGTTGTGGACAAGTCTTGTGGATGCAGAATCAAATCTTGGATTATGGGTTCAACTTCAAGAATACTCCTATCAACATTGATAATGAGAGTACAATTTGTATTGTGAAGAATCCAGTTTATCACTCCAAGACCAAGCACATTCAATTAAGGTATCACTTTATCAGAGATTGTTATGAGCATAGGCTCATTAATGTTGTCAAGGTTCACACAGATGATAATGTAGCTGATTTACTCACCAAAGGCTTTGATGTTTCACGATTCAATCACTTGGTCGTGAGCATTGGAATGATTAATTACTAAGCTACATTTAAGGGGAGGACTGATTAGTTAGTTAGACAGTCCTATGCTTTGCTTAAGGGGAGGCAATACAATGCCTATTTGAAGTTTTTGTCATTATAGAGAAGAGGATGGAAAAGTACTGTTGTTTTGTCATATGAAAGTACTGCACTGAAAGTACTGCTCTGGAAAGTACCGCGCACGTGGAAAGCACTGCTTGTCTTATCAACGTACTGTTCCAACGGTCAAAAAGAGGGGTAAATATCAAATAACAGTAACTTTGTTATTATGGGCTGTGATTTTTCAAATCATACCTATAAATAACTACTTTCCGATTTTCCCTCTCATCTTTATTATCATCAATCTTTTCCATATTTCTTACTCTCTAACAATTACTTATTCATCGAATCACTCACTTTTACAACCATCAATGGCGAACCGAAACACCGTTTCTAAACACAACATGGTGGAAAATTTGGATAAAACTGAAGCTAATGTTGCATTCCATGACATCATTGACTTTCTCACGGGGTCTCCAATTAGTTATGCACTTTAGGTTGAACCAGATATCATTGAGCCCTGGATTCAACAGTTTTGGGCAACTGCTAGGATTCACATGGAGAATGATGATTCGTATATACAAGCTAAAGTTGCTGGCAGGATTGTGAAAGTTACTGAAGCATCAATTCGTGAAGACTTATTATTTGATGATGCAGAAGGAGCTATTCGGTTTGATAAACAACTTCTTTGGGATACGTTGCGTGACATTGGACATGAAGGGTCTTTAACAGAAACGACATTCAAGAAGCCCTTGTTTAGTCCACATTGGAAGTACTTGGTTCATGTCCTACTTCATTGTATCAGTTCTAAAAGTACTTCATGGGAGCAGTTTGGTTCTAATATAGCATCTGCACTGGTGGGATTGGCTACAAATCGTATCTTCAATTTTTCAAGGCTAAGATGGTATGATATCTCACATCTCTCATGGATCACGCTGGTTGATGTATCCAAGATTTATTCAAGTCTTCTTGAATAAACAACTTCATGATGTACCTAAGCCTTCAAGTCTATTACCTGTTGTGGTACAACCGGCCAAGATTTTCACCTTCATGGCTAGGAAGAGTGATTTGTTTACTCGAAAGAACACTCCATTGACTACTTCAATGATGGAGATTGTTCAAGCAATTCGAGATGAGGCTGCAGCTAGTGATGAAAGAGAAGGTACTGCTTCAACTCAAGGTACTGCTTCTCAAGGTACTGCATCTCAAGGAACTGCTTCTCAAGGTACTGATGTAAACGAAGGTACTGCAGTTTCACCTACCTCATCTCACCAAGATACTCCACCTATTGAGTTAGAACCAGATATTCTTATTCCATCATCATTCTCTGAAGGAGTTGCAGCTGATATACCTCCTGAAGGTTTAGTGCTGGATAATTATGTTCTGACAAGGGAGCTAGTCCGATTGAAGAAAATAACTGAGGCTCAAGCTACACAGATAGCCCAGTTGAAGACCAAGTTTAGAAGACTTAAGAGGTCTGTCTGGCCTTTAGTAAAACATCACAGATTATGGGTCAAGTTCAAATAGAAGAAAAGAAAACACTTTAAGAAGGCTTCTACAGGCAAAAAGGTTCAACCGCAATCTTCTATCCAATTGGGGAGGAATTTAGAGCAAGAGAATTTGAAAAAAGATGCTGAATTTTATGAAGAAAAAGAAGATGAACCTCAAAGTACTGAAGCACAGGTCAATATTGAAAGTATTGAGCCTGAAAGAACTTGAGATCAAAATACTGGAGCACAAGTAAATGTTCAAAGTACTGATGATCAAGGTGCTGCTGATCAAAGTACTGGTCTTCAAGAAACTCATAGACATGAACTGATTACACCAAGAACTTTGAATTTTGATGAGGAAGCTGGTCCTTCCACTATTCTACAAGAAGAGGAAGCTGATACACCAAAAGTAGTGCACACTGCAAGTGATGATGAAACTGTAGCTGAGATATTGCACAACTTATCAAGACCAAGAAGTGTTAGCATTCCAGGAGTTACTGAAGAACAACCACAAGCTTCTCAACCAGACTTAGATCCAAAAGATAAAGGTAAAGGTAAACTGGTGGAAACAAAGAAGAAAAAGAAGCTTACTTTGGCAGAAATAAGAGCAATTCAGGTAGCCAAGAATGAAGAAGCTGCTAGGGAATTACAAGCTAATTTTGATGCTGAAGTTGCTGTACCAGGAAAGGAGCCTGAATTTGTTATACCTAGAAGACCAATGAGTAAAGCTAAAGAAAGAAATGCTATGATGGCTTACTTGAAAGGTCAAGGATACACTGGATTACAGAAGCTGAATTACTGGGAGATGAAAGATTTGTATAATGCTGTCAGAGGAGCTTATCAGAAGCAAGTTGAGAGTATTATTTCTTTCAAGGATGATAAGCACAAGGAGGATTTTAGTAAAAGAAGTTTAAAAAGAAAAAGGACAACTGAAGCTGAACAGAAATCAAAGAAGATTGAGCTAAGATCAGATACAGTTGATGAACTGAGGAATTACATTAGAGTTGTCGACTTTGAGAATCCTAAATCCAAAGATGTAGCAGTTAAGAAATCCAAGATAACTACATTTGAAGTAGTAGAATCAAAGGAGGATGGAAACTATTTGATGTTCCATAGGGAGGATGAAAGTTTCAGAGTATTCAATTTACTATGGGATATAATTATTGATAGAGCAGATCTGTTTCAATTATACCAACTAGTGTAAGAATACTCTGAACATATTCCATCAAGTGGAGTTGGCTTAGTATTATTAGGAGATCTGACAACTATCTTCGAAACTGAGGAAACAAACAATGATGAAATATGGAAAAATCAAGAGAACTGGGAGATTACAAGCTGGAGATTTTTTGAAGAATCAGGAGTTCATGCTTTAGAATTGGAAGATGGAATTATGATCCACATGCTAGCTGAAAGAAGATATCCTTTAACAAGCGATCTTATAAGAAGGATGCTGGATCATGGAATGGAAGTCGAGGAAGAGAATGACACAACCTTAATGGTTATTGAATTGTATATCAAATGGACAAAGGCTAAGGATGAAGCATAAGTACTGGTATTATGTTTGATTGTATAAATGTTTTTTGAAAAATAAGTACTTTATTCAAAGTACTGCTCGAACAAACAGTACTTTAATCAAAGTACTGCTTGCAGCATAAACCAGTAAATGTTTTTGAAAGAAAAACTTTTGTTAAGTAAAGAATATTTTGAAACAAAAGTTAAAAGCAACAATGGTTTTTGAGATGGTTATAACAATAGGTTATCAGTTCACCATGTTTACAAAAGAACTGACTAATCCATGAGCAAACGGCTCTGGTAAAGATATCTCAAATCCGTTATATAGTTGACAACTTGCTAATAAGTTGTACGGTAATCAACTCGCCATATCAGCAAATGTAAAGAGTTGGCTAGCCCACAAGAAAAATGGCTTGTGGTAAAGGCTGTGGAAAAACCATTTATATGGTAATTAGTTCACCATGGTTGCAAGAACTAAGTAGTCCAAAAGGGTACAGCTTTGCTAAAAATCATATGGTTATCAATGTACCATGGTCTTACACACCTAAACATTTGGCTACTCCAGAGCTAATGGCTTTGGTAAAGAGACATCAAAATCCATTAAATTTCAATGATTCACCTCTCACAGGAGTTTACACACCTAGAAGTGATGAGAATAGACTGAAACTTAAACTGAACTGATGTACAATTTGCCATATGTTGCTGAGTTGCTGAGAAGATGGAGCTTGCTGATTGTTGCTGAAAAGAATTACTGATAAAGACTACTTTGATGATGATGATTTAAGCACAGAATCTACAAAGACAAAATTTGAAGATAAAGCCACAATCTCTCTTTGAAGACAAAGATGTTAAAGTTGAATATACAAAGGAACTTGAAATCAAGCAAGTAGAATTCAAGTTAGGGGAGGATTGTTGGGATATAGAAAGTCAAAGTGCTGAAGAATTAAAGTACTGAAGAGTCAAAGTGCTGAAGAAGTCAAAGTACTGCTAAAGTATAAAGTCAAAGTACTGCATGCGTAAAGGACTGATATGCAAAATCGTTAAGGATTATGTTGTAATTCTAGAATGTTCTAAGATTAGTATAGTATTACTTGGCGTACAAGGTTTGTAATTGCAAACCGACTAGGGTTATCCTTAAGCCTATAAAAGGATCCCTAGGTTGGCATTAGAGATATGCGTTTTTAGAGATTTAGAGAGTACGATATTAGAGTTTTAGAGTTGTTAAAGAATCTGTATAACAAGCAGGTTCTAAGTATTATTAAAATCGTTGAAGTTAAGAGATAATTCTTCTTAGCTTTGTTAAATAAATTCCGCATACTTAATAGAGTTTGTTCAGTGTTTCATTGTTAGTAACTTAGGATTTATACGAGGTTATTAAACCCTTAACAAGCTATATAAGTTAGTTTGGTTAGAGTACATCGATCCAACACACTCACACTCCATACACAAGCTCCCCACAAACAGCACCCTTAACCGTCTCTACTACCCTTTGTTGCCTGTCCTTTTATTCTCATTTAATTCATTTAAGTGCAAATTAAGTTTTTAGCTTATATTTTCTTATTTGGCTTATTACAGCTTAATCCAAATTGCTTTTTCCAAATTTATATTTTTCCTAGGTTTAGAATATTAAGAAGTATTTTCCTGAAAGGTTTTGCATTTTTCCAAATAGTTTTGATATTTTTAAATATTTAATATCTAGTTTTTAGTTTTTAATTCATAAAAATTAAATAAAAATTCAAAAAAAATAATTTTCTTTTTCCTAAAATTTTATTTTGTCATTTAGTACGCAGGAAATTTAGTTTTACATTTCTAGGGTATTTATTTCTTAGATTTCGCGTTTTAGGCTCGGGTTTTCCCCGAGCCCGCTCGTTTTTTTTTCTTTTGCGTTTTAGGTTATAATTGCGTTGTTTTATTGTTTTATTGTCTTGTTAAGTTGTTTCTAGTTTATGTTTATCTTTTTTAGTATAAAATCCCATTATTTCACCTTTTACACCATTCGAATTCACGTTCTCGCGACGCGAGTTATAAACTCCGTTCATCCTTCGTTTGGAACGATCCGGGGATACAAGCTTAACCATTTGTATTACTTAGGAATATACTATTGACGAACTGATCAATTTTTGGCGCCGTTGTCGGGGAAGGCTTGAAGTGAAGTTTGATTCTCGTTCCGATCGCGTGTTTTTGAAGAACCTTCCTCGTGAAGTTATCGTTTGTTTTTGTAAATATCTCTTTTATAAAAATCCAAAAAAGTTAAAAAACCAAAACACTTTTCATAGAGTGTTTAAAATGCCAAAAAAGTAAAAAACCAACAAAATAAATCGTGAAGTTAATTGTTTTCGGATTATTTTAAGATTACAACCTATACAAGAGGTTTAAAGAGGTTTTGACATTAAATTGTGATAAGGATTTAAAACGTACACTTTTAGGGGGTAATTTAAACCCTAAATATACCAACTTTATATCCGTTACTGCTTAATTTCGTTCCTTTTCACTTTTTAGGTCTTTTGGAAGCAAAATGCTGGAATGAAGCACATTTGAACGAAAAGGAGCAAATACATGAAGAAAATGGCAAAGTCAAGATCTAAGCCACTTAAAGCTGATCAATAGTACCTGAAGGCGTCCCAATTAAAGGGCAACACCGTCCCTCTGTTATGACTTGATCAAAACATGTACGCGACGGCTCAGTGAAAATTCTGGTCTTATAACCTGACGAAGTCACGCCTTAATAATAGAGGGCATCACTCACAGTTTCAACTCAGACGGCCCAGATCTAGAATCAAGACGACGCCCCAACTAAAGACCGACGGCATCACAACTCTAAGGTGACGTCGTCCCATCGATGACTTGGCCTAAACGAAACCCTAATGACGGCGAGCTGACGGCGTCCTATGCAAAAGGTGATGCCTTTCGCAGTTGTAAATCTATATATAGAATTCGATTTTTCTGTATTTTAAGAGGTAGACTTTTGGAGAAAAAACTCTAAATCATTTTTAGTCCAAATTGGACAGTATCTTAGGGTCCCATACCCTATTTTATACATTTAGATAAGTATTTTAATCCAAAGTAACATTATTGATTGTGTGTATGCTTACTTGTTTACCATGTCTAACTAATTTTCTTGTGTGTTTGCTTAGATCTATGAAACCTAGTTATTGATTATTGTTAGGTTGTTTCTTATCTTAATTGTAAATTGGCTTAGGAGTGCAACTAGGCATCATTCGTTGTATTTAATGCTTGAGTATGCTTTATGATGATGTGGTCTACGGATGAAATAGCTTAGGCTTGTGTTAGGTCACCATAAGTTAACACAAGTATGTAGATGATAGAAATGAGATGAGAAAGGATGGTTGAATCACAAACACACGAAATAATATGGAAAGGTTATGTTTAATGTATTATGAGTGAACAGCACCTCTCCTAAGAGAGGTAACAAAGTATTTATAGGGGAAGGGAGCTAGGGCAACACATCTAGTCCCTTCCTTGGCCTTTTGGGCCTTTGCATAGGCTCATGGGCTTTCTACATAAGCCTAGCCTTAATTACTAACATAAAAGCCATAATAATGCAACCTAATATTGTTTAGGAGCGTTTCCAACAGCTTACAGACTTCGTAGGTCACATACGAGCGATAACCTCAAAGAACAAGGGGACACGCATACCCTACGACCTTAGGAATACAACGCGTTAAGATAAGGTGTGACAATTCAACCGACCAATAAAAGATAACTAGAGAGTAATAGTATCTAGGTAAACACATTTTTAATCATCATACGAGCACACTTGAATTAGACATAAGCTACCCGTAGTAATTAGATAATTAGATAATTAGATAAGTAATGTAATAGGTTGAAGTATCATCCCCAAAGCAATTACCCCGAGATTTTACCTTAACTTTCTAAAAAACCATAAAAAAAGATAAGAAAAGAATCATCCTCAACCCCCACCTTCTCGTCATATATTTCTTACTAGCATTCCTATTCCTCTAGAGAGTGATATCAATCCCCGAGGCTTACCCAATACTACAATACAACGATTAGGTTCTCTGCCTAGGAGGTTGAAAAACTTGCTCGACGAAAAGGAAGTTTCCTTCACCTCGAGCGCGCCTCCCGCGCGCATGAAGTTTTTGGCGCCGCTGCCGGGGAATAGAATAGCTAGTTAGATTTGTATCTCGTTTAGGTTCCCTTTCTTGATACCTATTGTTAATACAAATAAGCCGTAAAAACGTTTATTTATATTTTACGATCTTCTAATGTTTTGTCGATAACAAACGTAAAATCATTTTAACGAAACAAATAAAATACGTAAATGGTTTGAACTAATAGTTTCTAACATATTCACATTTTCACATAAAACACTAAAACAAGTATAAGTGATTTTATGATTTAATATTACATATGTACAACAACTAGTGTTTACATATTTGGGTAAAATATACACATAATTAGTATGTAGTATATTGGGTAATATAAATGGGTAGAAACTTAAGTATCATAACCCATTGGGCAAATACATTGAATGTAGTTGGGTACAACCCAAAGCCCATGACCCATGGAGCTTGACCCATAACCCATTGCATGACATCATGCTTATATCATATATGGATAATATCTATAACCCATGGTATTGACCCATACCTAATGTCTAGATACATTGAACCCTTGGTGAGCACTTAAGAGAATGTCTAGATACATTGAACCCTTGGTGAGAACTCAAGAGATACATTGTATCTAGCTAAAGACCCATGAATCAACCCATGACCCATGACCCATAACCAAAAATACCCATGGGCAAAGAGGAGCATTCCACGGATCCCTAGCTTTGTGCTAGCCGGATCCCTTGTGGGAGGGATCCGCGGGATCCGGGGAACAGTAGAGAATTTCCTCTATAAATAGAGAGCCATTTCTTCCTTTCTACTCACCACTTTACACACATACTTCCCCCAAGTATTATTCCTCTCTAACCTCAGATCTAAGTGATCTATGTAGTTTGTCTTTTGTTTTCGTGTGATTCTCTAGGTTCCTCTTAAAGGGGAGATCACCACTTCTTGAAGACGAGCAAGCTCAAGTCCATGAGTTGCCAAGCTTCGTCATCATCAAGACAACTAAGGTTCTCTTGTTGATAGTTCTTTCTTCCTTCATAGATGTTGGGTCAAGGGCATTAGTGAAGGATGCCGAAAGTGTCAAGACGAAAGCATTAGTGAAAGGTGCTTATCGTTCGTGTCAAAAGCATTAGTGAAGAATGCTAAAGGTGTCAAGACGAAGGCATTAGTGAAGGGTGCCAAGCGTTGTGTCGAAGGCATTAGAGAAGGATGCCTAAGAACCAAATCAAGTGGCATTTGGGAAGAGTACCTAGGTCGTATAATCGATGAGGTGCATCGTTATACATATAAGTATTTGTTTATTTCCAAGGATGGTGATATCCTTGATGGTGTTGTAACATGGAGTAGATCTCCTTGAGATTAGGTGTTGTGTTGTGAAGGGTAGTAGTTCCTCCATAGTAATGGAACTCGGTGGTTAGCCTAGTACCTAATAAAGGGTAGGCGACGTTGTGATAGGTGTGGTTCGCCTTGGTGTGAAGGAGCTCGGTATTTAGCTTTGTACCGGAAAAAGGTTAAGCGACGTTGTGAAGGCTTCTCCGCCATAAGGAGTTGGTGTAGTGTTTACGAACTCTCGAGTAGGTGACTCGGGGAGTGGAGTAGGGCAAGGAAGGTGTCCTTGTAGCCGAACCACTATAAATACTTGTGTCGTGGTGATGTGCTTCTTACTCTTTATCTTTCATTACACGTTTATATATCTATCTATCAACGTCCAACATAAACAACCAAATAGATTGACATAAGTCGACCTAAATATTTAAAAGGAAGTTTTAAATTGGTAAAACTATTCAACCCCCCTTCTAGTTTTCCACACCTATCAAGTAATATTTTTTCTCATTTTCATTAACTTCCTTGTAGTCCATCCCCCTTCTTCCTGTCTTTGTTCGTAACCTCATCACTTTTCATCATGGAAGGTGATAACCCACCAAATCAACCACTTCCCATCAACCCACCACCAAGAGGCCGTACTCTTGGTGAATACTCTAGACTGAGCCATCAAGGCTATAGGAACACCATTGAGCTCCCCGATCAAGCTTATACTACGGCCCTGCGATCCGACACCATCCGGTTGGTGCAAATCGGATGTGCATTCCATGAACTTTTTCTGAAGATCCTAATCAGCATCTCAAGGACTTCCTTAAAATTGTTGACTCCATCGACCTTGATGCTACCACTAGGGAGACCACGCGCTTGCGTCTCTTCCAATTCTCTCTACGGGACCAAGCTTGTAATTGGATTGAGCGACTTCCCACCGGATCTATCTCAAGTTGGGATGATCTCACCACTCGTTTCCTCGCCCAATTTTTCCCACCGGGGAGAACTACAAAACTAAGGGATTACATCTTGATGTTCCAACAACGTGAAGGCGAAACTCTCTACGAGACGTGGAATCGATTCAAGGACTTACTCCATAAAGTCCCTCATCACGACATCGATCTTGGGCTTCCAGTCCATATATTTTACGATAATGTCCATTTCTCGACTAGGCAAACCATAGACCAAGCGGCCGGTGGCAAGCTTAGTGAGCTCACAGCAGAAGAATCGTGGGGTACAATAGAGGACCTTGCCCTCTATGACAACGAATGTTGGAATGACCCCCGTGAGGTGCCCAAAACCGTCAAGGCAATCTCCTTGACTCCCATTGACTCACAACCTTCCAATCATAGTATGCTCAAACTTGAAGATCAAGTCAAATTCCTAATGCAACCTATTACACAGAAATCACTAACACTTGCTAATATTGCTTAGGAGCGTTTCCAACAATCTCCCCCTAAGTGATAATTATAATGTAATAGTGGTTGCTCGATGTCTTCTAACATTCTTCTTTCTTGTGAGTAGAGAAGCTTTAGGTTCCAACAATCTCCCATTAGTTTGGGATCTTGTTTCTTGTGAAATTATCAGCTCTGACGTCGTTGTTTTCTTTGTTATTTGTTCTTTTATGGATGTAGTGATAGTAGGTAGTTGTCTGCCATTGGTCAGCTTCGTCGTTCAGGTGTCTCCACGTCTTTCTCCACCATGCTCACACGTCTTTTGACTTTAGATTTCAGATGTGAAGTTGTTCTCGAGTCTTTAAACTTTGTATATTCTTTGGCTTTGATGAAGAATCATATTGACTTTTGAGTTTCCTTTTGAGTGAACTTCATATGTATTGTTGTTGGTATGAGCATGTGGAGAATGAACACGATCTTTTCTCCTAGGAACTTTGGATCTCCAATCCTGCTTGTAGACAGTTAGCAATAAAGTTCCCGACGTAAGAGTTCAGATATTTTGTACAAGCATATCCCAATTCTCTGGTGCGGTTTTAGACAAATCTTAAACCGGATGGTCATTGGCATGTCCCCGTACTTGATATCGTTACTCAGTCGTGGTGAGTCGCTGGAGTATACCGAGGTATCACTCCACGACTGTAGACTGTTTGAGACCACCGCGAACACTAAGCGTAACCCACAAGGAGTTACCGAAGTGACCTGCTGTCAGGGTTGTTTGATGTTGACCCTGGCAGGAGTTTCCATTCAATCACTGAGGATCACAATTGTGAATCCCCTCATAAATGTTCTCGGCAGATTGCTAGGATATACGAAGGACTCTAGAATGTTTCACTTGTGTTCTTATTTGTTGAACGACAAGTGATGAAAATTCAAGTGTTCCTAAGAAATCTTTTGATGAATCTCGTGGCTCTAGACTCAATAGTGCGCTTTCGTTTTCCTAAGCGGAGACTATGAAGAGGGTCTCCTTCTTCAATAACAACAATCTCTAAGAGAGAGCCGATAGATTACGTAGGGTTCCCAGTGATAATGAAACAAGCTCTATTAAGATAACTTGAGTGGTTAAGAAGGTTTAGTGCATTGCGTCACTGGGTCCATGACGACTTTGTCTTCAATACCGGTGTCATCTTGTGACAATCAGTAGCATATGAATTAAACCCGGTGTCTGCCCTAAGTTGAATTATTTGGAGGACTATTTCTTTTCACCCTTTTCTTTACTTTTTCTTTTTAATTCTTCAACTCCTTCTTTTTTCGATTCTCATTTTCTCCTTTTTCAATCATACCTAAGGACTTCTAAATACTAACTATTGGTGATGTCCTTGGGTAGATCCCTCCAGCTCTGGCGGATCATAGATAGTTTATCCCTAAACTTAGTCACCTTATAAATCCATGACTATCCTATGTTGCCATAAAACCATTTTCATGAAAATCTCTCAAAGTTTTTATGAATGAAAACATGTTTGTAACACTTCAAGAGTTTTATATTTTTAGAAATACTCCCCCTCCACATGTGCTTATGAGTTTTGACTGAAATCTGCACAGTGAGGGTAGAGCGCGTACTTTTGAATTGATCGACTTGAGATAGACAATTCCCCGCGAGACACGGTTACATGACTGACTAGGTCAGCTTGAAGTTGTAAACACTCCTTGGTGAGGAGGTTAGACCCGTCAAGGTTCATGTCTACCAAGAGTTTCTTGGATGGTACATTCTACTAAGACTAGTCCTTTGCGAGACACGTTTACATCACTAGTGAACTAGTTTGAAATTATTACCTATCCCGGACCAAGTATTTTTGATTTACGACATTTTAGAACTCGTAAATTCAAGAGTTTAAGTCTTAGCACACTCAGATTCAATTACAATCCATCATATTTATATCACACAATTTTTTCTCCCCCTCAAAAATGGCATATGAATGTTATTTTTTGATGAAATTTTGATATCGAATATGACCATTTTGAGTTTTCCGATAAGATTTCCACAAAGAACGTTGTTTGAACAGAGATATTTTGCAAATACTCCCCCTCAACAAGTGATATTAACTTTTGAGGTTTAGAAAACACGAGAGAAAGTACTTGTTCTTTTGAGCAAAATTTTGAAAATGTTGAAAGTTCGATAAATTTTACTCAAAAGTAAGAAGCTTTCGCTCCTTTTATAATGATTGTGGCACTGAAGCGTACCACGGGGTCCTTTCATTACAAGGTCGGGTTGTACACTGCTATTTATGTACAAACCATAATGAATAAATAAATCAAATATCAAAATACAATCAAGAGTGTTTAAAGAGTACCCAACGATTACACACAACCCGTGACTTTATCTTCACGTTGGAACGTCAAGATAGAGAAACTTTGTCGTCCGCCCACATAGCTTTCCAACCTTCTCATTTGATCCCGGTGGAACAACCTTTCATCCAGCCTTGTTATCAACCTGTGAGCTTCCTTGCGTTCTTTTGAATTCTATCTCTTCTTTGAACCAATGCCAGCTTCAAAATCCTTTAACCGATAAGCTAACCCGTCTCAAACCATCTTCAATGTTGCATCACAGAACTTATGGATCTTGTCGAATGCCATGAAACAAGTGTGATGATGTTCACTGCGGTAGACGACTCCAAATTTCGGTTTATGCATGATAGTGTATTGAGCATGTTGATTGAGTTCGGGAAAGTGCATCAGCGGTTTTGTTAGATTTATCTGCTTCTGGTAAGATTGACCCCAAGTTGTAGATCTTCAACACGTTCTTAAATGACTTTGCTGCGAATGAAGATCAACAGGGCAGTGATGAACTGAAGTTGAATATCTGTTGAGAATTTTCGCATCCTTCCTTGTACCTTTGTGAGATACGTGTCTTCGATGTCGTTGAGTGACAATCTCTAGAAATCGGCCTTAGTGAAATCATATTCTTGTTCATCTTGTCGTTTGACTTTGATCTTAGACAAGAATGAATAGCCCCACTTTGTTTCTAGTGTAAATCCCATCACAACAACTATTCTCTTCTCATTCTTTACCTCCTTGTTTGACCTTTGTACTTGGAAGCTTCTGTAGTACAATCTCCTCCTTGTTGGCCAATGTTGAATGCCGTATTTAGCATCGATGTCGTACTCCACCACCTTGTCAACGTACAGTTTGGTGGCGTCTTCTTTAATGGCAATATTATCGGAGAAAAATGCAGCTGGAATGTTGAAGGTAAGTGAGGTAGCATACTTCTTGATTATGCTACTGCCGTGTTGAAGAAACTCTAGGTCGTTGTTGAAGAAGAAATGATAAGGAATCTTCGGTTGCTCAGGTCGACCAATTTTTGGTAGAGGCTTTGTCCAATCAGTGTAGTAGGGAGTGTTATCCTTTCTTGTAAAGTCGATGTTGGATTCGGGATTTAGCCAGTCGATGTTGTTGGACATTGCACGGGCAATGTTTTCCAAATGGTATTCGACCTCAACTGCACTGCATGCTCTGTCTTTCAACAAGTTGAATGCGTCATTCTTTATCCTGCGCAGCTCCCATTTTTTCATCTTTTTCACTTTGAACTCATCTTGGATAATCTTCACCTGCTCCATTGTTCGACCGTCTAACGGTTCTTGGCCTTCAGGAAATCTGGGTGTAGCATCAACTAACTTGCTAAACCATTCATACTCCTCGGTGTCTTCTTCGTCCAACCATGAGAAGACAGAACCTTGTTTCTTCTTCTTGGTTCTTGAGGATGATTCTGGTTGCGGTGATGGTCGAGGTGATGGTTGTTGCTAGGGCTCAGGAATGTTTTGATCCTCACCACCGGTATAAATAAAGTGATCACCGGTTTTCTGCAGTGGTAGTGGAGAATCTGCATCACGAGGTTTCTCAGATGAGGGAGGTCGTTGAGAAGCTTGTCTTGTGGGTGTATTAGTGGTCTTAGGAGGTGGTGGTGGCATGGATGATGATGACCCGCCGGTCTTATTCTGACGTTTAGCATTCGGGTCTTGATCTTTGTCATCATCATCTCTTGATCGCTTATCCAGACCAATAGCTTCTTTGCATGATTGCTTCAGTTGATGTGCAAGAAGTGTGTCATATAGCTTTGATTCATTAGGTATGAAAGATGAAAACCATGGGGACATCTGAAGTACCATATGTGAAATCAGATCATCTTCACTGACGACTGGAGGCTAGACTGGTCGGGTTTGCATGACCATCGGTGTTTTTGTAATCACTTGCTTGACCAGTGTCTTGAGCGTTGGATAGAATTGATTCTTGAACATCGCTTTGGTGACACCAGGGACCATGTTAAGAAGAAAGTGGTGAGTGTAGTTCTGAATTTGTTTGTTCATTTCTCCTTGAACATCTCTGGTGAGAAATTCCTTGATTTGTTCCCTTTCTTCCTCGAACAGGTCCATCTGCTAAGAAAGCTCGATGACCTTGTCAGCCAGCATGTTTAATCTTTGTTCCTAAAGATTTTCATTTTCGTTTTCTAGATTGAAGCAATGCTTTCTGGATGTTGGCTTTGGTACGAGATGCCCAAGTATCGGCCTTCTTCTTGAATGATTTTGTTGATGATTTTGTTGTTTCTTTGGATGGTGGTGGTGATGAGTGAGAGGATGATTCAGTTTTGGAGGTGTCATGGGGTGGTTCTGAAGATTTCTCAGGGTTGTGTTCAGGGTTGTCCAGAATATAGTTATTTGTTTCCTTTCTTATGCGTTCCTCTTCAGCCTTCATAGCAGCTTCGTCTGCAACCCTTTCCTTTTCCGCTTCCAAAATATCTTTCTCTGTGATTCTCTCATCAGTATCTTTGTCGTCATCTCCATGATCGATCATTTCCTCATCCTCTTGCTGCTTTTCCTCTGTAAGTTCCTTGTGGTGGCATCGGTTCCTTTACCGGGTTGATTAACCGGATCAAGAACGGATGTAGAGAGAACAACACCGCTGGAACCTCCAGGTCCTTTAATTTGTTGAAGTGCAAACTCTTCAGTCTGGAGTTGTTTCTCTGCAGCATTAAGATCATACTCCCAATCAGACTCTTCTTCTTCTTTTTCATCGAGAGGTTTCTTCCCTTTGTCAGATGAAGGACTAGCAGGTTTTTCCTCTTTCTTCTTCGTGATAGATGTGTCATCTGTACGTACTTCGGAGTATACAGTAAGGTCATCTAACTCAGTTTCAGAATCGTCATCTTGAAGTGATGTTTGACCTGGTTCCGGTTCTATTTTAGGATGGACGATTTTGGCTGGGACTTTCCTCTTTCTGCTTGGATTCCTTTTCTTGTGCTTTGTTGTACTTCCAGTGATTCCAGCTCTCTTAGCCCTTGTTGTAACCGCTGGAGTCGTCTTCTCATCCATGAAGCTAACTTTTCCCGCAAGCACAACTTTCTTGTAACGTCTGTAGGTCGGAAGATCCTTGATTGCATCGGTAATCAAGCAAGTATGGAGTTCCGCACCTTGTTTTCTAGTTGATGTGTCTTTGAACCTAACATAGTTTAAGGTAGTCTCATTCCGCATAGAGTGCATGTCGGGATCATTCAGTCTCAATGGGATATCCTGGTGCTTCTCGAGAAATTTGTGGATTAGCAACGTGGTGTATCTGATGAAGGGAATCTTGGTACCAGGCTTCCTGTAGTGTTGCATCATGTCTTCCCAGATCAAACTAGCATAATCAATGTGGTTCATATGAATCATCCCCGAGAAGGTTTGAAGATGCATGAGCTTCGGGTGTTCATGACCACTATCTCTGCCTGAGACTGATTTGGCGATCATGAGATAGATGGTCCTCCAGGGTTGTGGGATATTTTTGAGATCGACTCTGGAATGCTTAGAGATGATGCCAGAAGCTTCGTCGTATCCAATGTTAATCAAGAAATCTAATACTTCCTCTTCGTTTGGAATCGGGACGTATTCAGTAGAAGGAATGACCGGAAGAAGAAGAATGACACGAAGATCCGCCACAGTGACCGTGACTTCCTTAGTGCCAAGGGTCATTTTAACCGCATCTTGTCCATCAATTTTGTCCATAGTATGCCAAAACTGATGAATTTAGATTTCAGGTACCGTGGCTGTGTTGGTGAGCATGAGATTGAATGGGTGATTCTTGAGAATATCAATAGCAACTTTGCATGAAGATTCTGAGCCCGTGAAGTTGTTGAAGTCGACACAGAGATTGTTCTTCCCAACGATTTGTCATAACCGGCAGGGAAGATATCAGCCATTGTGAGCATATTTGGGGCATTGAGGTTCTCTTGATTGACAGCCATTTAGTGATCTGAAAGATATTTAGACAAAAGAACCAACATATTGAAACACATTGTGTTAGTCTTAGTTTGATTTATTATCTAATTACTTGTTTGAAGTTATCATGTTTATGAATGTTAAGAGTCCAAAGTCACTATTAGTCCAATTGTTTGAAGTTGAAGTGATAAGTTTCGTGAATATGTTAATTTTGAAGTTTTAATGTCCAAATTTCACTTAACCACACAACATTTTAACTTTTTAGAGCTTATGAGTAACATTTTGGTTTTGTGACTTAAGTGTAACAATTTACAAGTTATTCTACGCGTAACAATTCAGAAACAAGGTGTAATGGTGGCTTAAGCGTAAACATATGAACTTATGCGTAAAGGAGGAGCTTAGGCGTACGCGTAAGCTTAAGCGTAAGGGCAAGTATTAGGCGTAAGAAATTCCTACGCGTAAAACGAGTCCATAGGCTTATGTGCTTACGCGTAAGCTTTAGCAAAAAATGTTACGCGTAAGTTTTACTGGTAAGAGTAAAGCTTAGGCGTAAACATCCTAGTTTACGCATATCCTTCCAGGATACGCGTAGTCCCACTGTAGACCCTTTATGAGTAAGAGTTACGGGTAAGATTAATCTTATGCGTAACCATTACGCATAAAGGTTTTCCTTATGCGTAAATCATGAAGACCTTTTGTCTGAATTTTACGTGTAAGTAACCTGAAACACATGAACATGAAAACTTGATTACAATGCAATACTAATATTTTTAGAAACACAATACAAGCACAAAGTTAAATCAATTAAGCGAAGAACAACTTAGGAGTAAGAATAGCTTAAACCCTAAACTATAGTATTATGCCTAACAATTTCAACCATGGAGATCAATCAAGATTCATTTATGCACATTCCTAGATGTCTAAGGAGTATTCTAGAGCAGACTTTAACACAAATAACCCACTAAATCAAAAGATTCGACCTATCCGAACCTAAGAACCCTAAAAACTTTGATTCACACATTTAGATGTTTCTGGGTAAGATTGAGTGCTCAATTCATGTTACTTATCATGTTCTAACACTAACCTAGGCATCTAATTGCGCCAAAACATAAAAACATGAAAACCCCCAAACATGAACATAAACCCTATTCAAAAAAATGATCAATTAGTGATTCTGGGTAAGATTGGATGACTGAAATGGGTTAAATACATGTTTATAAAGCTTTTGACACAACCCATTTCAACACAAACAACCTTAGGCGTAATCTCCTAATCCTACACATACGCGTAAAACTCAAAATCAAAATATTTAAGGATTCAAACGTAGGATTGAAAAGATTTTGAAAAATTTTGTTTGAAAGCATGATCTAAACCTTATGCCACTTACATATTTCGATTTGGTTGAACAGATTTGACGAATGAATAGGAGCCGTAGGATCTTGGTAGGTTTTTTGAAATAAATGCTAAGTGTAAGCATTGAGTGAGGTGGTTGGACATTTTTGTTCAAAATTGTTTTGAAAATTTACAAGTTTATTCCCTTAACCTCAAACATTTTCAACCAAGACTTGTTAACTTCCGTTTTGATTATACAAAACACATATTTGGCAAGAAATTTAACGATACTCCCCCTCGACTTTTGAAATAGTGAAATTTGTAAACATTTGAGTCCGAGGAGGGTATATAACTGTAGGATCATACATATTATGTTGTTTTGATGATTAAGAAGCTCCACCCCTTCCAAGGATGGAAGGGGTTTTTATACTTACAACCTACTCGTCCTCCTGTCGAACTGTGGATCAGGTATACAGTGGGTAAAGACCCGTCCTTCCTCCACGGTGTTACACTAAGCTAACTAACTAGGCTAATAAACTACTAAATAACGTAAATAACGATATGTCTACGAGCTAACTTATGCTAGATTATATTTGGGGTGACCAACACTTCACTATGGAATTTCTAATTCCTAACAATCTCCCCCTAAGGGAGGTCACACCATGATTTACATTTTGAATCCAGAATTCTATTTTATCTTTAGTCTTGAGCTCGTAGACTTTAATTCGTCAACTTCCGCATCTTTGTGCTTTAGCAGTGACTCTTCATAGTCTGATTATTTTGTACTTTGAGTGGAGTTCTTTGAACTGATCCACATATTTGATGATCTTCGAGCTTTCTTTGAGATCATCAGCCACAGTAAATCTCTGGATCACCCTTTGTTGTGTTGCCTTCATGTGATGTTGTGACTTTTGGACCGACATGCTCACACTTTCTGGATCATGACATCCTTTCATCAGAGTAGCGGAAGCATCGTTGTATGTCTTTGATGGTCATGATTTTCTTCAATTAAGTGTGAATGTTGTGAGCATGCGGTTGTGAATTGTCTTCTCAACTCTGATCAGCTGCAACCGTCAACAGTTCCTGCAAACAACAGTTAGCAATAAAAACACACGAAAGTGTCTTTGTTCACTTTCGATGAATATAGTTGCAAGAACCACGGTTCTCCGTTGATCAGTATAAATACTGCCTATGATCAGGTAGAATTCTGAAGAATCTCCTTGATAGGGTTTCGCAGCTTGATCTAGCCGTTCTCAAACCGGATCGTCCCAAAGTAGACAACACGGAGTGAGTGAACCAACAAATTGAGATTTACTGATTGATTAAAAATGATTTGAAAACAATCGCGTATTGCTTAAGAGAAAGAATTTTGCAATACGACGAAGGTTTAGAAGAAGAAATCAATTTTAATCAGAAATACCTTTTGTATCTGAAAATGAATACACATTCGATGTGCTAGAGAAAAGAAGATATGCACATCCAACAGTTTTCCAAAAGTATTCGTCAATTCATTTCCTAGACCAGGGTTGATTCACGAGTGAATCGCCCCATCGTTTCTATCCAGTTATCACAAGCTTTATCTTTTGGGAAAGATCTCACATGTCATCCACCAAGTGCTTGTTTGATGTTGGCTCTAGAAGGATTTCCATCTTCATCGTGAATACTTTTTCATATGTAACACCCCCAAAATGGCTCAGCGGAAGCACACAAATATTGTGGTGCTACTAAATTGGTACCACAACATAAGCATAGAACAACCGATTTTTATAAAAAAAACATTTATTCATTCTCAAACAATGTTTACATTATTGATTTGTGCGGAAAAATGTCCCATTATAAAAAGGTGGTCCCAATACATAAATCAGAGTCGTCTATGACCATGCCATGCCTTTGCCTTGCGCTGCCAAAGATAAGATATCACCTCAAAACCTAAAGATACATGCTAAAAAGTGTCAACACGAGGTTGGTGAGTTCATATGTTTATTTAGATGGGATTTCAGTATACCATTTAACATTTGGTTTTGATGAACATTACATCTTGCATAATGTCATAAAACTTTATGATTACATTACATAAGAGGATTTCATTAGTGGACCATAAGTAGGTTATATGCACATTACAACGAATATAATGTCATATATTATAAATTTATTACACCAGCACTAAGTTCATGCAACCGAAGCTACGACAGTTTCTGTATGTATAATGTAGTCATACAAATAAGGAGCCCATGGCGAGTGTTTATCCCAATACACTCGGTTCCGACATGCTATATGTTTCGCCTTGACCCAAGCGGGGGCAACCGAACAGGAGAGTCTCCCCAATAGATCTATTTATAACATTCGCGCTTCCCAGCAGGAATTTATGGTTCATGAAGAGGGCAATTTGGGATCTAAGGACTTAGGCTAAGCTGGGTAATAATCTAAGTCAAACATTTTGGTATGGTCCATAAAACATCTATATATGATGTAATTTTAAACATATCCATAAGGCATATTATGCATGGAAATGCACAATTTCAATAATGAAAATCATTTAAGTAAAATGAGCATGTATCTTCTCCCAAAACAGTTATAAAACAAGTAAAAGTAGGGGCTATGAAACTCACATTGGCAATTAGTAGTCCAAAGGGAATTAAATCAATTAGTGGTAGTGCCCGGCTCCGACACGCAACCTAATTTAGTACGGCATCATGTTTAAGACTCGATAAAGTTTAACTAACTTTATAAATTTTTAAATGTTGGTGTTGTTGTTGTTGTTGCTATGTGGCATCATTTATCTTAAAACAATTTACAAATATTTGGGGTGGATTTCGGCTTATGAGAGTATGACATGGAAGAAATCTCGAAGAAGGAATTACGACTTTGGTTCAATGATATCTAAAAGATAATATACGGAGAAATTGTATGTTTATAATAGGACTTTGCTGATGTAAATGACCAAGATATATATATCAAGTGTGTGTGTGTGTATATATATATATAT
>BPTQ01000003.1:95133278-95138278 GCA_019973895.1 Chrysanthemum seticuspe | reverse complement strand
CAATATAAGTTTTTAAGTAATATATTTCGATTATGCATCGTAAAATAGTTTATTGGAAAGATAGGTATGACCCGCATGTAACCCTTCTATTTACTTGGTTTTGTCGAAAATTGTCTAGTTGATGTCATTTATATCTATTTTTTTTATCAAGTGAATATGTATGTTTATGTATTTATGTCTCTTTTAGTTTTCAAGTCAGGATAAACATAATTACTTGTTTTAATAATTTCATTTTCAAGACGGGAGTAGTATGCCGATTTATTTATGTTTGTGATGGAAATGGAAGACAAGTCGATTGAGATGGAAGGTAAGTCAATATAAGACGAAGACTAAATGAAACAATGCTTAGTTGGATTACATTCTGAGACAATGCGAGATGGGCTTACTCATTTCAGTTTGTCACAAAATCAATACCCTGGTGGGCTGACAAAAACAAACGAGCCCTTGAGATTGTAAACTGGGCTTTGGCCCAGTTATACTTACTCACGTAAAATCAATTGAGCCTTATAACTTTTGATGGGCTGGTGAGCCCATGACTAAACAAACACACCCTCTGTACACAGGAAATCAAACGCATAGTTGAGAAACATGAAATGCTTTTGACTCGGTGGGATTCAACCAGACACCAGGACGAAAAAACTTTAATACTTATTTGGTCTAGACGAAAAAGGCTCACAAGGCCCTATCGACCACTCGCTCATAGTCTTGGACAGTCACGACATCAAACACCCTTCGGGGTGTTCTTCGCTTGACTCGAAGTAAAGCAAACACTCCCTTGGAGTTCTTTTTGCACACTGAAATAAGACAACAACCATTACACATTTTGTGGTTACAAAAGAGTTATGGTCAAGTCCTTTCTTTTGTCCTCATTTATCGGGTACCACCCGACTCGACCAAAAGGACTTGATACCAGCTGCACCCTCGTGTGCTCTATGTTACACTGATCAGAACCAACACACTATATGGGTGTGATAGTGGTGAACATAACCAAAAAATTACACACCTCGAAGTCATGTCTAATATCACCCAAGGAGTTACTCACTTGAGTTACCAATAAGCTAGCAAGTAAGTGGATAAAGAAAACTAGGAAAAGCTGGGAGATACACTCGACCAATCGAGGCCCTCTCGGTTGTGTTTTAGTTAAACACATCAAGGCAAATGAAATAGACACGATATCAATGAACCGAGACCATTTACTATCACGAGACCAAGATTAATTCATTATGCAAATCCGATTCGTGACAAAACCAAATGACATCAGCGAAAATCGAATACTCACATAAATTGACCTGTGGTCAACCGGGTCTGACCTGAACACAAGTACAAACAAACACCCTCAAGTGAGGTTAAATCTTGATCGTGACAATGTAGGTGCAGGGCGAACAAAATCATGACAAGTAACACTACACCATATTAATCCGAATATAAATTTTAAAACTCAAAAATGTTTATGATTATTTTGCTTGGTTATCGACAGCCACAACAACAACACAGAACATCACCACTTAATTTTAGTCAACTAAACATCAATTTAGCAATACCATAAATATTACTAATCGAATAGAACACAAGTCAAAAATTCGTACTACAATTTAATGTATTTACAACTCAAAAGAATAATAAGGAATATGTTCTTACAATGAACCCAATGAGTAGCTATGAACATCGAAAATCCAACAAGAATAATAAGGAATATGTTCTTACAATGAACCCAATGAGTAGCTATGAACATCGAAAATCCAACGAGTTCAAGACGAATTAAAACAATTAACCTCTTGGGAAAGCCTTCTTATGCATCAAATTGCAAAACCCCCAAGCTAATTTTGAAAACCCCTTTACTTCTTGGAACCCTAATTTTTGGATGAGATTGAAAATGAATGATCTTTCCCGGAACTCTTGGCCCTTGTATAGATGGAGGAAGGATAGGGAACCGCCTAACTTTCTTGACCTCGTTTGTAGGGGGACACCCCTTCTTGGCTCATGTCCTTGTCCACAGCCACCCATTCAACACAAGGTAGAGATGTGCTAGGTGGATAGGCATCTATTTGGAGAAGGAGACTAGGGTGGCTCATGTGTTTTACCAAAAAGATGAAATTTTTTGCCTGTGAATGTGATTATAAGCGTGGGAGAGAGAGAGGCGAAAAGAAAAGAAGAAGACAGTAGGTAGGGGTAGGAGGTGGACGTATGAGTGGGATAAATTTTATCCTTTTCTTTTTGTTTTTAGTGCATTATACTGTATAATCTACACTCCGTGTTTTGTCCAACCCTCAAGTAAACGTACCTTCCCGGTACCCGCAAAATGTAAAAATTATATTTTTGGAAACGCTTTAATGAGCTTAATAATATGGTATTATTATTACATACGATTTAGACTATAATTTTTTGCCGTAAATAATTTAGTGTCGGTATCCGTGCGGTGCCGTGATTCTTTAAATTAACGAGATGACCTCTCTTTTTTAGATCTAAATATTGACAACTGTCAGAAAATAGCCGATTTAAATTTTTTGACGTAATAAATATTATTATAATAATCCGGAAATTTACGAGTTGTTATAGTCTACCCACCTTAAATAGATCCTTCATGGATCTCAGTTTACGTTACCCCGATTGAGATTCGGGAAAAAGGTGATGGTATTTGGAACAAGTTTTGAGTTTTCTTAGGTTGTTCTAAGGTTTCCCCTTTGGGTATGGGTATCTAGGTGTCATGCCAGCAGCACATCCTCTATCTGAGGTGCCATGATTTTCTGGGGTAGATTCATTCGGTGAAGGTTCCAAGTTTTGAGGTTATGAGGTTTCACTATTTTGTTAGTGTGGGCACCTCTAACTCCTCATGGTCTTATCAAAACGTACCCATTTCTGGCGTTTCATGATTCTAAAGTATATGGGTTGATTCTTAAGGGATGAAGAAACATTTGTTTTCGAATTTCTCTTTCGACTAAATGTTTATACAAGTTTGACTAAGACCAGATTTCAAAATCGATAATGTGTAAAAATGGCACATTTTCAAAAGATTATAAAACCGGTTCTTAATTATGGGGTGTATAAGGAAGTTTTGTGAAACTTTTAGTTTTTCAGCATTCTGTCTCATTTTAATGATGGATTTGGAAAGTATTATTATATGGTTTTTAAAGGGAAATTCTCAAAATTTAGAACTATATTGTAGCAAGGATGTGTAGCAGGATATAACATTTACCCATAGCTACGAGTAGAGTTTAGTTGTCTAAGTTGGGTAAGGTTAGGGATTTAATAGTTGATGAACCTCATGGTTATCTATGGTTTTAGGCAGAGGTGTAGGATACATCCTAAGGTCAGGCTTAGCTACCAAGGAGGGCATTGATCATTTCTGTTTATGGGGTATTAACTTAAAACACTTTTCGAGGAAGTAAGTAACTAATAGAGTGGTTCTAGAATACTTTTCAAAGTATTAAGAAACACTTTATTTTTGTGAGGTAGTAGTGAAATTGTAGTTTACTTTATAGTGAAATGGTAGGGTGGTAATTTGGTTTGTAGAATAATTCATGGAGTGGTTCATAAGGTATTTTGATTATAATGGTCCGTGGGATGATCGGAAATAGTTTGAATGGCAACTCATTTATTTAGTTTATAGGAGGGTAACAAGGTAGGCACTGTTATTCTTAAGAGGTGGGTGGAGCTTCTAGGTACTAAATTTTTAAGGTAGGGAGTAAAATTATCAAGTTTCTGTGGGATTATATGTCATTGACCGTGCCTTTCTAGATCTTGCCAAAGGTTTATTGTTCTTTTTATTGCCTATTCCCACTAGGGGATCTTTCTCATAGGTGTTATTGGAAGGTTGCTCCTAGAATGGTTTGATTTGTCCATGGAGTGTAAGGTTTGGGGTAGGTGTAACACCCCAACCCGACAAGGGTAAAGATATCACAATACGGTTTCATATCAGAACTTTAAATAACTATACAAGAGCGGAAGCCTTTACAAAATATCCAAAAAGAGAATATAAATAACTAATCTTCCAAAATAAATCTAAGATCTCTATGGTAAAGTCTTGCTCTCAGCTCTATTTTCAACCCAAATCAGCCATCCCACAAGCTCATCTTGAATGCCTAAAACCTGCCGCAGGAAAAGAAAGTGCGGCTGAGCTTACAAAGCCCAGTGAACAGATATAACAAAAACAAAAGCTAAACAAAACAAATATACGAATAACGAAAATAAAATGAAATAATGACGAGGGATCTTTTAGGATTCTGCGGAAGCACAAATATACAGAAATCCAAACAACCACATAATAGTTTAGACATCACATAGCACATTAATGACACAAACACGAACACATCAGAACAACCAAACACATAACATACCAAGAATAACAGATTTGGACGGTATAATTTTGAGACGATTCCAATCCTAAACTAGACTCTTGACCAAATCAATAATACAGACGGTACTGAACAGACGATCAAGGCGACGGTGTTATAACATAATTCACGAAATTTACAACTAATTAACTAAACATACTTACGGTACAAATAAAAGATCTTTCACAAAGGCAATCAAAACTCTGAGAAGCAACCCGAATATACATTAGACAATAAGAACCATACAATACACAAACCAACAAGACTACACAAGCACAAACACAGTAATTACACGATACACTACAGATTTGATAATACACCAACAAACCTAAAGACATATAAACACGAAGGCGTCTTAGGATTTTCTAGGGAGCAGTAATAAAGTAAAATAAAAGCAATAAGCATATAAACAAAACAAATCGAAAACAAAAACAATATAGACAAGTGACCCGAAACATTCGAGTCGGCGTGAAAGAAAAGGACGCCGTCCAAAATCCGTAAGTTCTACTCGAACACCCTACCGACTAAACCCAACTTTTATCTCGACTCTCGTTCTGAAATGGTATCTCTAGAATCTAAATAAAACCTTCTAATCAATAAATATAAGAGAAAAACCTATAAAACATTTCCGAAGGCGAGAACATATCAATAAATTTCAAGACTATACTT
>BPTQ01000003.1:94959212-95127100 GCA_019973895.1 Chrysanthemum seticuspe | reverse complement strand
CAGGTTACGCGTAGAACGACACCCACGAACAAAAACAAGCTTAAAAACGTAAATCCACGCGTAAAGTTTGAAACTTTTTGCCAAAAACAAGTATTTTAACACCTCAAAACATTGAAAGTACAAGAATCTTGGATTAAAAAGTGTAAAAAACGAGTTTTTAAGATAACCAAAGATTGCGTTATCTTTACGCGTAAGACCCAAAACAATACTTCAAAAACAAACGAGTACACCCAACTATTTGGCGATTGATACCACTGTTAGGTCACTAGTTTTACAAACACAAGTTATAAGAGAAGGGGATAAAGGCGGATGAACAAGTATCACACACACACACACGTTAATATGTAAGACGGTTAGGCGTAGAGAGCATGTGAAAAGAAAACTTGAACAACCAACCCTCAAATGAGGGTTTACAAGAGTTTACATAGGCAAGGAGCTAGGGCAACACTCCCTCTCCTTCCCTATTCCTTATTGGGCTTGGATCAAGCTTATGGGCCTTCTACATAAGCTTGACCTTAAACAAACATAAAGGCCATAATAAAGCTACCTATTACATATGAAATATAAATACTTGAAATACTGTTTAGGAGTGATTCCAACAGAATGAAACAAGCCCTTTTAAGAGGAACTTGAGTGGTTTGGGAAGTTGTAGTGCAGAGCGTCACTGGGTCCATGACGTCTTGTCTTCAATACCGATGTTACCATCAGTAGCATATGAATTGTACCCGGTTTTTGCCCTATGGTAGAATAAATGGAGGGCTATTTCATTTCACCCTTTTCTCATTCAATTCTTTTTCATTCTTCAACCCCTTCAGTGCTTACCGAGACTTCATAGCTAGAACCTTGTTGGGTTTATTCCATTACTAGCTCTGTCTCAGTCCGCACTCTTCCCATATCTCATTTTTCTCCTTTTATCATCATACCTAAGGACTTCTACACTAACTAGTGGATTGTCCCTGGGTAGATCCCTCCGGTTCTGGCGGATCATGGGAACAAATACCTAACCTTATCATCCTTATATCACCGTACATAAAGTAAATTTGGTTGGTCTATTTGGTATTGTTCATCTGCCATTTGAACCAATTGAAAACCATTTGAAAATCAATCCAGATACTTGTGATATATTATCAAAGCATTTTGTACCTGAATTGTTTTTGATATTTTTAGAACAAGAGCTCCCCCTCAACATGTGCATCAAATTTGAAAATGTTTTGCACATATTAGGAAAAGACTGCACATTGAGATAAATTGATCACGTTTCAACTATTTGTGGTTTAAAATAGATGCTCCCCCTCAACATGTGCATGGAAAATTTGAAAACGTTTGGCACATGTGGGAAGGAGAGCTTGTACATCCTTATAAAACTATTTACCGAATTATCAGATTAAATCCAATATAAATCACAAATTCTCCCCCGATCACAATTATCAAATCCTTTGAGATTTGTGATCTCTTGTAGATTTAAATTGATTTTGAAAGCTTTTAAGGAGAATTGTGACTTGATTATGAAAGCGTTTTAACTGATAAGGATCAGATTTTAAGACTTTAAACTCCATTGATTAAACATGCATGAATATCTTTTGAAAATAATTGAATGACAAATAACTTTTTAATTTAATTGAAATCATTCTCCCCCTCAATCAATGACAAAGGTTGTTGATTGAGAGATAGATATTTTGACAAATAAGTCGAGATGATTATCAAAAATAGACTACTAGTTATTTTTCAAAGCAGTTAGTTTTCAGCAGATAAATGTTTATAGAATCAGAGCATAGAATTTTGAAAACATTATAAAGTGTAGCTCTGTTCTTTCTTTAAAAAGCGGGTTACTGCCTGAGATGACAATAAACCATTTTTTCTCTTTCTCTCAAATTATTATTATTATTATTATTATTATTATTATTATTATTATTATTATTATTATTATTATTATTATTATTATTATTATTATTATTATTATTATTATTATTATTATTATTATTATTATTATTATTTTTTTTTAAAGAATTCGAGCAACATCTAAAGTCCCCGTGTCATTCTTTGAATGACAGCACAAAAACCGTAGATATTATCGAACCGAAAAAAACATGACAAATTGACAATATTTTTTGAAGATTTTTCGAATTTTTCAGATTTTTATGGATTTTGAAAGTTTTATAATTTTCTATTTGATTTTTGAGAGTTTTATAATTTTGTATTTTGTTTTTCGAATAAATATTTACAAGAGATAGATGATGATAGACCTTTACTCCTCGTCTTCCTCCTGAAGACGTTTGAGTGTTTCTGGTTGAAGGCTTTTCAAGCCAAGACGTGGAAGAATAAACTCAAAACGTTCTCTTGGAAGAGCTTTGGTGAAGATGTCTGCTAACTGATAATCAGTCCTCACAAAATAGAGTTCCACCACACCTTTTTCCACTTGTTCCCTGATGAAATGATGTAAAATGTCGATATGCTTAGCTCTTGAGTGTTGAACGTTATTGCATGAAAGAGCAATAACACTTTTATTATCACAGTACAGAGGGATTTTGTTGAATACAAAGCCATAGTCAGTTAATTGAGATCTCATCCAAAGGATTTGAGCACAACAAGATGACATGGCTATGTATTCTGCCTCTGTAGAGGAAATAGAAGTACTCATTTGCTTCTTTGAAGACCAACTCACAAGCTTATCACCCAAAAACTGAGCACCTCCAGACGTACTTCGACGAGTATCTTGACATCCTGCATGATCAGCATCTGCATAGGCTGTTAGTGACATACCGGTGTCCTTCGGGTACCAAAGTCCCATATTGATGGTTCCTTGGAGATACCAAAAGACCCGTTTAACCGCTTCAAGGTGCTTTTTAGTAGGCTTAGCCTGGTATCTAGCACACATGCAAACAACGAACAAGATGTCTGGTCTACTAGCTGTGAGGTACATCAGGGATCCAATCATACTACGATATTTTGTTTGGTCTACCATGATCCCTGAGTGGTCCTCATCTAGTTTAGTTCGTTCAATCATGGGAGTGTCAACAGGGTCACTTGAATCAAATACAAATTTCTTTAAAATCTCATTTGCATATTTAGATTGATTTATGAAGATGCCTCCGGGACTTTGTGAAATTTGTAATCCCAAGAAAAATGACATTTGTCCCATCATTGACATTTGAAATTTTGAACCCATTTCATTTGAAAAACGGTCACACTCATTGGGGTCAGTCGAGGCAAAGATGATATCATCAACATAAATTTGAACATGAATTAAATGTTTGCCTGACTTCCTGGTGAACAATGTTGGATCAACTGCTCCTTTGCTAAATCCGGTAGATAGAAGAAACTTTGATAGTGTATCATACCATGCCCTTGGAGCTTGCTTTAAACCGTAAAGATCCTTCTTCAAACGATAAACGTGAGAAGGATGCTCTTGATTCACAAATACTTCAGGTTGGCTGACGTAGACGACTTATTTAAGATCTCCATTCAGAAATGCCGTCTTTACATCCATTTGATAGACTACCATGTTCTTACTAGCAGCATTAGCCAAAAAGATTCTGATTGCCTCGATTCGAGAAACAAGAGCAAAATATTCTTCAAAGTCAATACCCTCCTCTTGACGGTATCCTTTAGCAACTAATCGAGCCTTGTTCTTCAACACATCACCATGCTCATCAAGTTTCACTTTGAAGATCCATTTTAGAGCAATAATCATAGCACAATCTGGAGCAGGTACTAACTCCCACACATCAAGTCGATCAAACTCATGAATTTCTTCTTGCATGGAATTGAACCAACTATCTTCATTCATGGCGGTTTTAACATCTTTTGGTTCGATCTTAGAGAGTACGGAGTTGAAGAAGCACCATAAGGCATCGGTTGCAAGTTGTTTCCGTGTGGATACTGGACGAGAGGGATTTCCAATGATGTTGTCTAAGGGATGATCGTGAGTCCATTTTCTAAGGTGTTCATATGGAAGTTGTTGAGGGACTGAGGTAGCAGAGTCGATGTCTCCTGAAGAAGATGGTTCTGATGATGATTCAGGAGCAAATATGTTTTCAAATGGAGCATCTTCAGGAGTAGCAAAGGGATTAACTTCATCATTGATGCCAGAAACAGTTCCATGATGTACATTCGAAGATTGATGATTTGTTGATGAGACTGAGTTATCAGCAGCAGGTGCTTCTTGACTTAATGATATTGAGACTGAAGGATTGACTTCATTCTCAAGGATATGAGCAGCCTCTGTTGTGGGAATTGTCAGTTCAATAGCACTTGGCTCATAGAGTTCATCAAACATCGGATCAAACAATTTCTTCAAATCATCTTCAGTTGGAGGTACATATGGAATAGCTAGAGAGGAATTTGGTACAAGGGATGAACCAATGGGACTGTTTTGAAGTGCGGGTCCTGAACTTGATTGTCCAGGAGCCATTTGACCGGTCAGCTCATCAAAGGTGATGTAAATTGTTTCCATGATATTTCGGGTTCTCTTGTTGTAGATTCGGTATCCTTTTCTGTTTGGTGCATAACCTACAAATACTCCAATGTCTGCTTTAGCTTTAAGTTTGCCTAAATCTTGGCCCTCATTAGTTGGATAACACAATGCACCGAACACACGAAGGAATGAAAGATTAGGTTTTCTGTTGTGGACAAGTTCATATGGAGTTTTTCCATGAGCAGTGTGAATCAGGGATCGATTTTGGGTGTAGCATGCAGTGGCGATGGCTTCACCCCATAGAAACATTGGAACTTTTGAGTAAATCAGCATTGTCCTTGCGGCTTCCACAAGAGTTCGATTTCGTCTTTCAACTACACCGTTCTGTTGAGGAGTTCGAGGAACACTTCTTTGATGACTGATTCCAATACTTTCATAAAACTCACTAAGTTGTTTGTTAACAAACTCAGTTCCATTGTCTGTTTGGATGATTCTGACCGTTTTGTTAAGACGAACCTGCAGCTGTTTGATGAGTTTGATGATGATATCTAGAGTTTCATCCTTTGTCTTTAAGAACTTTACCCAGGTGAATCTAGAGAAATCATCAACCACAACTAACACATATTTCTTCCCAAAGATATTCTGCACTCTCATGGGTCCACATAAGTCCATGTGAATTGTATGAAGAACTTCTGTGACAGAGTTAGTATGTTTGGGTTTATGGGCATACTTCTTGCTTTTTCCCAATTGGCATGCTGAACAAAGATGATCCTTTTCATACTTAAGTCTAGGTAAACCTACAACTAAGTCCTTTCTGGAGAGATCATTGATGGTGCGGAAGTTCAAGTGATTGAGACGACGATGCCATAACCATGACTTTGTTTTAGAAGCCTTTGACAACAAGCAAATTGGAGAAGACTTCATCATATCTTCGATAGAGATGGTGTATAGATTTGAACCACGTGAACCTCTCAAAAGTTCCTTACCATCAAGTTCTCTAACGAAACAAGTATGTTTTCTGAAGGCTACTTCTAGATCAGAATCGCAGAATTGACCAACAGAGAACAAGTTATGACCAAGACCTTCTACATAATATACCCTGGAGATAACACTTTTACCAACAACATAATCTCCATAACCCATAATTGCACCGAAATGATCATTCCCGAACCTAACTGTCCCGATGAATTTGCTCACGAAGTTCATGAGCCGCGACCGGTCGCCAGTCATATGCTTGGAACAGCCTGAGTCCAGGTACCACAAAACGATTTGAACGATCTGCAGTTGAACACAGACAAGAATGGATAACTGGATAATTGGGATCCCCATGCAAGAATGGGTTCCATTTGGTTAGTAACAATGGTTGGAACACCCACATCAGAAATAGAGGCATTCATATCAGAAATTGATGCAATGGGATCATTATGAATAGATGCAGTACTAGTGTCTGTATTTGCCCTATTCAAAGTGTGCTCACTTCTTAAGGGAATAGTTCTACCAGTAGGCATCCATTTTCTAGTGGGCGTTGCCTGATTAACCTTATGGCTCACAGGTATCCATTGATAACCTATCTTACTAAATGTTCTTCCTGTGGGTTTCCACTGTTTTCTAACTCTCTTTCGCCTTTGCATTTTAGCCTTTTTAACATGATTGTTTTCAATAGTAATGTTAACTGGGGGTATGACAGCATTAGACAAAACATTCACACCACATTCATGGTTAGAAACAGAATTCAAGCAGACATCATTACAAGGAATGCAAATAGTATCAGAATTCGAATTAATTACAGTACGCCTATGGCTAATACTAGAATCAACACGATTCGTTTTATTCGACTCAAGCTTAAAGTTCCTAGGTTGGTCTTCTACTCTCTTCCAATGCACATTCTTAGCTTGCGAGGTCCTATCATTCCTTGTATTGTCTTGAGACTTTGACCTGCTTGCTTTAATGTCACTGATTACTCCTGTAGAGGGAATGGGAACATTAGTTGGTTTTGCTACTCTTTGCATCTCCTGTTTAGATGTTCTGGGATCTGAATTACATGCAGGCACACTAAGGTTCACTTTCTTAACACTAGAAGTGCTGGGATTTGTACTCCTAGAAGGCACACTAGAGTTCGCTTTCTTAGCATTAACAGATCTGGAATCTGAACTACTTAAAGGCACACTAAGGTTTACATTCAAAACATTGGGCATCGAATGAATATCATACTTGGCACTAGCCATCGAACATAGAATCAAAGGATTAACTCTCTCACCAAAGGACTTTGGGCATATTGTGATTAAGCATTCTAGAATTTCTTGAGATCGTTTGGCATATAAGCATGCATGCCCAATTGCATTATCAAGTGGTTTCTCTAATTTATCCTCTTCAACAATCTCACGTAGACATTCTAGACAATCCTTAAGGGATGAGAAATATGTTTGAATAGCAAGTTTGTTATTCCTGAGATGAGGGGGAACATATTTCACAGACAAAGCATATTTATTACAAGAGTGTACCTTTGATACACCATTCTCCCCATTGGTCATTGGCATTTTCCCTTTTACCTGGCTTTTCAGATTCTCAATTTCCTTTTGCAATGAAGCTATTTGTTCGTTGTTTTTGTTACGAGTGACCTTTATTGATTCTAATAACTCATTGAAATGACGTTTAACCTTTTCATTTTCTTCTAGAAAACTTTCGTTTTCCTTTTGTAATCCATTTACTAAGTTTTGAAGATGAAACGTTTGAGAATTCTGAGAATCTAAAGGAGGAGGCATTTGGGAGCCGGTCACATTGTTCTTTTGACCCTTTAATTGAGAGATTTGGGCTTTCAATTTTCTGATCGTGTTACAATGAGCTTGAATCTGTTCATCACGTTTATTAATTTGAAAAACTGCATCAAACTCTGGAGCATCTGAGGATGTCTTGATATTTGAAGTTTTGACATTTTCTTTAAGATGTTGATATTTTAGTTGTAAATTAAAATGCTCAACCTCTAGTTTAGAGAAATGTTTAACCAAATTGTCGTGATCATCCAGTTCAATTTTCTCATTTAGTTTAGAATTATTCTTTTCAAGCTCAATGACACGATCATGGGAGACTTTCAGGGCAACATATAATTCATGAAATTGAGAAGCATTAATGGAACAGTTTGTAGCAGTGAAAAACACATCTTGAGTAGTACATTCAGAAATAAGAGTCTCATTTAATGTATGCAAGTTCTTCCTCTCAATCTCATTATATTTTAGTGCTCGCTCATAGTCACTAACCTCAATTATCATTGCATCAAACTCCTTTTCCATTTCTTTAATGTCTAAGTTCATTCCCTTTTTAAGACTTTCAAAATGATCTTTTAGTTGTTTAAAGAAAGGCATGACTTCAGTTAAATAACATTCTTTTGTTTGCTCAAACCCCCTTTCCCCTTCAGTTATACCAGTGGGTGTGATCCTTTTCTTACAAGTTTTCTCAAAATCAACAAATAGTTGAAAAATAACATATTGACTGATTAAGGTCTTGCTTTTCGTGGCAATAGTTCTCGGTACTAAATGCATTGGTGTATTTGGAGGATACACAGTCGCTGAAGGCATTTTCCTAAAGGGAGGGTTCGTTACAACAAGATTCTCTGCCTTTTGCTTATCTAAATCCTTTTTCCAGAACACTTGTTCGGGTGTTAACAACGTCTGAGGCTTAAACATGTTCAAGGAAATCCAATTCTCTTTCTTGTAATCATGGGGTGTGATCTTTATTTTCTTCTCTTTACATTTAGGATCATCTAATTTCTTGTTCATCTTTTCCCTAGTGACTTCATCTGATTTCTTATCTTCCTCAGTGCACTCAACGCAACTAGGTTTCTGTCTAGGTTTAAGGATTTCATTGCCATCATAAAGAACCTTATGAGCATTTCTAGCCTTTTTAATGACCTCTGGATTTGGTTCCTCAACAAGGGGAATGCTATGCTTATCGCTTAAGAATCTATGCTTAGTGATTAAGTGAGCAGTCTGAATGGTATTTCCTTGTACGTACAACTTATTTTCAAGCTTGTTTTTCAAGGTTTTTAGATTAGAAAAATCATTCAAAAGTTTTGATTCCTTAGCACTGAATTCTTGCTTAAGCATTTTAAAATTTTCTTGAAGTTCTTGTTTTTGCTTAGCAGTTTTAGAAAGCTTTTCTTGTAAGGAGTTTAACTCTTGTTTTAATACTTCTTCTCTAAACCTACTTTTTCTAATAGTTGTACGCATTTGGTCATCCATTTCCTGCTCACGGGTGGTCAACTCAAATTTTGCACGTTGTTCATAAATAGCAACACGTTCTTTATAGGCATTCAGTTCAGAGATGACAGAATCATCAGGGGCACATGCAGTGAATTCATCAAAAACATAATCATTATTGATTGCAGAAGATGCATCACTTGGTACAATCTCATTTTCACTTTGTATCACATATTGATCATATGGGACAACATTGATATTACCCATATTTTCAATATCTGATTCAATGAACACAGTTGATTGTACTTCGTTATGTATCTTTTGCTCATCAACTTCATCGTATAATTTTAATACCTCAGAAATGATTTTGTCTTTGGATGGACCAGCTTGTGGTAATGGAGAGACTTTAGGAGAGACCATTGGAGAAATGCTAGCCATGAAGATGGTTTGTGCAGTGGGTTCTTCATCAACATCAGAATCGTATGCATCACAATCAGCTACTTGAAAGGCATTCTGATGATTATGGCCTATATCCTGAATTGGTTGCTCATCCACATCTGCATCATATGTCTTAGCATTTCCCTCAGCCAAGAACAACAACTCCTCTTCATCCAAAGCTGCACCATTATCCTGAGCTTGCACAAGCAACATCTTATCCCTGAAATACTCGGCATTTTGAGGGCGTTTTGGTGATGTGCAGTTCCTTGCAATGTGTCCCTCACCTCCACAATTGTAACATTTGATTGGCTTTGCTTGACCCTGCTTTCCATTCCTTCCTCTATTCTGATTTGCAGCATAACCTCTACCGGCTCCACCTCTTGCTTGTTCGTACTGTCGTTCTTAAACTGGCTGCACCATAACCTTCCCATCTCTGACAGTGGCTTGATTATGTGGATTGGAAGCAGTTCTGAGATTGTTGTTGGTGTGTGGAAGAGAGTTCATGTTTTGAAAAATCAAAAGAGCTAGTTGATTAATGAAGTTTCCCACGTGTGCATCAGCATCAGCTTGTTTGAACATAGGATCAGGAATGAGTTTGTGATTACCATTACCCATGGGTATGACTTGTGAGGCTTTGGTTGTGATTCCGATGTTTGAGTAGAAGGCAGTTGAATCATTTGAAGAGCTTGTCTCTCCCTGGTTGGTTTTGAATTGATTAAGAATCCTTTTTTCAAACATAGCATGTCTCTCATTCTGAAGGAGGAAGGCATAGAGTTGCTCATAGTTTGTATTCTTCAATCCTTTGGTTAACTTTACAGAGGTGAAAAACTTGTGCCATTCGGGATTCATGTTGTTCACAAACTTCGAGTTCAGCTGAATGTTTGGCATAGTCATTCTGAGGTTCCTCATATCATTCACAAGCTTGTGGAATCTCACATAGTACTCATAAACACTCTCATCTGGTTTCATTTTGAAGTGTTCAAGTTCATCATAGAGTTGTGATTCTCTGTCTTCCATAGTTAATTCATAACCTGAGAGAAGCATCTTGACATTATCCCACACTGCCTTTGCTTCGGTGTTGTGATTGATCAGCTTGTAGATATCTTTTGGAAGACCTTGAAGTACGATGTTAGAAGCCCTGATATCAGCATCGAATCTCTTTTTCTCCTTATCATCGAGTTCATCATATGTATTTGGTCTGTCAATTCCATAGATCATTGTTCCATCTTCAGCTGTATCAATTAAGTCTCTAGTAGTCTCAACCCAATATGGTCCTTCATCAATGGATTTTAGAATGTTGGCTCCATTTTCCTTTCCAAGACAGTACAGTCTGATTCGTTGAGCCCAAGAGTCCTAGTCAGTTCTGTCAAGCATGGGTGGACGAGTATCTGAACCAGCTGCTTGAACATCCTCGACAACAGTGGAGATGATTGTAGGAACGTTGGTAGACATGATGACAAATTAAACGGGATTTTATAACTCTATGATTAAACCGGGAAATAGATTCTTTCACGGGATTTTACTAAATCAAGAGAAAACCGTATTCAAAGGATATCACCCAAGTCGCTAAGTGCCAAGTCGCTATATAACAACTCGCTACAATCCAAGTCGCTAGCAAAATTTTGACAGCAATTCGCTAAGCACCAAGTCGCTAGTTTGTCAAGTCGCTAAATAGCAACTCGCTAGGTACCAACTCGCTAACACCAAGTCGCTAACAATATAAAGTACAAGTTGCTAACTTACACCAAGTCGCTACGTGTAGTGGAGAATCCACTATGTGTACTTTTTGTCGGCTTGTCTCAGTAGACAAGTCGCTAGCTCAACTCGCTAAAACCTTAAACAACAATTCGATACCAAATAACAAAGCAAATCGCTATCAAGATAAACTATCCGTGGCTCAAGTCGCTAGCTAGAAAATCACAAAAACACCACTTTTCAATCCAAAAACAACCCAACCACGATGATTCAAGCCTTCAAAATCAAAATCTAAACACTTGTGATGATTCTAAACACAAAAGTACTATCAAAATTCAAACTTTAACACTAGAAATCACCCAAATGATGCAAAAACCACTAACTTTTTCAAACTCAAAAACCACCTAAAAACCACTAGAAATCCAAAGATATGTAAGAGATGATCTAACCATGGCTCTTGATACCAATTGTAAGATATTGGATTTCACATACACATCAAACCATAACACAAAGTAGGCGTACAAGAGTTTTTAGAGAGAGAAAGTTAGAGGTTTAGGGAACTTTAGTGAGAGAAAGAAAAATCTTATTATGAGCTCCAACTCTCTACCTTGGAAGGTAGAGAGTATTTATAGTCTTACAATAAAATGCCACACAACGGGCTGTGGATCAGGCATACAGTGGGTAAAGACCCGTCAGTCCTCCACGGTGTTACTTAACTAAATACTACTTAGCTTAAAATAACTACGACTACGAGCTTTCTAACGATTACATATACTTGAGGTGACCGACTCTTTAATACCTGGAATTTCTAATTCCTAACAAATACCCTTCTCTTGTCGATATCCTTTAGCAAAAAGTCTCACCTTATTCTTCCGAACATCACCATGCTCATCAAGTTTCACTTTGAAGATCCACTTTAGAGCGATAATCATAGCAGAATCTGGAGGTGGCACTAATTCCCATACATCCAGACGATCGAACTCGTGAATTTCATCTTGCATAGCACTAAACCAGCTGTCTTCAGACATTGCAGTCTTGACATCTTTTGGTTCGATCTTGGATAGTACAGAGTTGAAGAAGCACTATAAGGCATCAGTGGCAAGTTGTTTTCTAGTAGATACCGGACGAGAAGGATTCCCAATGATGTTATCGTACGAATGATCATGTTTCCATTTTCTGAGATGTTCATCTGGTGTTGATAAGGTACTGAAGTGGCAGAGTTAGGATCCCCTAGTGAAGATGCCTCATGAGTAGGTTCAGGGGCAAATATATTCTCAAATGGAGCATCTTCAAGAGTAGCAAAGGGGTTATCTTCAAAAGAATTATCAACTGCATTTCCTTGATGTACTGAAGATGATTGAGGATTCGAAGATGATGATGAATGAACATCAAATGGAGCTTCTTGTGTTAAAAAGATTGAGACTGATGGACCATTTGAATTAGTTGGTGTAGGAGCAGTAACAACTGGTGGTGCAGGAGTATCATCAGTTGTAGGCTCAAAGTATTCATAATACATCGAATTAAATAGACTCTTCAAATCATCTTTTGTGGGAGGTACATAAGGAGTTGCAGGCCTGGGATTCTGTACAAGACCCGAACTAATTGGTCCAAGTGACAAAATTTGAGGTGCGGGTACAGAATTGGAGTATCCAGGAGCCATTTGCTCAGTCAGCTCATCAAACGTAACGTGAATAGTTTCCATAATATCTCGGGTTCTTTCGTTGTAGATTCGGTAACCCTTCCGATCAGGTGCATAACCAACGAAAAATCTAATATCAACTTTAGCTTTCAACTTTACCAGATCTTGACCATTATTGGTTGGATAACATAAAGCCCCAAATACACGTAGAAACGAGAGATCCAGTTTTTCTGTTGTGTGCTAATTCATATTTTTTTCCATGAAGAGTATGTATTAGGGATCAGTTTTGAGTGTAACAAGCAGTGGCAATGGCTTCCGCCCAGAGAAAAATTAGAGCCTTTGAGAATATTAGCATAGTCCTAGCAGCTTCCACAAGAGTACGATTACGCCTTTTAACTACACCGTTCTGCTGAGGAGTGTGTGGAACACTCTTCTGATGACTAATACCAATGCTTTCATAAAACTAAATGAGCTGTTTGTTCACAAATTCAGTTCCATTTTCTGTACAGATGATTCTGACAGTTTTGTTAAGCCTAACCTACAATTGTTTGATAAGCTTAATGATAATCTCGGGAGTTTCCTCCTTAGTTCTCAAAAAATTTACCTAAGTGAACCGGGAGTAGTCGTCAACAACAACTAGCACATACTTCTTCCCATTGATACTTTGTACTCTCATGGGTCTGCATAGATCCATGTGTAGGGTATGAAGAACTTCCATGATGGTATTGGCAAGTTTGGGTTTATGGGAATACTTTTTGCTTTTTCCCAAGTGGCATTCAAAACACAGATGATCTTTGTAGGATCATACATATATTGTGTTTGATGATTCTGGTGGCCTTGGATGGTGATGAATCAAGTATGCCATGTTTTAGAGAGAGAAAGAGTTGAGAGGGTGTTCTTGGTAGAGACTTGCTTTACAAAATGAAAGGTTAGATTATGAGAAGCACCACCCCTTCCAAGGATGGAAGGGGTATTTATAGTTATAAATGATACGCCCTCCTGACGGGCTATGGATCAGGCATACAGTGGGTAAAGACCCGTCCTTCCTCCACGGTGTTACACTAAGCTAATCTACGCTACTAATTAACTAATTAACTACTGAACAACATAAATAACTACAAGTCTACGAGCTAACATATGCTAGACCATAATTGGGGTGACCGACACTTTAACATGGAATTTCCAATTCCTAACAATCTCCCCCTAAGGGAGGTCACCCCATGAAATACATTTTGCATCCTAGCATTCTATCTTTGTCTTTAGTTCTGTGCTCGTAGACTTCAATTCTTCAAGTTCCGAAAACTTAGTGCTTTTGTAGCGATTCTTCAAAATCCGATTATTTTGTACTTTCAGTGGAGGTCTTTGAACTGATCCACATCATGATGATCTTTGAGCTTTCTTTGAGATCATCAGCCACAACAAATCTCTGGATCACCCTATGTAGTGTTGCCTTAATGTGATGTTGTGACTTTCGGACCGACATGCTCACACCTTTTGGATCATGACATCTTTTCATCAGAGTAGCGGAAGCTTTTACTGGTTCAAGATATTTGCAGCATCGTAGAAGAAGCATAGTATAAAAATATCTGAGCCAGGTTATGTAGATAGGCACTTGTCATGATTTATTCAAATTAAGTGTGGATGCTGTGAGCATGCGGCTTTGGATTGACTTCTCAATTCTGATCAGCTGCAACCGTCCAATTGTACCTGCAAACAACAGTTAGCAATAAAACACACGAAAGTGTCTTTGATCACTTTCGTTGATTTGAGGTACACGGCCCACGGTTCCCCGTTGATCAGTACAAGTACTGCCTATGATCATGTATAATTTCAAAGAATCTCCTTGACAGGGTTTCGCAGTTGTTCTAGCTGTTCTCAAACTGGAACGTCTCAAAGAAGACAACACGAAGTGAGTGAACTAGCGAATTGAGATTCACTGATTGATGAAAAATTGATTTGAAAACAATCGCGTATTGATTAGAAGAAAGAGTTTTGCAATACGACGAAGGTTTTATGAGAGAGATCAATTTTCAATCAAAAATACCTTTTGTATTTGAAAACATGAGTACACATTTGATGTGCTAGAGAAAAGAAGAGATTTGCACATCGAACGGTTTTTCCAAAAGTAATTTTTTCAATCAGAGATACTTTTTGTGTTTGAAATATGAATAAACATTCAATGTGCTATAGAAAAGAAGATTTGCACATCGAACGGTTTTTCCAAAAGTATTCGTTAATTCATTTCCTGGACCAAGGTTGATTCAAGAGTGAATTGCCCCATCGTTTCTGTCCAGTTGTCACAAGCTTGATCTTTAGAAAAGATCTCACATTTCACCCACCAAGAGCTTGTTTGATGTTGGCTCTAGAAGGATTTCCATCTTCATAGTGAATACTTTTACATATCACTCAGATGTTCTGGCAATACCACAAGTATAATGTGTAGGACTCTTGATATATTCTTACTTTCCACATTGTGTGAAACAGCAAGTCTTCATCAATTTTGTGTCCTAATGAGATATTGTGGATGATCTCTTGGCTCTAGACTCAATTGTGCACATTTGTTTCCTATGCCGGAGACTAGGGAGAGGGTCTCCTTCTTCAATATCAATAATCTCTAAGAGAAAGTCGATAGATTATGTAGGTTCCCCGTGAGAATGAAACAAGTCCTTTTAAGAGGAACTTGAGTAGCTTAGGAAGTTTAGTGCAGTGCGTCACTGGGTCCATGACGTCTTGTCTTCAATACCAGTGTTACCTTAGTAACCACCAGTAGCATATGTATTGAACCCGGTTACTGCCCTAAGGTTGAATTATTGGAGGGCTATTTCTTTTCACCCTTTTTCACATTCATTTCTTTTTCATTCTTCAACCCCTTCAGTGCTTACCGAGACTTCATTACTAGAACCTTGTTGGATTTATTCCAGTTCTAGCTCTATCTCAGTCGACACTCTTCCCGTTTCTCACTTTTCTCCTTTTTTCATCATACCTAAGGACTTCTACACTATCTAGTGGATTGTCCCTGGGTAGATTCCTCCGGCTCTGGCGGGATCGTGGGAACGAACACCTAACCTAACCATCCTTATAACACCATGCATAAAGTAAATTGGTCGGTCTTTTGGTATTTTTCTTTCCTTCTTGAAACCAATTGTAAAATCATTTGGAAAATCAATCAAGGTACTTGTGATATAAAATCAAAGCATTTTGTACCTTAATTGTTTTGATCTTTTAGAAATGCTCCCCCTCAACATGTGCATATTATTTTGAAATTGTTTAGCACATGGAAGCAAGAGTTCTTTTGAAATAATTTCTTTGATCACAATTTCCTTAGAAAAAGCCTTTTGATTTTCTTGGTAAATTCTCCCCCTCAATATGTGCGTTGGATATTTGAAATCATTTTGATCACATAGAGGAAAGAGTTCTTTTAAAGTACATCCACGATCACAAAAGCCATTAAGAAACCATTTGCTCCCCCTCAATATATGCATCGATAAACGAAAGAGTTTAGCAAATATTAGAGAGAACTTGCACTTTGAATCAACACGATCATCATTTATCAGATTTCATATTAAATCACAAATTCTCCCCCGATCAAAAATATCAAACCCTTTGAGATTTTGGATCCCAAGTGATTTAATAAGGTTTGGAAAACATGGGAGAATATGTGCCTTGTTTAAATACTCTTCTGGTTTTTGGTTAAATGCTCCTCCACAAACATGTGCATTATGTATTTCAAAATCGTTTGGCACATAAGGAAGGAGTGCTTTTGAAATGATCACCCTTTAAAACCGATTTGAGATTTAAATCACGATCTCTCCCCCGATCAAAAATTTCAAACCAATTGAGATTTTGGATCCCGATTGATTTAAATCATTTGGAAAATTTTTTGGGGAAAGACGTGGCTTGACTTAATTTTGAAAAATGACTGATAAGGATCAATTTAAGACATTAAAGATTGTTAGTGTCAGGTATGATAGTTTTTAAGAGATCTTTATGTAAAATAAAATAATTTCACAATGAAACAAGAACAGAAAAAATTCATTTTGTAAGATCTTTAAGTTTTAAAGAAAATCATACCATGACATAACATTAAATCTTTAGATCACCACTTTGTTTTTGTACAAACCGGACTTTTATGAAGAAATATCGTTTGAAAATATTTTATTTTAAATCACTCTCCCCCTCAATCGATGACCATAGTCGATGATTGACTGACTTAAGTTTTGATAAAATGAAGTTCGGTGATTTTCAAAATTTAGTCCAATTTATTTTCAAAACAATATTTTTCCATTTTCAAAACAATTTTATCAAATATTTTGAAAAATGGTATTATTCACTATTTATCCTGCACAAAGATACGTTAGGTGGTTCATAAGCTTCTGTTGTTGCTGTAGGGCAGGAAGAAAACCGTCTGCTGATGTAGTGAGACCTCTTACGTTGCATTTCATGCCAACTCTCCATATAAGTCAAATTAAGCTCCGTTTCTTCATTTGTCGACCCAAGATATAGTTGCCCTTTCCTTTCGGCATCCAATAATCTTATATTGTGGGATCCAGATCGGGAACATTCTTATATACCAATATACCTGCATACGTTAGTAGACATACAAACAGATATATGGTGGTCGACATCACCCAAACAACAATCGACTAATAACAGTCAATTCAACATATCAATCAGATCATATAAAGCATGGGATTATGTGTTCATCAAACTCTAATCATCTAAACCTAACAATCATATCCTAGGCACCTAGTCCTTCAACGTAGGTTAACATCATTTTTCAGTTAAGCATTTAGGATAATTAAGAAAGCCCGTTAGATGATATAGATTTGAAAACATTCTCCCCCTCAATCAATGACTCATTTTATCAAAAGATTAAAAGCGCGTAAGTCATTGATTGAGTTTGCAAATTTATGAAAACTCCGATACTGATTGATTTTCAAGCAACTCATTTACCACCATTAAGTTAAAACAAATATTTTTCTGAAGAATTTTAGACGGAAAAATATTTGAGTAGGAACAGCAGTCCTTCGACATACTTTCCTCATTTTGTTTTTAGGATAAGTGCTCGAAATATTTGAAAATTGGTTTAGCGCAACACTTTCCTTCCTTGAAGGGCGGGTTGCTATCGGAAATAATAGCAAGCCATAGTTTAAGCACGGGTTACAGTCTGAAATAACTGCAAGCCATATTTTGAGACATGTTTTGGAAAAGAATATTTACACCTTCTGCTCGAACTTCATCTATGGTCCCGTGCCATTGTTGAATGACATTTCTAAGACCGCAGATGTTATCGATATCAGAAGACATGTCTTTGAAAAACATATTTTTGGTATTTTTCAATTTTCTGATTTTTATGGGCTTTTGTTGATTTTATATTTTTGTATTTTGTTTTTGATAAATATTTACAGATAGAATAGATGATATAGTTTAAGAAGATGATGATACGAGTAACGAGATAAGGATATCGAGCAGCCCCGTTGTAGAAGATAGAAGTCATCATCTCTTAAACATTCACCACCAAAGCTTTCGAGGCTTCAGAATAGACGATAGAACATGAGCCTTTGAGAAACATAGACTTTGGCAGCTTCCCCCCAAACCAAAAATCCTTTAGCTGAGCAGATTCAAAGCTTTCTTTCAAGCTTCGATTAGCTAGGTGTACAAAGAAGCACACCATTATCATCGATCCTGCTGCTCCTTTTAAGAATAATCACTGAGATTCTTCGTTCGAGGTTATATCATCCAATAAGAACAGCAACGTATCATCCCACTCTTGAAATTTCTTCTCATATTTCATTACCACTGAAGTTAGAAGCGATCCATACCAAAAAGTTGTCAAGAGACCACTTCCCCAGAGTAGACGAATTAATGCAGTCAGTCTCTTAGACTAGAGCTCACGAACCCGAATACACAAATACCCGAAGACAGAGAAACTTATACAATCGAAGTAGCAGATTAAGTCCGATAGCCAAAGAATAACCCCGATGTATACTTTTCTCTCCCCTGATGATAGTGTATGAAGCTCAAGAACCCGAAGTACCCGAATGCCCAAAGAGAGAAAAACCGATAACATTGAAGAAGCAGGCCGAATCACTGATTATCTCTGCGGATGACAATCTCTGCGGATGTCAACTCCGAAATAAGTGATTATATCTCTGAATCACTGATTAAGCACTCAAGTGAAACAGCTGAGCGCCCCCAATGTACACAATTCTCTCTCCCCTGATGATTGCGATAACATCGAAATCATCACACACTTGTGTACCTCTTTTATCTTCAAAAACTTTCTATTACATCACTTCTTCCACGTAGTTGGAATAATAACACTAAAAGCCTTGATGAGTAAAACCTTGAGTTTCTCTGCGGTCATGACATTTGTCTTCCCGGGATATCTTCAATCACTTAGAAGAGTTAAGTTCATCAAGTTTACTCGCTTTGTGTTAAGATGTGAGTCTCCTTCTCCCTTGCTGGTTTTGACACTTCAGAATCAACAACATATTATAAGCCCAAATACTAGAAATCTTTTGAGAAGATCGCTTGAAGTCTTTGTGAGAATCAACTTGCTGAAGTACAATGTGAGCAAATTTAATTGGGGATTTAATCAGACATTTTCACCCTCTCCTAATTAGTGCTCTCCCCTAAACCGATAATCTGTTTGATAAAAGCCCGGAATAAGAAGAAGTCTTTAGATTGTTAAATGCAATTCGTCTTTAGTCTTCTAACATGAAGCAGAAAATGTAGAACAAACTGCAGACTCGACCTTCTTCAAGATTTTCCAGTTTGGGGAATAGAAAGTTAACATCCTCTTCTCTTCAAATGCATTCCCCGTTAACTTATATATAGAAAATCCCCTTAATTCAAATCCCTCCCAATCAAACAAGAACAGAAAGATGTTCATCAAGGAAATCAGCCTTGCAACTGGAAGCACTTTGTCATACATCACACCAGCCCATGAGAAGATGTCAACTACCGGCTCTTAGAAGAAACTCCATGTAAAGATGACCCGATAAGAAGAAGCTCGGTTCTTACATGAGTTTAGAGCCGTTTGACCATTTATTCTCAGATATCAATCAACCATGCAGTAAATTCACACTTCTTCTCCCCCTCAAGAATTGCATACGGAGTTGCCATTCTTGATTAAGCAAGTGAAAATCTTTAAAATGTAGTCTCTTCACACTTATCCCCCGCAAAATTAGCACATGATGTCGCCATCGTCATTATAGTTAAGCAAGTGGAATAAGAAAACAATCAACAGTAGTCCGGTTCACTTGATAACTGAAAGCACGTGGAAAAATTATGAAGCATGTTGATGAGAATGGTCATAATAGAGAAGATTTCTCTTCTTCAGAAGATAAAGCGCACTGAAGCGTACACTTTTCTTTTCTTTAGGGAACGAGGCTTGAACTGTTGTGTTCAAACGTCATAATGTTGAAGTACGAGGCCTGAACTGATGTGAACAGATGTCATTATCTCTCTCTTTTCATCATCTCTTGGAAACACTTGTAATCACCCCATTATCATTCAGTAGGCTCTTTGTTGTGACAGCTGATGGAGAAAACCCAATATGACGAATTTGACCCTGAAGTAAACTAACTCGAACTCGTGACTTAAACTTGCACATATGTAACAAAGAGCGGTGCCGAGACTTCATCCTCCATTGAATCTCTAAGTACTCTATACTCTTCATCCAACCAACCATCAAGTATAAGACGTACATCACCTCTTGAAAATCCACAATTGAATGTGACACTGAGCACTACAACGTAACTCCTTAAAGTGATAGTTATTTTGTGGTGATAAGAGCCCAATTCCCCCAAGTGGTAAAAGAAAAGGAAAAAGTCACCCAACAATAACTAGATTTCCACGTCTTCGTTTTTGATAATAAGTTTGAACAAGGATCTTGAAGAATCTTCATCCAACCATCCCAGATACCTTCAGATACTAAGTACACTCGCCCGTGATATTTCACTTCAATCTCAAATAAATAATAATGAATTAACGCCGTTGTCACATTTTCTTGTTAAAAGCTCAAATCTAGCCTCCTTTGACGTTTTAAGTGAACTATGATAATGGTTTTCATCCTGACCATGGTTAAAAGCACATAACCCCGTAAAACCATGTAATAACCAAAATGCCATGACGAGTATCCAAACATACATCCAATTCATGAAGTAAACCCTTTTGTCCCTTCTTCGAAGTAGAAACTGTAGCACCAGCATCAGATAAGATCCCGAAATACACTTTCCTTTCTCTAGGATGTTTCCATCATTGCGGGATTTTACAATTCTATAGTTTAAACCGAGAAATAGTTTCTTTCGCGGGATTTTACAAAACCAAGAATAAACCGCAAGATAGATCCGGAGATGCACATTACTTTAACCGCGATGTTTTCATTGTCACGGGATTTTACAAGTCTATGATTTAAACCGAGAAATAAATTCTTTCGCGGGATTTTACAAAATCAATACTAAACTGTAAACAATGTTAGTTTGAATATGTTATGACAACTTTGGTTTCGGTGAATATCTGCTTTAGGGGAACATGCAACGGTTCATCAACAATTCTTTACCCATATGTAGATAACTTCACAAACCATACTAAGACGAGCATTATATACTACTTTCCCCTGAAGGTTGACCGTAAAACATTAAAGTACACGTTTCTCCCCCATGATGGTTTCAAACTTTCGGAAGCATCATAACGTGTACGACCATTTGCACGAGAAGTTCTTGTCATAAGCAAACATCTTGAAAAAAATCATAACTGACGCTGAAGATTCTTGAAAGATTTTGCTTAGACTATGAAGTATCATTGACATTATGTGACGTAGAATATCTCATGGGAATTGCTGTAAACGAACCTCCTTTGATTCACCGGCTAATAGTAATGACCACATATGGAGATAACGTCACTTCAATTTCGCATAAATAATACCGTACAAAAACCCCGTAGTCATTTTTCATCAAATTTTAGCTCAAGCCGTGAATATGTATCCTTCCGTGAAAGTTTATACCAAAGAACCAATATTTGTCCAAAATATATTAAACTATAAGTCTTAAGAGATAAATTTCGGATTTATAACACATATGTGTGCCCATCAAATGCGTCAACCATCAGCCCATCACATCTAAGCCCAAAGCTCCTAATATACATCAAAGCCCAAAGAACCGGTTTTGAAAGCCCAATCGAATGGAAAAGCCCATTATCCAAGAAGTAAACAAAACCCGATCCAATCAGGTTATTTCCATCCGTTTATATAAAACGAGATACCTAAATATTAGGTCATTACCAACCCTAACACAAACTAATCCCAATCACATACAGAAAGAAAACATACGCCTCCCTCTACACTTTTCCACAAAACTGCTCTCATCAAACGCATCTCAATCTCAGATAGATCCTATCATCCTTCAAGAACACATCTCGTATCAATCATATTGTTTCTTCGATAAGCATAACAAACACACCCGTTAGATCTCTTGGTCACAAGTAACATGTGAAGAATGAACCAACGAAGGCTTCAAGATCCTAGGATGGGACTCGGGTAGGTCTAATTAATATTGTTTGTTTTTTCGATTTTCCTATTGTTTACTGTAAACGAACGAGAGAAAGGTTGATACAAATCTGTGTTGTTCTTTCTTAAATAGTTCGGATAATAAATCAAGAAGCTTGGCTTCAAATAAAACCAGTGATGAACTTTTCGTGATAAGGACCTTCAAGGTCTGATTTATCTTAGAATAATCACGAAATAATCTGAGATTAATTGTTCATGTCGAGTCTTGATAATTGGTGGATGAGAGTTGGGATGGTTGAAGTCGTGATTGTGATGGAAGTGTTGATATTAGATTAGGTTAGATGAAGGTTCAGATCTGAACGGGTTTTTCCATTTCTTTTTCGTTTTTATTTCTTGAAAATTGGACTGGTGATGTTTTTAACTAGCTGAGGTCTATTGGAGTTTGATAGGGATATGGTAAATGGTTTTTGATATTGTGGTCGTGGTCTTGTGGTCATTTCTTCTTCTTCCTTTATGTTCTTTAACTGTAGTCCTGAGTCAAGTCGCTAGTAGCCAAGTCGCTAGTAGCCAAGTCGCTATTTTTGACACAAGTCGCTATTTTATAAACATAAGTAGAATCAACAAGTCGCTAACTTATTTTAGTTTGACTCAAAAGTCAAACCGCCACCTGATATTAGGACAAGTCGCTTCAATTTTTAACACAAATCGCTAACTTGTAAAGACAAGTCGCTATCAGTTTTTTTGACTTTTTCCGGCGAGTTATTCTGACCATTTTACGACCATCTTCATACGAAACCCAGAAAAAAAACAGCATAAAGATATGTTTTATTTTGCCCAGTTAGACCAAGAAATTGACCAGTTTAAAAAAGATCCATAAAACTGCATATGGACTCCATATTTGACCCGTTTGACCACAAGAAATCTAACAAGTTTGACCACATGTTTTCACGGATTGGAACAAAATAAGTCATACAAAATAGATACAATAACCGACTTGAACAAAAAAATGAAACAAGACAGATATAAAATTTGATTGGACCAAGACATATTTTGACCAAACAGATGCATATAATCAGTTAAAAGCAGGTTACCACAATAATAAGAAAAAAAATGAATTTTCCGACCAAAAAAGTGATAAAAAATGTTTTAACTTGATTAAAAACCACACAAAATCAACACAACACAATAACCCTGGCTCTTGATACCATTTGTAGGATCATACATATATTGTGTTTGATGATTCGGGTGGCCTTGGATGGTGATGAATCAAGTAGGCCATGTTTTAGAGAGAGAAAGAGTTGAGAGGGTGTTCTTGGTAGAGACTTGCTTTACAAAATGAAATGTTAGATTATGAGAAGCACCACCCCTTCCAAGGATGGAAGGGGTATTTATAGTTACAAATGATACGCCCTCCTGACGGGCTATGGATCAGGCATACAGTGGGTAAAGACCCGTCCTTCCTCCACGGTGTTACACTAAGCTAATCTACGCTACTAATTAACTAATTAACTACTGAACAATGTAAATAACTACAATTCTACGAGCTAACATATGCTAGACAAAAATTGGGGTGACCGACACTTTAACATGGAATTTCCAATTCCTAACAATCTTTCTAATATTTTAACCGGGGTAAACCTCTCACAAGGTCCTTTCTTTTAAGATCATTGATGGTGCCGAAGTTTAATTGATTGAGTCGACGGTGCCATAGCCATGATTTGTTCTTAGATGCCTTAGACAACAAGCAAATAGGAGAAGACTTCATCATATCTTTGATAGAGATGGTGTACAAGTTTGTGCCACGAGATCCCTTTAGAAGCTCAACACCATCTAATTCTCTAACGAAACATGTGTGTTTTCTGAAGGCAACTTCGAGATCAGAATCACAAAATTGACCAAAAGAGAACAGATTGTTCCCAAGTCCTTCTACATAATATACCCGGGAGATAACACAATCACCAAAAACATAATCTCCATAACCCGTAATTACCCCAAAATGATCATTCCCAAATCTAACAGTCTCGATGAACTTATTCACGAAGTTCTAAAGCCGTGAGCGACCCTAGTCATATGTTTTGAGCAGCCTGAATCCAAATGTTAAAGGAAGATTTGTATGATCTGCATTTGAAAATAGACAAGAATGGATAAATGGAAGCATTGGATCCCCAAGAGATTATGGGGTCCGATTGGTTAGTACAAGCAATCTGTAGACCTACTGCATTTCTAGATGCCATGATATTATTAGTGGGAGCAGCACTAGTAGAAGCAGTGGACCTAGACGAAGTGTGCTGAGTTCCAAAAGGTATGATTCTACTAGTGGGCTTCCATTTCTTAGGGAACACTAATCTAGAAAATGAAGGGAAAAGTTCACCAATTTTGAGCTTATGGCCTGTAGGCTTCCATTGAAAACATTAATAAGCTTTTTCCCTCTAGGCTTCCAAGATTGCTTAACCTGTTTTGCATTCCAAACTTTATCTACTGGGGATATAACAGAATGCCTCAAATAAGACACAACACATTCATCATGATTACCAGAAGTTAAACATTCTTTACATGTTTTGCAAGTAGTAGTAGAATTCAATTAATTACAGTACGCTTATAGCTAATACTAGAATCAACACGATTCTTATTGTTCAACTTATATTATCATTCATATGGTGGTCTTGTACATTCTTCTCTTGATTACTTTTAGCTTGCGAGGTCCTATCTTGCTTTATATTGCCTGAAGGCTTTGACCCGCTAGCCTTAGTGTCACTGCTTACTCCTGTAGAAGGAACGATGGGAATATTAGTTTGTTTCACTAGTTTTTGCATTAAGTGTTGGGCTCTAAGACTTTAGGAGGCACATTAAAGCTAACATGCTTGACTTTAGGCATAGAAATTCTATCTCACCTAGTACCAGATTTAGGACATGTGGCAATAACATATTCTAAGAGTTCCTGAGATCGTTTGGCATACATACAAGCATAGGCAACCGCACTATTGATAAGTTCAGATTCGTAGTAAAGACATTTTCAGAAGAAATACAAAGGTTTGTATTTCCCGGGTCATTCTCCCAGCGAAGGATGAATGGAGTTTATAACTCACGTCGCGTTATTCGGGTTTTGAATGGTTAAAATAGATTTTGGTGATTTCTAAACTACGGGGAAAGGAAAAGTAATGGGAAGCAATTAAATCTACTAAATCTATGATGCACACAAGAAATTATAACTAAGTATCCAAAGTAAACTTAAAACGCAAATTACGATAACACAAAAACGTATATGAAAATGCAATCTAAACCATTTTAACTCCTAAAAATGAACTAATATTTTTTACAGCTAAAATGTGATTTAAAAATTATCTAGAATTTAAAACTGATTTTTTCGGTTTTTCTTGATTTTATTTGAATTTAAAACTAATTTTTGGACTTTTAAATAAGATTTAAAAAGATAAAAATTATGTAAACTTACAAGAAAATTACAAAACTATTTTTCAAAAATCTGAATTAACTAAAAATAATTTTCAAAACTGAAATTATATTTTTCTGAATTTTTCTCAATTTATTATGAATTTAAAACTGATTTAAACTAATTAAATGTCTAGAAAATAGTAAATTAACTATGAAAAATCTGGAAAAATACTTTCTCTGACTTTTTAATTTTTCTAAACCTAATAAACTTAATTTTATATTTTTGTGATCCTTTTCTGATTTACTTGATTTAAAATCTATTTAAAAGTGCTAAAATTTGTATTTAATTCCAGAAAAATAGTAAATGGACTCTGAAAATTATTAAAATCTACAGAAAAGTTCTTAATTATATGGAGAATCTATGAAAATTATCAAATACAACTAGAGATCACAGGATAAGCACATGACTATGAAACTGTTAAGAATAAGCTATACGGAAATAAGCTTAAATGCCACTACAAGCTACCAGAACCTACAGCAATCTAAAGTAAACTAAAACTAGCTAATAGCAACCTATCTCTACTGAATGAGATCAAATAAGCAATAGCAAAAAGCTAAAAGCACTAAATCCTATTCCTAAAAACAAGCAGCCTAACATTCCTGAATGGGTCCTAGAACTAAAGCTTAAAAGGGAATTTAATAATCCTATAATCAGCTAAACCTTAAGTGATCTCCTACATATAATCTAAAAATAAGTAAAAGGCTGAAGTTAAGATAGAATAAGCACCTAAAGGGGGCTGCTTATGCAGCAGACAATGGGAACATAAATGATGAACTAGCAGCCTTAAGTTAGCATCTAAATTAGTACTAATGGGTTTCTAAAGGAGAATAGATAAACTCCTAACCTAAATTTACTAAATGGAGCAGTAATGAAGCAACATCATCTAGAAAATAAGCAGAAAAAACAGCTATTAATCAGCTTGTTAGACAGATACAAAGTGACAACAAAACAACAACTATTGGCTTATAGGAGCTATTTGCAGCTCAAATAAGATACCTAAATAAGCACTACAGTGAGAATAGAGGCAAAACAAATCAAATCTACACTTATTACTACCTAAATTAACAAAAATCAAGCAATAAATCCAAATGAATTGACAGAAAATTGATCTAGAAAAAGCTGATTTGGACAGTAACCTAGTGTTGGATCGATATACTTTAATCAAACTAACTTAACTAGCTTGTTAAGGTTTAATAACCTCGGATAAATCCTAAGTTATTAACAAAGAAACACTGAGCAATCTTTATTAAGTACGCGGAATTTACTTAACAAAGCTAAGAAGAATAACTTTTATTATAAACTCTAAATCTGCTTATTATGCAGATACTCTAATACAACTCTAAGATAATCGAACTTTTCTATAAAACACTAATTCGTAAACTCTAAAACTCTTTTTGGAATCGTACCTCTAATGCCAATCTAGGAGTCCTTTTATAGGCTCAAGGATATCCTAGTCGGTTTACAATTTGTAACCTTGTACGACAAGTAATCTAAACATAGAATACAATTCTTTCCATAAACGAATATAACAGTTCTTTTGTTCTTGCAGTACTTTGACTTCATAATGCAGTACTTTGACTTTGTCTTTAGCAGTACTTTGACTCTTTGACTTCTTCCAGTACTTTGCAGTTTACAGTACTTCCATATCTTCAGCACTTTCATATCCCAACAATCCTCCCCTAACTTGAATTCTACTTGCTTGACTTCAAGTTCCTTTGTGAATATATCTTAAACAGCTTCATCTTAAAAACGGATTGTTTCTTAGTCTTTAGATTGTATCTCTGTAATATTTGTGCTTGTCAAAGTATCTCTTAGAATTGTTCTTTTCACAGCAGCATCCAGCAATCTCCATCTTTTCAGCAACACAGCAACATATGACAAATTGTACATTAATTCAGTTTAAGTTGCATACTATTCTCATCACTTCCAAGTGAATCATTGAAAATTTAATGGATTTATATCTCTTTACCAAAGCCATTATCTCTGGAGTAGCCAAATGTTTTGGTGTGTAAGACCATGGTACATTGATAACCATATGATTTTTAGCAAACCACCAGCTATCAACAGATTTGTTTTGTCTTTACCAAAAGTTCTACCCTTCTGGACTAGTTAGTTCTTTTATCTAATGGTGAACTAATTACCAATAATGGTTTTTCCACAGCCTTTACCACAAGCCATTTTCTTGTGGGCTAGCCAGCTCTTCATATTACTGATATGGTGAGTTGATTACCATCCAACTTATTAGCAAGTTGTCAACTAAAAACGGATTTGATATATCTTTACCAGAGCCGTTTGCTCATGGATTAGACAATCCTTTTGTAACCATGGTGGATTGATAACCTATTAATGTTATCATCACAAAAACCATTTATTCAACCTTTATTTCAAAATATTTATTACTTAGCAAAAGGTTTCTTCTAAAATTCATTTAACTGGTTTATTTCTGCAAACAGTACTTTAATGAAAGTACTATCTGATCAACAGTACTTTGAATAAAAGTACTGATATATCAAAAAGTATTTATTCAAATAAAATTCATACCAGTTATTGATCATCTTCAGCAATGGTAGTCCAGTTTATAAACAAGTTGATAACCATGCAGGCAGTTTCATTATCCTCTTCTACTTCCAATCCATGCTCTAACATTCTTCTCATGAGATCAACTGTGAGAGGTTATCTTCTTTCTGCAAACATGTGTATCATTGTTCCATTTTCCAGCTCTAAAACATGAACTCCAGATTCTTCAAAGAATCTCCAGCAAACAATTTCCCAGCTTTCTTGATTCTTCCAAATATCATCAGTGCTCTCTTCTTCAGTTTCCCATATAGTTATGAGATCACCATGTAAAACTAAACCAATCCCTTCTAATGGATTATTTTCAAAATAAGCCTTCACAACATGATATAAGTAGAATAGGTCTACTCTATCTATAATGTGCAGTATATCCCATAGCCTTTTGAAAACTTTGAAGCTTTCATCTTCTTTATGAAAAATCATGTAATCTCCATTCTTGGATTTCACAACTTCAAAAACACTAATCTTTGATCTGTTCATATTCATATCATCATCTTCCTTTGTATAATCAAAATCTACCACTCTGAGATAATTCTTTAATTCATCACTAGTCTCAGATCTTAATTCAACTTTTTCTTTCTTTGAAAACTGAACATCTGTAACTTCAGTTTTCCTTTTTCTTTTCAAACTCTTCTTTCTTTCAGCTTTCGTCCAGGTAGCTTCTTCTCTAAAGTCTTTAATGCCTGCAACATCTTTCTTATAAGCTTCTCTCTCAGCATCATATAGTCTTTTCATATCAACATAATTCAGCTTCTGCAATCCTTTATATCCTCTGCTTTTTAAATATGCCATCATTGCATTTCTTTCTTTAGCTAAATTAGGTCTTCTTGACATATATCTAACATGAGTAGGTGACTGTAATGGTTCAGCAGCTTCAACATCTAATTCATCTTGTACCTTTTGAGCTGCTTCTCTATCTTGAGCTTCTTGAGCTTCCTGATCTTTTCTATCTTTAGCATTTAACTCTTCTTGAACTTTTCTAGCTACAGCTTCATTCCTAGCAACTTCAATTGCTCTAAGTTCTGCCAAAGTTAGTTTCTTTTTCTTGGTTTCAACCAGAACACCTTTCCCTTTATCTTTAGGATCAATTTTAGGTTGAGAAGTTCTTTGTTGTTCTTCTTCTTGTACATCTCTAATAGTAACACCACCTCTAGGTTGTGACAAATCTCCCAAAATTGTCGCAATTAATTCATCATCACTTGCGAAATGAATAGGTTTGAATGTAGCTTCCTCCTCTTCTTGTATAACAGTTGTAGAAGGACCAGCTTCTTCTTCAAAATTCAATACTCTTGGTGTTATTACCTCTTGCCTAGAAGTATCTTGAAAAGCAGCAATTTGATGTTTCAGTACCTTGATCATCAGTACCTTGAACTTGAACTTGTTCTTCTTGTTCCTCAGTATCTGAAATAATCTTTTCATCAGTACCTTCAGGTTCTTTCTTCTTTGTAACATCTTCTTTCAAATTTTCTTTTTCTAAATTCCTCCCCAAGTTGACAGAAGATGGTTTAGGAACCTTTTTGGTTTTACTGAACTGAGACTGCCTTTGGGCTTTCTTCTTTGATTTAAGCCAGATACGAAATTCTTTAATCAAAGGCCAGACAAAAATTTTTAGCCTTCTAAACTTTTTCTTCAATTTCTTTATCTGCTTAGCTTGAACCTTAGTAGTCTTGTTCAACCTAACGATCTCCCTAGTCAAAGCATAATTATCCAAAGATAAACCTTCACGAGGTATAGTATAAGGATCTTCCCCTTGAATATGTGAATGTTCCTCTGACTGAGAAACATGAACAGATCGTGGTGGAGATGGAGTAGGTGATCTTTCAATCTCTTCTTGATCCTCAGGGCTTGAAGAAACATTACCCTGTAAAGATGCAGTACCTTCAAGAGAAGCAGTACTTGCAGAGGCAGTACCTTGTGTTTCAGCGCTTTGTGAAGCAGTACCGTGTACAGAAGCAGTACCTTCACTTTCCTCATCCTCTTCAGCTTCATCACGTACAGCTTGAACAACTTCCATCATTGTAGGAGTCAATGGAGTGTCTCCTCCTCTGAACAAATCACTTCGCCTAGCCATAAAGGTAAATATTTTGGCTTGTTGCACAATGACAGGTAACAAAGCAGCAGGTTTTGGAACATCAGCCAATTGCTTGTTTAAGAAAACTTGTACAAACCTTGGGTACATCAACCATTTTGACCCAGATGATATATGGGAAAGCATCCCATCCAAAATAAGCCTTGAAAAATTAAACACTCTGTTGGTAGCTAATCCAACCACTGCAGATGCTATATTTGACCCAAACTGCTCCCAAGAAGTACTTTTAGAACTTAGGCAATGGAGCAGTACATGAATCAAGAACTTCCATTGAGGACAGAATAATGCTTTCTTGAATGTTTGTTCTGTCAAAGATCCTTCATAACCAAGATCCCTAAAAGTATCCCAAATCAGTTGCTTGTCAAATCGAATAGCCCCATCTTCATCACCAAATAATAAATCTTCTCTAATAGAGGCCTTTGTAATCTTGATAGTCCGTTCAGCAACTGTTGATCTAATATAATATTCATCCTCCTCCATATTATCTCTAGCATTAGCCCAAAATTCTTGAATCCAAGGTTCAATAATATCCGGCTCAACTAAAAGAGCATAACTAATAGGCGACCCAGTAAGATAATCAATGATATCATAAAAAGCCACATTCGCCTCAGTCTTGTCCAAATTAGCCACCATATTGTGCTTTGAAACAGTTAATCGATGCGCCATTGTTGAATAAGGGAGCACAAGGAAAAGATATTATCGAATAATAAAGAAATGGTGATTGTGAGATAAGTATGGAAAAGATGCTAAGTAATAATATGAGAGGGAAAATCGGGAAGTAGTTATTTATAGGTGGGATTTGAAAAATCACAGCCCATAATAACAAAGTTACCGTTACAAGCAATTACCCAGCAATATTACCGTTGGAACAGTACTTTAATACGGCAAACAGTACTTTCCACATAAGCAGTACTTTCCCAAGCAGTACTTTCCAAGCAGTACTTTCATGAAACATAAAAGCAGTACTTTCCGAAATTCCTCTATAACTACTAAGTATATAATAGCCTCCCCTCAAACAAAGCACAGGATTACACTAACACTTTATAGTCCTCCCCTCAAATGTAGCTCAGTAGTTAATCATTCCAATGCTCACGACCAAGTGAGTGAATCGGGACACATCAAAACCTTTTGTGAGTAAATCAGCTACATTGTCATCCGTGTGAACCTTAACAACATTGATGAGCCTGTGCTCATAACAATCTCTGATAAAGTGATGCCTAATCTGAATGTGCTTGGTCTTGGAATGGTAAACTGGATTCTTCACAATACAAATAGTACTCTAATTATCAATATTGATAGGAGTATTCTTAAAATTGAACCCATAGTCCAAGAGTTGATTCTGCATCCACAAAACTTGCCCACAACAACTTGCAGCATCCACATATTCAGCTTCAGTAGATGATGTTACTGCAATTGTCTGTTTCTTGCATTGCCAGGAGACTAATCTTCTTCCAAGATATTGGCATCCTCCAGTGGTTGATCTTCCATCATAGTTATCACCTGCATAGTCACTATCTGAAAAAGCTTCCAAGAGAAAAGGTGACTCTTTAGGATACCACAACCCCAACTTAGATTGTTGTTTTAAATAACAGAAGATTCTCTTTACTGCATTCATGTGAGAGATCTTTGGTGAGACTTGATATCTTGCACATAAACAAACTGCAAACATGATATCAGGCCTGGATGCAGTAAGATACATAAGAGAGCCAATCATTGATCTGTAAAGCTTGACTTCAACTGGTTGTCCATCTTCATCTTTGCCCAATGAATTGATAGATTTAATAGGGGTAGTAACAACCTTCATATCATCAAAATTAAACTTCTTAAGTATGTCTGTAACATACTTGTCTTGACTGATAAAAATTCCTTCCTTTGACTGCTTAACCTGAAGTCCTAAAAAGAAAGTTAACTCTCCCATTGAACTCATTTGAAATTCCTTTTGCATCAGCTGCTCAAACTCCTTAACCATGGACTGTTTGGTAGCCCCAAAGATGATATCATCAACATAGACTTGAACTAACATGATATCCTTCTTCTCTCTCTTGATAAACAAAGTCTTGTCTATAGCTCCCCTCCTGTACCCATGTTGTAATAAGAATGTAGAGAGCCTCTCATACCAAGCTCTAGGTGCCTGATGAAGGCCATAAAGAGCCTTAACCACCTTATAGACTTTGTTTGGATGTTTAGGATCTTCAAAACCTGGAGGTTGTTTCACATACACCTCTTCTGTAATAGTACCATATAAAAAGGCACTCTTGACATCCATTTGGTAAACCTGAAAACCCATGTATGAAGCAAAAGCAAGAAATATTCTAATAGCCTCAATCCTTGCTACAGGAGTAAATACTTCATCATAATCGACTCCTTCTTCTTGTCTGTAGCCTTGTGCTACTAACCTTGCCTTGTTTTTAATAACATTGCCTCTTTCATCTCTTTTAACTCTAAAAACCCATCTGGTTCCAATAACTCTCTTCCCATCTGGAAGATCACATAAAACCCAAACTTCTTGAAGTTTAAATTGAAGAAGTTCTTCCTGCATAGCTTCAACCCAGCTTTCTTTAGTCAAAGCTTGAGCAATATTCTTGGGTTCCTCTTGAGAGATGAAACAAGTAAATAAGCAGGTTTGATGGTCCTTATGATTCAGCCTGTTTTGTTTATACACAAAGCTAAGTAAAGCATTGTGAGATTTTGTGAAACCCTTAGCTTTGTGTCTTGTCATAACTCCATAAGTAGAAGGACCAATGATTTGATCAGATGGATGATTCTTATGAATACGTAAGATTAGAGACTGTGGAACTCCATATGCATCATCCAGATTAGTATAATCAGCACCTTCATTGGAATCTGTGAAAATACCTTCATCTTCAAGCTCATCATCAGTTTCTTCTAATCCAGGCATGGTAGGATTATCCAAATCATCTAAAGTACTGTCAACAGGTGCAGCAGTACTTTGGTCGAAAGTACTGTCCAAAGTACTGTGAGAATATTCTGCAGTCTTGGTCTTCTTTGCCTCTTCATAAGCTCTCCTTTGTTCATCAGTGTAAGAATGTGCTAATACATCTTGAAGAAGCATCTGATTAAGTTCCTCTTGAATAGATTGATCCTCGGCAGATAATGAGGATTGTTGTGCAACAGTACTTTGGTTTGGAGAATCAGTACTTTGCTTAGGAATATCAGTACTTTGTTTTGGACTTACAGGATCTTTATCAGGAACAACATCAGGTCTAATATGAACTCCATGAACAACATATTGTAAATCTTCTCCATTGTGCATAGATTGATTTTCTTCTCTAACAGGTACATAATTCATTGAAGGAGTTAAAACCTCAAGATCAAACATCCAATCAAGACCTTTACCTTTCTCATTGTCTTGATCTTCTAAAAACTCAACATGAAGACAATATTGAATCTTCTTAGTAACTCTGTTGTAGACTCTAAAGCCTTTACTGTTAGTGCAATAACCCAATAAGTATCCTTCTTCTGATTTGCCATCAAACTTCCCTAGATTATCAATGGTGTTTAAAATAGTAAGAGGACATCCAAAAGGCTTCATAAAACGAATGTTGGGTTTATTGCCCATCAGCAATTCATAGGGTGTCTTCATCTGTGGTTTGGTGACAGAGACTCTGTTAAGTACGTAGCATGCAGTACTTACAGCTTCTGCCCAAAATTGAATAGGTAGATGGGAATCTGCTAGCATTGTCCTTGCTGCTTCAATCAAAGTCCTATTCTTCCTCTCTGCAACACCATTTTGTTGTGGTGTTCTAGCAATACTAAACTCTCTCTTTATACCTTTATTTGCACAAAAGTCATCCATAGGCTTGTTCTTGAATTAAGTTCCATTATCACATCTAATACCTCTAACCTTGAGTCTTAATTGGTTTTCAAGTGCTATAATCAGTGTCTGAATAGCATCAAAGGTATCATCTTTAAAACCCAAAAAGAAAACCCAACTGAATCTACTACAATCATCAGTAACAACCAAACAATACTTTTTCTTATTTAAACTTGCCATAGAGACAGGTCCAAATAAATCCATATGTAACAGCTCCAATGGTTCTCTAATAGTTCTTTCCTCAAGCTTCTTGCAGGAAGCTTTGTGTTGTTTACCCTTCTTGCATGCCAAGCATGATTGATCATTCTTGTAAGTCTTTGAAGGTAAACCTCTAACTAAATTGCCTTTGACCAGTTTGTTGATGTTCTTGAAATTAACATGGCCCAATCTTCTATGCCATTGATGTGCCTCTTCAGATGTTGCTTTAGCCACCAAACATGTGGCTCTTCCATAGGAATGTAGACTCTTCATGTCTAAACTATACACATCATTTGTCCTTGGTACTCTAAGTACTACCATGTCATCATCAACAGGTTTAAAGTCAGAGGAAAGGATGAGACATTCTGTGTCAGTGAATAACACATGATGCTTTTTATCACAAATTTGAGAGACTGAGAGCAAGTTGAACTTAAGCTCCTTCACATATCTAACATTCTCAAAGTCAATAAGCCCTGCTTTGATAGTTCCTTTGCCAGTAATCTTTCCTCTATTGGGATCATTCCCAAATGCAAATCTTCCTCCACTAATATTTCTAAAATCAGACAGAATCTCTTTGTCTCCTGTCATACTTCCAGAGCAACCACTATCCATAATAAGATGATCTTTAAGCTCCTCTTCTGGGTTGCCCTGCACACAAAGAAAAGAGTTAGAAACTTTTAGGAACCCAAGCCATTACTGACTTGTGTTCCCCTTGTGGAGTTACAAACTCAAATTCTTTGAGTATGTAATTCCCACTATCTTTCAAATGAGGTAATATTTTGGCTTCCATAGACTCTAAAGTGATTTGATAACCTGCTACCTCAGACCTAGCCCTAACACAATTATCTCTTTCAATCACATAATTGTTAAGCAATTTTAGATAAAACGCATAACAGTTTGAGCATACCTCAGAGATAGGAGACTGAGTTGGTGAAGTAGCCACCATAGCAAGAAGAACAGGATCATATTCACTTTCTTTGCTCCAATCAAATCTTCCAAAACCATCATTAGATTCCAAAGCAGCATGTTCAGATTCTTCATCAAAAGCAATGCTCCAGTCCAATGCTTCCACTGTGTCTTCAACTGCATCTTCCACTGCTACCATACAGTAAGTCACCGGTTCATCATCAAATTCTTCACTCCAGTCAACTTCTGATAATTTCTCTTGAGCAACCAAAGCCTTTGTTTCAGTTATTTGAATTTCTTTGAGCTCAAGTTTTGGCTTCTCAGATGTTCTGTTTGCTTGATACTTAGCAAACCTGCACTCCCTTGCAAAGTGACCAGTCTTTTGACAATTGAAGCATTCAATTTGAGATTTGTCAAAAGTTATTCCTTGTTTTGGTTTGAAATCAATACTTTTGCCTGTCTTCTTCATGTACTTTTTGATCCTTGCAGTGATCATAGCAACTTGCCACCTGATATCAATTTCTTCAAGTGCATCTTCTTCAATCTATGCTAGATCCTCTTCATAAGTGACAGGTAAGCTTGCTTGTTGTGCAAAGAAGGAGCACACAACTTCATCTGAGTGCAAAGTGGTAGATGGTGGGGCCTGCTGAGCATATGAAGGGGGATTGTAAACAGCAGTACTTTGAGAAACAGTACTCTGAGGAGAAGCAGTACTTTTGGAAGTACTGCTCTTCTTTTCAGATGATAGAAAAGCAATACTGTGAGATTTGGAATTTGGTTGACCACTCATCTCATGTTCATACACCTTCAGTTGATGATAGAGATCATCAAAGTCCATAACATCCAATCCTTGTTGTCCTCTGATCATTGTAGCAATCACATGCCATGTAGACGGCAAGCTCCTTAGAAACTTCAAATTAGCATCCTCAACTGACACTTCTGCCTTGTATAACTCCAACATGTTGAGGAGATTTTGAAACCTATCATATGCAGCATCAAGATTTTCTCTTTCACCAACTGTGAAAGTTTCAAATTGTTGCTTCAGCAAATTTCTGTGCATCTTTTTAGAGGCTTCATTCCCTCCAAATCTGGTCTTGAGAACAACCCAGAGCTGCTTAGCATCTTTAGCATCATGAAATTTGAGAAGATAACCATCTGGAATGGCAGATAAGAGAATGTTTAGTGCCTTTTCTTGATTCCTCAGGGTTGCTGCTGGTAGGACTGCCTTTGGTGCAGTTGGTTGTCCAGGAATATTAATGGGTTCTGTAACTACTTCATTCCCATTCACAATTACATTCCATAGAGCATGGTATGTAATGGCAATATACTGCCTCATCTTCATGCACCAGAGATCATATTCTCACTTCTTGATTATTGGAATTCTGAGTGAGGTGATTGAGGGTGGAGGAACAGCTTCAGTCGACATCTTGAATATTGTTGAAGTAGGATTTCTTCCTAGTCAGAGTTTCCACACAAGCTCTGATACCACTTGTTGGATCGATATACTTTAATCAAACTAACTTAACTAGCTTGTTAAGGTTTAATAACCTCGGATAAATCCTAAGTTATTAACAAAGAAACACCGAGCAATCTTTATTAAGTACGCGGAATTTACTTAACAAAGCTAAGAAGAATAACTTTTATTATAAACTCTAAATCTGATTATTATGCAGATACTCTAATACAACTCTAAGATAATCGAACTTTTCTCTAAAACACTAATTCGTAAACTCTAAAACTCTTTTTGGAATCGTACCTCTAATGCCAATCTAGGAGTCCTTTTATAGGCTCAAGGATATCCTAGTCGGTTTACAATTTGTAACCTTGTACGACAAGTAATCTAAACATAGAATACAATTCTTTCCATAAACGAATATAACAGTTCTTTTGTTCTTGCAGTACTTTGACTTCATAATGCAGTACTTTGACTTTGTCTTTAGCAGTACTTTGACTCTTTGACTTCTTCCAGTACTTTGCAGTTTACAGTACTTCCATATCTTCAGCACTTTCATATCCCAACACCTAGAGTAGATGCAGACTAAGGAGCAGAACAAGTAACTTTAAGCAGAAAATTAAGCTACAAAATGAACAAGTTAAGGTATAAAAGCTCAAAACAAATTAAGTTCAGAAACTAAATATCTTAGAAAACCAATTTTTGTGGAATTTGAACAACTAATGAAACTAGAAATTGATTTAAAAATGCTATGATGAGACAAATCTGAGTGCAGCAAAACAGGAACTAAGGTAGACTTTGGCACCTTTGGACTCAAAATTAGACAACCTACATGTTTCTAATGACCAAATAAGCTAAAGAGAGATGATCTATGCTATACTAACAGTAAGAGAAAACAATTGAAACTGAATTTGAAATGATTTTGACCATGAAACATGCTGATGAATGTGACTGATTGGGACAGAAAAATAGTGGTGACAATTAAGGACTTAGAACTCAAATAACTTTACCAAGCAGAAATCTATTGATTAATAACACTTTGAAACAAATACTAAACACAAAAACCTTAATTCCAACTCAACATCATAACTGAGAATTCGAAAACACGCCAAAACCAAACAAGACTTCAGATTTCCAAAATGAAAACTACCGTTTTAATCTTAATGCATTCTGACCAAAACTAAATTTAGATGATTAAACAAACCTGTAACTCAACATTTTAACAAAATAAACTCAGAAATTAACCTAAAACTGATGATGACTTTTACCTTTGACTTTATTTGACTTTTTAGAAAATGCTTGAATTAAGACAATTAAGAGCAGGAGTAAACTTATATAAGCTTATAGAAGCTTATATGAGCATAAAGGAACAGTAAAATGAAGCTTTTAACAACTTGTAAACAATTTAAGCTAAAGACCAATGGAATTTAAATTGAAAATAGAAAATTGCATTAATGAAATGGGATTACAATTATGAGATTACAACTAAATTAACTACTTGAAAACATTTAAAATGACAGAAAATTAAAAGATCAAAATTTCTCTAATACATGAGAAATTGGATAAATAATCTATGGAATGAGAAGTTCTTTATATAGGATGAGCCAGGAGCTTGGGGTTTGATCTCAGAAGCTTTTGGGTTTCTAATCAGAGCCATTGATCTTCTAATCTTGTATCACCAATTCATCACAGCCTTAGGATCAAATTCATGAGGTGTCAAGACCAATCAGGAGGTTTCCTTTGTCTATGCTGTCATTCCCATCACACGGATTGCCAGCTTGGCTTCTGACATGTCAGACCTTTCTAGAAGGATTTTAAGTACAGGTAATTTAGGATTTATCAGGGTAAAAGGGAAAGGAAGGTGAATAGTGATTTTGGGCGGGGAACTTGGGTTTTAACTGGAAAAGAGGAGGGTTGACTGGGTATGTTATTAGTTTGACTGGGAGATATAAGGGGGTTCAAATGGTTCGTTTGGTTGGGGTTAAAAGGAGATAAAAGGCTGGGGGTCAGTAATATAGGTTGGGGTTCAGAAATGGTAATATGGTGGGCTTGGGCTTGAAATGGGAAATGGGTAGTGTTTTATAGATTTGGTATATTTTGCATTTAAGGACCATTTGTGTTATATTTGCAAATCTAGGACCAATGGTGTAAATTATGAAAGTGTAAGGGTATAATGTGAGATTTGGTAAAATGAGATGAAGGGTTTATTGTGTAAATATGGGTAAGTTAGGGGTAAAAAGTGTCAATTTGTAAAAGTGGAGGGTGAAAATGTAAATTCAGGGAAAGTGAAGGGTAAATTGTGAAAATATGGGAAAGTGAAGGTGATGATGTGAAAACTCCCCGAACATTATCAGAACTCCGTAAAATGTAACTTTGATCATCCAAAACCCATAAAATAGCATCCCGACATCGGCTTTTGCACTCTTCTCATTTTCGTGCTCGGTTTCTTCAGTTTTGTCTTTCTTTTGTGTGGTTTGTCATATCCGTACCTGCACATGCATAAACTCAAGAAACCAACAAATATTAGGCATAAACGGCTCTTTTCTGGTTATTTTGGTAAAGAAAAGGAATGTGTTTTTGCACATACCAAAATACCCCAGACTAGAAGATTGTCGTTGTTAGCCTTAATAGTCTTATTAAAAGTGATGGTCATTCACGATTAGGAACTTTGTAACGTGTGTTAGATATCGTGATAGAATAGTCAACGGGCTCGTGGATTGGGCTAAGCTAATTGGCTAATAGTTAAGATAAGCTAGCCTTCTATTATATGTAATCCAATCCAAGTCCACGAAGCCCAAGCCAAGCCCATGGAAAGCCTTTAGGGCAACATGTGTCTTGTACTATAAATACCCCTCAAATGGTCATTTGAGGGGTGTGCTTGAAAGTGTGTGTGTGTGTGTTTCTTTATTGAATATACAACATCTTGTGTTTATCTTATCCTCTCACATACACGAATATTACATCAAGTCACCATCTTTCTCATCTTATTTCTAAGCTTTGTTTGTGTTTGTTTCTCGTGGGTATACTTGTATACGTGTTGGGTTTGTTTGGTAAAGTGATAAGGTTGATATTTGTAAGGTCCTACAATTGGTATCAATCGCCTAACAATGGTTTAGGAGTGTTTGTGTTTGTTTTGAAGGTTGATACGCGTAGCTTTGTTATACACGTTGTCACGCTTAACGCTTTAATTTTTGCACTAAAAAATTCAAGATTCTTGTGGTTTAAGGTTTATTTGGTGCTAAAGTTTCAGTTTTTTGCAAAAAGTTCGAAGCTTTACGCGTTTTGGTTAAGTTTTGAGCTCGTTTTTGGTTCTTTGGTCATTTCTACTCGTAACTTTTCTAAGCACTTTGGGTGAAAAAGGTCAACATTTTTGGGTTATTCGAGTGTTTTTAAGGATATCTGTGCAAGAGAAATTGGTTGAATCATTGGAAATTTTTTACGAGTAGGTCAAAACCCTAGTTCTACTCGTAAGAAAGTCAACTACTCATAAGTTTTCTACTCGTAACTTTTTGGTGAAGAATCTTCGTGCTATAACGGTGACTCAGTGCTTCCCTCACTTGGATAAGTTTGTGGAACACTTCGACTTTTGGATATCTCTTACTCTGTGATAGTGTAAAGGATTTTTGGGCAAAACCCTAATCTTACGCATAAGTTTCGACTTACGCGTAGAATACTTTACGCATAAGCATTTTTCTTACGCCTAAGTTTTTCTTACTCATAAGCTAAATCTTACGCATAACTTTTTCTACTCGTAACTTTAAACCTACGCATAAGATCCTACGCCTAAGGAATCCTACGCATAAGATCCTACGCCTAAGTTTCTACTCGTAACTTGTGTTTCTACGCCTAAGCTCTTTCTACGCATAAGTTAAAAAAAAAAAAAAAAAAAAAAAAAAAAAAAAAAACTTGAGTAAAATTTAAATTTTTGAGGAGACTAAACGTTCAATTTTTACGCGAGATTCAAACTTTGGTTTAACTGTGAAAATTTTGGTCAAAAATTCAAATTTTTGGGCCTAAATTCAAATTTTTCGGGTCAAATTTGGCGTCAAAATTGTCATAACTCAAATTTTTCATACGACCTTAGAATTGATTTTTATAGTGAATTTCAAATTTTGGGCGAAAATTTTTTAAGATTCGAGTTTACGAGTACGACTTTCAGAATCACCTCAACCGAGCTTAATCTTCATCAACCACAACTCCTTTATCGTTGAATCGATCCTACATCAACTTTATCAGATCATACCTTCATCAATGGCTACTCAACAAGATATTCATGCAGCCGGTGCCGAAAACCGACCTCCTATGTTGGCAAAAGGTGGTTATCTTCAATGGACAAGTCGAATGCTCCGTTACATCAAGACCAAACCTAATGGCAAACTCATGATTAAATCAATTCAGGATGGACCCTTCAAGCCTCGACAAGTTAATGTACCTGGAAATCCTGATGCAACACCTCCCACCGCACCATCTTCTCGTCTTCAATACGAATCTGAATACACTGCAGAGGATCAGAAACAAGTCGAAGCAGATGACATGGCAATTCATATTATCCAACTGGGTTTACCAATAGACATCTTTGTTGCGGTAGACAGTTGTGAAACTGCTTTCGATATGTGGGAACGTGTTAGACGACTTTGTCATGGAACAGAAATTGGTCATCAAGACATGGAGAACAAGTTGCTAACTGAATGGGAAAAGTTCACATCTACACCAGGAGAATCCATTGAATCCTACTATGGAAGGTTTTGCACTTTGATGAATGAGCTAATCAGAAACAAGCTGACACCCAGAACTATCGTTCAAAACATCAAGTTCCTGAACAATCTTCTAGAAGAATGGGGACGATATGTAACTATTGTCAACCAAACAAAAGACCTTCATCAGGTGAACTTTGATCAACTGAATGATTTTCTGAAACAAAACCAAAATGAAGTGAATGAAGTCAGGAAAGAAAGATTGGCAAAGAATCATGATCCATTGGCACTCATTGCAAAGACTCAACCTTCAGTGAATACACAACAACAAGCCTCATCATCTTCCAACAACAACAACTTGCAGCAATTCATTCCACAACCACAACAACAATTCTATCCAGAACAACAATACCAGGAACAAGGAATCACTGATCTAGAATCTGATCAAGAAGACCCTATGTCCCAAATAATTTCTCTCTTGGGTCAAGTAATCAAAGGTCGCTATTCCACACCTACTAACAACAACCAAAGGATATCATCAAACACTCGCAACAGGCAAATTGCACAGCCGGGTGTGAATATGGGTAATCAAGGACAAATGGTTGGAGTTATTGGGAATCAGCAGGGATATGCTACTGGATTTCGCATGGGTAATCAGGCGGTTCCGAATCAGGGTAATCAGATGAGACAGAATGTTGGGAATAGAGCAGTGGGTAATCAGAATCGGAATGTTGCAGCTCCAGTCGTTGGGAATCATGGAAATGTGAATCAGGGTAATCAGATTAAGTGTTATAACTGTCAAGGAATGGGTCACATGGCAAGGAATTGTCCTACTAAGCCGCACAAGAACGATCTTGAGTATCTTCAGAAAACTGTCCTGTTGGTACAAAAGGAACGCGCTGGATTTCAGTTGAGTGCTGAGGAACATGACTTTATGGCTATTATGGATGATTTGGAAGACCTCGAGGAAATTAATGCGAACTGCATCTTCATGGCAAATCTTCAGGAAGCTAAGTACGACACTGAGTCAGACTCACCTCCTGTCTATGACGCCAATACCGTATCTGAGGTACCAATCATTGATCCATGTTATAACAATGTCATATTTGATGTGTTTACTCATGATGAACAGCATTCTGTGACGCCAGCACCTACTTATGATACATACCTGGACAATCCGAGTTGTAGCAATACTAACTCTGAAACTCCAGATGTGGATCCTAGTGGAGGCTGTGTGGCACAAAATACTGAGACTGATGAGGAAACACGTGCTTATGTTGAATCATTAATCAATCAATGTGGCATTGAAGTTGAGAAAGTTAGAACGGTCAATCGCGAAGTTAAGGCCGCGAATGCTAAATTGACCGCTGAGCTTGAGAGTTACAAGGAGCATGCCAAAGCCTATGAATTTCATACAAACAAAATGTCAGAATTAGAAATTGGTTATCGAGATTCTGTTTTAAGAGAAAAAGATTTGCAACTCAAGTATGACACACTTGATGTGAATCTGAATTTGAAAATCAAATCTTTAAACAAGGAAATTTCTGAACTAAATGACCAACTTTCAAAACAAAAAGCAACATATTCTGATCTTGAAAAAGAGAAGAAGAAGTTGATAACTGACTTTGCAAAACGAGAAGATTCTCTTCTTGATGAAATTCTTGATAAAACGGAAAAAATCAAAACTTTGGACAATTTGCTTCTTACAACGGGTCATTCAGCTAAATCAAACAAGATGCTTTCTAACCAAGTAAATCCACGTTTTCATACTTCACATAAGATGGCACTTGGTAACGACCCTTCTTCGTTTCTCAAGAAAGCTCAGAAATCTCAGAATGTGTTGCACAATGGAAAACCTTTGCATGAACCTATAATTGTGCATGATTCTCTTGAAACGTTGGAACTATCTGAGGAGAGTAGATCTAAAATGAAACAAAAACATCCGGAAATCAAACCGATTGATTATAACAAATGGAACCAAATTAATGTTCTTCCGTTTGTTTCTCAAAAAGAACAATCACAGTTTTCCACCACAAAAAGTGTTTCAAACAAAGTGTCAACACCAGTTTCAAAATCAGTTTCAAAACCAGTTGTTGTCTCCAAATCTCTTTCGAACATTGAACAAATGTCTTCAAACAATCCTTTTAACACAAGTGATGCGAGAAGTATTTTGGAAAATGTGAAAACGAGAATTGCAGATCTTCAAGAGACCGTTAAAACTAAAACCAATATTAGAACAAACATCTGGTTTAATAGTTTTGATAATGAACAGAAAAAGTTTTTTGAAACTCAAATTGCCCCTCAGCTGAATAACATCAGTGCAAGGGTAATTCATTTTGAACAAGCCTTTTTGAAAGAAACAGCTGACTTTGTCAAGGACCATAAATCCCTGGTAAAGCAAGCTAATGACAGTGTTGAACACATTAACATTTTGGAAAAGTTTAATGATTCTCTCTCCGAAGATGTTCTGACTACTGATATTATGTCCATCATTTTGCAAACATATTCTGTTGAAGATCATGAAAGACTCCAGGATGAGACCTCCGAAATTGTTTCAAAATATGAAAAAGCTCTCATGAAACTTGAAAAAGAAAATATCTCATATTTTAAACAACTTGATCGAAAAACTGAGGAATGCAAGTATGACAAATTGTCGTATGAGCGTGCCTACAATGACATGAAAGCAAAAAATGATCTTTTGAGGGCTCAACTGGAAAGTCAAAAAGGAAAGGCAGTGGAAACTGTGATTACAAAACCATTGACTGCGGAGAAAGCAAATGTTCCCAAACCGGTTTCAAAACCAAAAATGTCTGTTTCTTTGCCTCCTCCAAAAGTCAATGAGAAAAATGTTTCATCAAAACCAGTCACTCCACCTGCCCCACCTAAACAAAATGTTGATAAAGGGAAAGCGGTTATTGAGAATCCTAAAGTTTTAGCACCTGGCCTTTTTAAGATGAGTACCACTAATGCGTCTGCCTCCACATCTAAAGAGACTAGGATAGCTGAAACCACCTCCCTTCATAAAAATGTGAATCCTAATGCGTGTGCCTCACCTTCTACAGGACTAAAAAGCACCTCTAGGAGCAGCAGACTAAAGCCTAAGAGCAATACAAGGAACAATAGAGTCTCGACTGCCTCTAGGAGTAGTAGCTTGAATAAAGAGAAGAAAGTAGAAGAACACCCTAGGAATTTACAGCCTTTGAATAAGAAAGACATTTCATCTGAATGTACTGAACCTATGAAACTTGCTAAGTCTAATGAATGTGTTGAATCTCTTTGTTTAACTTGCAAGAAATCTTTAAATGTTCATGATGATTGTGTTTCTAAGAATGTGAATGATAAGCCTGTTAAGAAGAACGTCCCAAAAAGTAATTACACTAAACGAGTAGGAAGACTAGTTGCAAAACTTAGGCTTTACACTACTGACAGGAACCAACGTGTATACTTTAGGGATGATATTTGGAAACCCACGGGTAGAACTTTCACACTCCAGAATGGTACAATGAGTGACAAACCAGAATCCCCTGTAGAAAACCTCTCTGAGTGCGATAAGGATTTTACCTCTAACCCAAAGGAACCTAAATCAAAACGGTTTCCACAATATTCTTTTTCTGTTACTGGCAGGTTATCGAAATTTGTCTTTGGATCGTCGACTCGGGTTGCTCCAAGCACATGACCGGGAATCTGAAGCTGCTGATCAATTTCGTCTGGAAATTCATGGGAACTGTACGTTTCGGAAATGATCATGTAGCAGCTATCATGGGTTATGGAGATCTACCTTTTGGAAATTATTTGATCACTCGGGTTTACTATGTCCAAGGGTTGGGACACAATTTGTTCTCAGTCGGGCAGTTCTGTGATGCAGATTTAGAGGTTGCTTTTCGGAAAAATGCTTGCTCCGTTAGAAACTTGGATGGCACTGATCTCTTAACTGGGAATCGTGATACAAACTTGTATGCTATCGACATCAATCAAATGGCCTCTTCATCACCAATATGTCTTATGACACGAGCATCTGGAACACAGTCCTGGTTGTGGCACAGAAGGTTATCCCATCTCAATTTTGACACCATCAACAAAATTGCCAAAGACAACATCGTCAATGGACTTCCAAAGTTCAAATACACCAAGGATCACTTATGTCCATCATGCGAACAAGGAAAAAGCAAAAGAGCATCATATAAACCCAAAACCGTACCTAGTTCGGAAGCAAAGTTGCATATGTTGCACATGGACTTATGTGGCCCAATGAGAGTTGAAAGCATTAATGGGAAAAAGTATATTCTTGTTATCGTCGATGATTATTCGAGATATACATGGGTTAAGTTTCTGAGATCAAAAGACGAAGCACCAGGCATCATCATCACCTTTCTGAAGCGAATTCAAGTACTTCATCAAACTCCAGTAAGGGTTGTAAGAACAGACAACGGCACAGAATTCACAAATCAGGAGTTAAGAGCTTATTTCGAAGATGTTGGAATTACTCATCAGACATCAGCTGTTAGAACTCCACAGCAGAATGGGGTAGTTGAAAGAAGAAATAGAACTCTTGTGGAAGCTGCTCGCACAATGCTAATCTATTCTAGTGCACCGTTATTTCTCTGGGCTGATGCTGTTGCCACTGCTTGTTTCACTCAGAACCGATCCCTTATCCATCCAAGATTCAATAAAACCCCATATGAAATAGTGAACAACAGAAAACCGGATATCTCTTACTTTCACGTGTTTGGCGCTTTGTGCTATCCTACGAATGACAGAGAAGATCTTGGAAAACTGAAAGCAAAAGGTGATATTGGAATCTTCATTGGATATTCAGATAACTCGAGGGCATTCAGGGTGTATAACAGAAGGCTAAGGAGGATCATGGAGACGATGAATGTGAAGTTTGACGAACTTTCACAGATGGCTTCTGAGAGACTCGCTCTAGAACCCGCACTAAACCGACAGACTTCTGGACACATCAGTTCAGGACTCGTACCTCAAAGAGCTCAATCAACTGCATATGAAAATCCTAAAGAACAAGAATGGGAAAATTTCTTCGAGTTAATGTTCGATGAATACTATGGTGGAACTTCGACAAATGCATCAAACCATCATTCCGCTGCACCCGCTCAAAATCATCCTCCACCACCAACAGAAGATGCATCTACAACGGTCGAAACCAATGCACCAACTCCATCAACATCATCTACATCTACTCAAGTTATTGCACCCGTTCTACCAGTAGTTGATGAGCAAAACCAAAACCAAAACGATGCAACGTTAGATGACGACTTATTTGAAAACCCGTTTGCTACGGAATCAGCTGAATCATCCTCAAGCTTACGAGAACCATCTAATTCGCATACGTATAACCAACGGTATCCTTCTACTCTGAAGTGGACAAAAGACCATCCGATTGAACAAGTTATTGGTGAACCTTCAAGGCCAATTCAGACGAGACGCCAACTTGCCACCGATTGCGACTTGTGCATTTACCTTTGCTCAATTAGCAATCTAGAACCAAAGAACATTCGCGAGGCAATGGCAGATCCCGCATGGATAGAAGCAATGCAGGAGGAACTTCTTCAATACCGTCTACATGACTCGTGGGTAAAGGTTCCAAGACCCATTGACGTTCGTGTCATCGATCTTAAATGGTTATGGAAGAACAAACGGGATGAAGAAATGACTGTTATTCGCAACAAAGCTCGTCTTGTGGCCAAAGGATACAGACAGGAAGAGGGAATAGACTTTGAAGAGTCATTCGCGCCGGTAGCTAGACTAGAAGCAGTCAGGATATTCTTGGCCTATGCAGCTCACAAAAACATCACGGTTTATCAGATGGACATTAAGACCGCGTTCTTGAATGGAACTCTGAAAGAAGAAGTGTACGTGAGTCAGCCAGAAGGATTCATAGACTTGGAACATCCAGACTACGTCTACAAACTCAAAAAGGCTATATATGGTTTGAAACAAGCTCCGCGAGCGTGGTATGACGAACTGTCCTCTTTCCTTATCCAAAACAATTTCACCAAAGGAACAGTTGATCCTACCTTGTTTACTCAAAAATGCAAAAACGACATTTTGATTGTTCAGATTTATGTGGACGACATCATCTTTGGGTCCACTAATCCGAATCTTTCAAAACATTTTGAAAATCTCATGAAAAGTAAATTTGAAATGTCCATGATGAGGGAACTAAAATTCTTTCTTGGTTTACAAATACATCAGTCCCCTCGTGGAATTTTTATAAATTAAGCTAAATACACAACTGAGATTTTGAAAAATCATGGTATGGACAATTGTGACTCGGTCGGAACACCAATGGTAACATCACCAAAAATTGGAGCCGATTTGTTTGGGAAACCTATTGATCCGAAGAAATATCGGAGCATGATTGGTTCTCTCATGTATCTTACTGCTAGTCGACCCGATATTCATTTTGCTGTTTGCTTATTAGCACGGTTTCAGGCTAAGCCTACCGAACTGCACCTCAAAGAGGTAAAACGGATCTTTCGGTACCTGAAGACATCCATTCACATGGGACTTTGGTATCCGAAGGAATCCGGATTTGATCTAATTGCCTTTTCAGATGCGGACCACGCAGGTGATCAAGTTACAGCAAAAAGTACATCTGGAGGAGCACAATTTTTGGGTGAAAAGCTAGTCAGCTGGTCTTCAAAGAAACAAGATTGCACTGCACTTTCAACCGCTGAAGCTGAGTATGTGTCTCTATCTGCGTGTTGTGCTCAAGTTCTATGGATGAGAACACAACTCACAGATTATGGCTTTACTTTCGATAAAATACCTATGTATTGTGACTCGAAAAGTGCCATAGCCATATCATGCAATCCTGTTCATCACTCAAAGACGAAGCATATCAGAGTCCGCTATCACTTCATCAAAGAGTACGTCAAAAATGGTACTGTTGAATTATTCTTCGTGAAGACTGATTACCAACTCGCTGATCTATTAACAAAAGCCCTTCCAAAAGAAAGGTTTGAGTATTTAGTTCGACGAATTGGAATGCGAAGCCTAACCCCTGAGGAGTTAGAACGTCTTCTCGAATCTTCTTGAAAATGATTTTCCAAAAAGCTTCGCTGTAAATATTTTTGAAAAACAAAATACAAAATTTGAAAAACCAACAAAAGCAAAATATAAAAATATAAAACTTTCAAAAATACAAAAACAATAGAAAATAAAAAATCCAAAAATATTCTTCTACGACATGTCTCTTGTATAATCGATATTCTGTACGTATCTAGAAATGTCATTCAACAATGATACGGGCATGTACAGATGCTTGAGCGAGAGTTCTTTTATATGTTTTCTAAAACATGTCGTTTCTCAAAATTTCTTCAGATAATGGCTTTCGTATACATCAGTACGAAACCCGGACTGAAATGATGACTTTTGATTATTTTCAAATCAAAACTCGTGCTTTGATCGAAAAATGGGGTGTACACGTCAGTGCACTACATTTAAAAATGGTGAGAAATCATCATCATCTTGAGCACCTTTTCAAGATTGTTCAAAAAGATTTTCAAAATCTTTCAAAATACTTTGTGCTCAAGATAACTCCCTCTAAAACCCTTTAATTGAATATGCTTTATTAAAGGGGGAGTATAAAACAAAAATGTTTCAAATTCATGCTTAAATCTAATCCGTTTGTCTCCCCAAAATATTCTAAAATGTTGTTTAATCAGTTGATATAAAAAATATCCCGAATTAGCTATTTTTGAGGGGGAGGAGACGTGATTAAAATGTGATCAAAAAAAGTTTTTAATGATCGTGGTTTGAATCTCAAATGAGCTCGACTCAGACGGAACAAATGAATTGACGAGCAATCATGTACCATCTCGAGAAACTTTCTATGACTTGACCAGGACGGGTAATGATTTCAAGCTAGTTCTCTAGTGATGTAAACGTGTCTCGAATCGGTCTAGTTCATTTAAAGTCGATCAATTCAAAAGTGCGAACTCTACCCTCTATGTGCAGATTTCTGTCAAAACTTATGAGCACATGTGAAGGGGGAGTGTTTCTGAAAATACAAAACTCACGGAGTGTTCCAAACATGTTTTCTATCATAAACACTCTGAGAGATTTTCAAAGAAAATGGTTTTGTGGCAACAATAGGACAGTCATGGAGTTATAAGGTGACTAAGGATAGGAAATTCGTCCTATGATCCGCCAGAGCCGGAGGGATCTACCCAAGGACATCACAAATAGTTAGTATTAGAAGTCCTTAGGAATGATTGAAAAAAAGGAGTAATGTGAGAAAGGAGAAAGAAGGGGTTGAAGAATTAAAAAGAAATGTGAAGAAAGGGTGAAAAGAAATAGCCCTCCATATTCAACCTTAGGGCAGAAACCGGGTTCAATACATATGCTACTGGTTGTCACTAGATGACACTGGTATTGAAGACAAAGACGTCATGGACCCAGTGACGCACTGCACTAAACCTTCTAGCCACTCAATTCCTCTTAAAAGGATTTGTTTCATTCTCACTGGGAACCCTACATAATCTATTGACTTTCTCTAAGAGATCGTTGGTATTGAAGAAGGAGACCCTCTCCCTAGTCTCCGCTCAGGAAAACCAAAATGCACTTATTGAGTCTAGAGCCACGAGATTCATCAAAAGATCTCATAGGAACACATGACATGACTTCGCTTGTTGTTCATCAATAAGGACACAAGTGATATATTCTAGAGTCCTACGCAAATCTTAGCAATCTGCCAGAACATTTATGAGAAGTTTCACATCTGTGATCTTCAGTGATTGAATGGAAACTCCTGCCAGGGTCAACATCAAGCAGCCCTGACAGCAGGTCACTTCGGTAACTCCCTGTGGATTACGCTTAGTGTGTCTCAAACGGTCTACAGTCGTGAGGTGATGCTTCGGTGTACCTCAGCGACTCATCTGAACTGTAGATGTACTTCGGTATATCGTGTTATCTCACTTGTGGGACTCCAGTTCAGGAACGGCCTTTGTGAGAATTAGAGATGTGTTTTCACACTATGCTGTTAACACCCTCGAAATTTAAACTTGTAAGTGCCGGAATCCGCTTATTACTAACAATGTTTTATGTTTTCTTCTTATGGAAGCTCTGGAGCGGATGGATCGTGCAGACTCGCCACATGCTCATACCAACAACACATGGAAGTTCTCATCATAATCAAAGGAGATGATTCTTCGTCAATGTCAAAGAATCTACAAAGTTTAAAGACTCCAGAACTACATCATTGGTAACCAAAAGACAAATAGAAGTGTGAGCATGGTGGAGAAAGAAATGGAGAATGACGTGGAGACACCTAACCAACGAAGTTGACAATGGCAGACAACCACATTATCTGATCACAAAGCATGAAGGAACAAAGAATCAAGACTATTCAATATCTACACACAAAGTCCTAGCTCAAGAAAAGTAGAGACCTAATCAAGTGGAGCATCGTTTGAATGACCACCCCTTAGGGGGAGATTGTTAGCCTTAATAGTCTTATTAAAAGTGATGGTCATTCACGATTAGGAACTTTGTAACGTGTGTTAGATATCGTGATAGAATAGTCAACGGGCTCGTGGATTGGGCTAAGCTAATTGGCTAATAGTTAAGATAAGCTAGCCTTCTATTATATGTAATCCAATCCAAGTCCACGAAGCCCAAGCCAAGCCCATGGAAAGCCTTTAGGACAACATGTGTCTTGTACTATAAATACCCCTCAAATGGTCATTTGAGGGGTGTGCTTGAAAGTATGTGTGTGTGTGTTTCTTTATTGAATATACAACATCTTGTGTTTATCTTATCCTCTCACATACACGAATATTACATCAAGTCAGCATCTTTCTCATCTTATTTCTAAGCTTTGTTTGTGTTTGTTTCTCGTGGGTATACTTGTATACGTGTTGGGTTTGTTTGGTAAAGTGATAAGGTTGATAAAACTAAGGTCCTACAGTCGTGTCCTCACGCAATGTCATCAACTCACGCTTTTAAAACCAAGGATTCTAACCTCTTTCTACTAAATCTATGAAAAGTAGCAAAGATTCCTCAAAAGAGATTAAGAAACCATCAATTCTAAAAACGCCCCGTTTACCTTTTATTTTATATAGATATTACGAAGCACATTCCAATTATGAGTGACGGTTTGTTGAACTTTCATGTCGATCAATAACTCCAACATTTTTCAAAAGACATTTTTAGGACCATGTGGATAGAATACATCGTCTCCGATTTTTCACAAGTTCCCAAACTAAGCGTAAAATCTAAATCAATGTTAAATATGCTTTTAGATGCCAACACTACCCATGGAAGTTACTCGTGTAATTACCTCTTGCTCCCATTTTCCTATTTTCCTCTATTTATTTATTTTTTCGTGAGAAATGAATTTCTTCATATTTTCTCGTTTCGATAGGTTTTATTTCGATAAAGATATGAAGCTAAGACGCTAATTAGTTTTCCATCTTCCCTCGAAAACCATTGCAAACAAGAATGAGGTCCACATCAAGGTCCTAATTTAACACGATTTAGGGAGATATCCTTTTTATTACAACCGAAACAACTCATCTACGAGTCCAGAGACATAATCTTTTATTTAGATATCTTCCGGAGTCAAAGTTTGGCTTAACACTATTTCAGCACATTTTCATTTTTGCAATTTAGGCCCTCGGTCTTTTCGACCACTAATTCAACGGGATTACTGTTTTATCAGAAGTCTTATTATGACTTTGGAATTTTCCTCAACCTTTTTGAAGTCCATGACAACGGGGGTACCGTCAGACATAGAAAACTTGTATGGCTTTGGATTTTCACTTTAATACATTTGGGCTTTATTTCATGTTAATTTTTTGCCAAACTCCGAGTCCCACGACTTTTATAACAATAGAAACAATAGCAGCAAACTATCAAGAATCAGTTGGCTATTACACCGCAACACTGACAGTACCTTGATGTGTACCCAACTCTCATAAGCAAGGATTCTCTAAAGAAGATAAAGAACTAATTATCGCCGAAACCTAACATCTTTAATTATTTTTATACAGATATGGGGTGAGACAATTTTGTGGCAGCAAAAAGCCACAAGTACCTTCTATGAGCTCTAAAGAGAACCAACTACTCCACGCTTAGCATCTAAACTCATAAATAACTCTGTCATTTCTCGATCTCCGCAAATTTAAAATCTCAATTAATGAGATCCGCGGATGATTAGCCGATAATTAAATTATCTATGGTTAAGGGAACAAGCTAGGGCTCAACACGTCCGGTCAAGTCAAAATTCTATTCCTACTCTCACCAGCGGAAAGCCAACAAGGTGTCAAAACATATACATTATTTAGCAAATGCTTCATAAAATAATCTCAAGTCTCGCATTTTTAAAATCACTTATTATAAACTAGCAAATCTTTCAAAGCTTCGCATATTTAAAATCACTTAGGGAAGCTTGCAAATTCTTGGCCTTGTGAGCTAGAATCGCATTTTATAGCCTCTTGTCTAAGCAATTAGCAAAGACTTTTTCAAGAAAACGCATATTTAAAGTAACTTCTAAGAGATTCGCAAAGACTTTTCAATCATAAAACTAGCAAAAGCTTACAAATTTTTTTAATTTTTCACATTTTTGCACAATTTTTTCAGTTTTAAAGGAAAAACGGGGTTGCGAGAGTACACGGCAAAAACAAGCTAGTGCGGTCAAATCAAATCGAAGATTACCCACCCCAGACTAAAACGAAACATTGTCCTCAATGTTTAAAGGTAAGGTAACAACGAAAACCTAAAAGCCGTTTATTAAGTATGCTTAAAGATAAACGTTAATCGATAAGATTAGGATATCGGATTTCCATCAGTGTCGATCATGAAACTCGAGTGGAGAAAAGACAAACTTCGAGCACGAGAGTCTTCATATCGAGAAATCCTAGACAAAAAACATCACAAACAACCAAACACGAGAAATCGAAGAGGCTAACCCCTTTATGTCACTTATTTAGAAAAAATAGAAAGAAGATAGAGGATAAGCATGGGGTGCCTCCCACGAAGCGCTACTATTTTTTTTTCTACGAGTCGCTAGCTTGACTCGTCCCAGAATTCATTTGTCCTTGGGGAAGCAAGTGGGAAAGATAATCTCCATCGGACTTCCATTCAAGAGGTTTGGATAAACATTGAAACATAAGAAAGTTCCACTCCGACAAGATACTCATAGCAAAAAATTTAAACGGTGATACCGGGGTCAAAGATTGTATTCTCACTCCCGCATGAGTGAAGAAGAGGAGAAATCACATTATATGGAAGAAATGGAATAAAGATTTTGATAACAATTAAGATCCATTCTTCATCCTCAAAAAAAATTTCATATAATCCTTAATCTGATTTTGATCATTTAAGCTCGTAGGGTGATTTCTAACAAAAACCTCGGGAGGAAGAGGTGGGATGATGTCATCAATAAGGGAACTCTTTTGAGAGAGTTGTTCTTCCCCCAAACTAAAATCTTTCTCAAGATCAAAATCGAGACGATCATACTTCGGAGGAGATATGAAATGAGAGAGTTCACAGGAGAACTCCTCGAGATAATTATCATTAATCTTTCGTAGCGGCTCACTTAACGGATCTTCATTCAACAAACTTTCAATCTCTCTTAAATCGGCTTCAAAATCAAAGTCATCATCCTCACTTCCCGGTGGAAGAGGATCGATGCGAGCGAGTTCATCGGCGAACTCCTCGAGAAGTAAATCAAGAGACGAATCCTTGAGCTCGGGCTCTGGAGGATTTCCATTAGACGGCTCTACTTCTTTAATTTCTTCAAGCGAGACAAACGGAGGTGGGATTTGTGCGGTACTTTGTGAGCTATGAACTTGCACCTTTTCCATTATGGTCTCCGTGTCGGACTCATCACTTTCCTTGTCAAAGATTTGATTGTCAAAATTGAGAGTACATTCAGAATCGAATTCAAACAAAGGATTTGTGAAGGTCATTTTGAAAATTTCTGAAATCGAATCGAAAGGTGTCTCAGATACCCTTGGGATTGGAACATGGTCATCAATATTCTCCCGAGGAGTGCATTCGACTTCCTTATCCTGCATTGACAAGGTATCCGAATGTTCCGTAATAAGTGGATCGATCTTTAAGTTCTCTTCTTCAAACGGTTCATCATCATCACTCTCGTCAGAATATGAATAGTAAAAGGTGGGTGGATGATTCGGTCTTTGTTGATAATGGTGACTGATATATCTTTCTTGCTTGCCAAAGACGTCAATTTGTGCACTCATAATGGAAATTTTCTCGGAATAATGATCACTCATCATAGTGGTAGAATCATAAGGAACGTCAGCATCCCTAAGCCAATTACAATTAAGATAGGAGACAACCTAACAATAATTAACAGCTAGGTTTCATAGATCTAAGAAAACACACAAGAAATTTAGCCGGACATGTTAAACAAGCAAGCATACACACATTCAATGGAAGACATAATGAAATTAATGAAGTAAAACACTTATCTTGATGTGTAAAATAGGGTTTTTACTCCAAAAGTATACCTCCTAAAATAGGGTTTTTACTCCAAGTCGGACTACAAACGTTTAGGGTTTTTACTCCAAAAGTCTACCTCCTAAAATTCTAAAAATTTGATTTCTATATATAATTTTAAACTTGCGACGGCGTCACCTTATACGTGGGACGATGTCAGATCTCCGTCATTAGGGTTTTCATCTTGTCCAAGTTATCGTTGGGACGGTGCCATGTTGTAGTTGTGACGCCGTTGGGCTTGAGCAGGGACATCGGTTGATTCTGGATCTGGGACGTCTGAGATGAAAAGTCTTAGTGACGCCCATCCTCTTCAAAGCCTGACGCCGTCAGGTGTATTTTAGCAAAAAGTCTACTGAGCCGTCAGGTGTATTTTAATTAAATCTGTAGAGAGGGATGGTGTCGCCCTTTAGTTGGGATGCCGTCAGCTTCAGTTTCAGCAGCTTGAGTATCTTCGATCTTGACTTAGCCATTTTCTTCATATATTCACTCCTTTTCGTCCAAATATGCATCATTCTAGCATTTTGCTTTCAAGAGACCTAAAAAGTGAAAAGGAATGAAATTAAGCAGTAACAGATATAAAAGTGATTGATTAAGGGCTTAAATGACCCCTTAAATGTGTATGTTTTAAATGCTTATCAAATATCCCTACACTTATTATTTGCTTGTCCTCAAGCAAATGTGCTTTTGGCCAATCAATTTGTAAGTTAGGGGGCATGAAGCATTGGTTTAACATAATTCACAACAAGTCAAAGAACCAAAATAGTCATAACAAGCACGAAAATTATATACTAGCACCTCAAAAGGGGTGTTTGGATTCTCTCATATCTCGGGTGTATATGAAATATAGTAAATGGAAATGGAAGATAAACACTCATTACCTGGTCATAGTACATAGATTACCATAAGCTTGAGAATAGATCAAAACTCCACCGCTTTGGCGTAAGCACCTAGGAACAACTATCTAAGATGTCTTTTCAAGGTTTGTAACGTTAGGCTTACGGTAGGGAAACAAAGGGTTTGGTTGGATAGGCGACTTAGTGGTGGCAAGTTAAAAATCTTATGTTATAAGCATGAAAAGAATGGCTTTGCTATGCCAAGACTCGACTCACTAAACTCTAGATAACTTGAAACAAACGTACATAAATTGAAAAGCATAAATATAAAGATAGATGTAGGATGTAGCCCGTTTTTTTTTTTTTTTTTTTTTTTTTTTTTTTTTTTTTTTTTTTTTTTTGTATAATTTTTCTCTACCATCCTTTAAGATAACATCAAAATATAAGAGATTTATAGGAGCATCCCTACACTTGAGTTTTTTTTACTCTAACACTAATTTGACCCGATTTGAAAAGATCAAAACACTTGGAGTATTTAATTACGTAAATAAAGGGAATTTGAATTTAACGTTCCTTCCCGTCACTCCCTAAAATATTACTTTTGCCCATGAGTTCCAATCATCCCAAAACTGTGTACAAAAGATATGACTCGACTTAGCAACCATGCAAGTAACTAGATAATTGAACTAAGAGTTTAGTATGATAAAAATAATTCACTAAAGGTGAGTGCATACAAGGTAGGCTAAGGCGATTTGGGTGTACATTTGGGGGTGGATTGTAAACAATGTTCTTCATTAAATTTTGGAAAATCGAAACAACACGAGAACCGCGAAAAGGATAGACTGTGAGGGGTTAACTAGGGGTATCATGTATTAAAGATGAGTACATCGCAAGGGTGTGGGGTAATTACTCGACCGATGTGGAAGAAGTAATTATAATACGGGTTTCAAACAAAGGTTATCCTAATGCCTCTTATCATTTAGTTATTCCTAACTACACAAGTGTAGTCTCACTAGCAATCTCAGAATGCATCACAAAACAAGTTCTAGAATCTATTATACTACCGGTACACTCTCTAAGCATTAAAGGTGAATGCTTTATTCCTAAAGATCTAGGGGCGAACCTCACATTTTGGGGGTGGAATTTGAGTGGTAAACGGTTTTTGTGCTAGTCATATAACTCATATCCATGAGACGCTTTATTAAGACTAAAGTCCCACTTGTACATGTCATAAAAATTTTAAATTAGGTGCTAAAATTGCCCTAACAAATATTTCTCATAGCTTATTACACAAATGAAATAGGACAAGACAAATATTCAAGGATAAGCATAGTTTCGAAGTTCTCGTTTTATTCTCCCTCCTTACACTTAAACTGAACATTGTCCCCAATGTTCCCCGAAAGCATCAAAGTTATGATAAAGGAAGGTAAGTAAAAGAGAAAGAAACTAGTACTCCCATGATTAGCTCGGTAGGATCCGTGTGAAGTAGTGGTTAAATTCTTTTCCAAGAAGAATGTATGCGTGATAAGCTCCATCCAATATTGTGTTTCTTCTTCTTGCCAAATAAAACCTGCACACTTTAAGAAAATAGACGAAACCTTCACTTAAAATCGGCGGTAAAACTATATATGACACGACTAAACTAGGATATAATGCTTGTGGAATGGATGTTTGCAGATTTTCTGGAAATTTAAGACATGAGAATTTCCAAAAATTTATTAATAGCACAGAAAACGAGAAAAAAATATAAGTTGTTTCTGCTCATCCTGACGTCGTCAGGTTCTAATCCTGACGCCGTCAGGTTGTCCTGATAGAAAATGGTCTGCTGCATTTTCCTGGAAAAATTATGGAAAAATTACATCTTTAAAATCTAGAAAAATTCCTGCAAAACATCCATTATGACTCGATACAAGCATTTGACTCTAACAAACACACATATATATCAATTTCAATAGTTGCAATTCTCATGTTCACGTTCTTTTAAAAACGTATGTAATCTTCCCTACACTTATCTTATTGTAAAATACCTTTATATGTAATTAAGACGAGGTTAAAGACAAAATAAAGCATTTTCACAAATTCAAACATGAGAACATACAACAATGAAAAAGATATATGACACACAAACAAGCAAACAATTAAGCATCGGTTGCCTCCTACGAAGCGCTTTTCTTTATTTATGAGTCTTGTAGCTAGACTCGAAGTCGTGCTCCTACGTTACTTCATTTCCGTCATCTTCTTCCAAAACAATATCTTCATCATTGATTAGTTCGTTATTGTCCAACTGATAATGTTTCACATGTTGTCCATTCATGGTAAATTCTCTTCCATCATTGTCTAATAATACCACGGCTCCATTTCTCATTTTCCTCTTTACTGAAAAGCGCCCATACCATCTTGATTTGAGTTTTCCCAGAAATAGTCTCAACCTTGAATTATACAAGAGCACCTTATCTCCTTCCACAAACTCTTTAGGATTAATTATTCGTTGATCATGCCATCTTTTCGCCCTTTCTTTATATGTGATCGACGACTCATAGGCTTCAAGTCTTAGTTCATCCAACTCTTGAAGTTGTAAGAACCTATTAGAATAATCCATATTACAAGCCTTAATTGCCAGTATGCCTTTTCCTCAAGCTAAATAGGGAGATGGCATGCTTTCCCGTACACTAAGCGAAAAAGGGTTGTTCCGATGGGCGTTTTATAAGTTGTTCTGAATGCCCAGAGTGCCTCATCTATTTTGATTGCCCAATATTTTCTATTCTGGTGGACCGTTTTTTCAAGTGTTCGCTTTAATGCTCTATTTGTGTTCTATACTTGCCCATTAGTTTGGGGATGATATGTCGTAGAGAACCTGTGCAGAACACCATACTTCTTCATTATCTTTTCCATTTGAGCATTGCAAAAATGGGTTCCTCTATCACTAATCAATGCCTTGGGAATCCCAAATCATGCGAAGAGCTTCTTAAGAAAATGAATGACTACCCTTGCATCATTAGTCCTAAGGGCTTGTGCCTCCAGCCATTTGGACACATAATCAATGGCAACTAGAATGTATTCATTTCCTCCGGATGATGGAAAAGGTCCCATGAAATCGATACCACAAATATCAAATATTTCGTAGACTTGGATATAGTTTTGAGGTGCTTCATCCCTTCTCGAGATGTTTCCCGATCGTTAGCATGCATCGCACGTTTGAACTAACCTCTTAACGTCGCGGAAAATAGTAGGCCAGTAGAATCTAACATCGAAAACTTTAGTGCCGTGACATTTATACCGTGATGCCCCCCAGATGGTCCTGCGTGACACTCTCTCATAATCCAATCAATCTCTCTTCCAGCAACACAACGTCGAATGATCTGATCGATGCATGTATGGAATAAGAAGGGCTCGTCCCAAAAAAAGTATTTCAGCGCAATGAAGAATTTCTTTTTATCTTGCCTAGTCATGTAATTTGGTAAGACCCTACTGGATAGATAGTTAGCATAATCCGCATACCATGGCTCAATATCCTTAATGGCGATCAGCCGTTCCTCAGGAAAAGAGTCACGAATTTCGTCATGGTCCAATTCCTCTAAGTCTGGGTTTTCCAATCGTGATAGATGATCAGCAGCAAGATATTCAGCGCCCTTTTTATCCCTAATCTCAATGTCGAATTCTTGAAGTTATAGAATCCACCTAATAAGTCGGGGTTTTGCATCTTGTTTAGAGAACAAGTATCGTAAGGTGGAATGATCGGTGAAGACGATAGTTTTTGAAAGGACGAGATATTGCCTGAATTTATCGAAGGCAAAAACTACAGCCAGAAGCTCTTTTTCGGTGGTTGTGTAATTCTCTTGCGCCACATTCATGGTTTTGCTAGCATAATAAATTGGTTGAAAATGTTTCTCTTTTATTTGGCTTAACACGGTGCCTACAGCATAATCACTAGCATCGCACATGATTTCGAATGGTTGGGACCAATCAGGAGTAACCATTATAGGAGCTTGGGTAAGGTCCTTCTTTAGGTGATTGAATGCTTCCTTATATTCTTCCGAAAAGTCGAAAGGAGCGTCCTTGACAAGAAGTTGTGTCATTGGTCGGGCAATTTTTGAGAAGTCCTTAATAAACCTCTTATAAAAGCCCACATGACCAAAAAAGCTTCAAATGGCCTTAACGGTAGTAGGATATGGTAGTTTAGATATCGCTTCGATTTTGGCCCTATCAACCTCGATCCCATTTTTGGAGACTTTATGCCCCAAGACAATTCCTTCTCTTACCATAAAATGGCATTTTTCCCAATTTAGGACTAAGTTGGTTTCTTCACACCGCTTTAGCATCTTCCTAAGGTTGGATCAGCAAAGGTCGAAGGAATTTCCAAACACCAAAACATCATCCATGAAGACTTCCATGCTATCTTCAATCAATTCATGAAATATGGCCATCAAACATCGTTGAAAGGTAGCGGGGGCGTTGCATAATCCGAAGGGTATTCGCTTGTATGAAAAAGTCCCGTAGGGGCATGTGAAAGTAGTTTTTTCTTGATCTTCAGGAGCAATGGGGATTTAGAAGTATCCTGAGAAACCGTCAAGAAAACAGTAGTAATCATGCTCGGCTTACCTTTCGAGCATTTGATCGATGAATGGTAAAGGAAAATTATCTTTTCGTGTGGCATCATTCAATTTTCTATAGTCGATACAAACACGCCAGCCAGTGACCTTTCTTTGAGGCACTAAATCGCCTTTCTTATTCTTCACAACAGTCATTCCTCCCTTTTTGGGACTACTTGGACTGGGCTGACCCAGGGGCTGTCTGAAATGGGATAAATTAAGCCCGCATCAGGAAGTTTGACGACTTCCTTCTTCACCACCTCTTTGATATTGGGGTTAACTCTTCTTTGAGGTTGAATGGTGGGTTTGTAATCCTCCTCCATAAGAATTTTATGAGTGCAAAAAGTAGAGTAAATTCCCTTAATGTCAGCAACACTCCATGCGATCACTCCCTTGTACTCTTTTAGAACTTCTAAGAGCTTCCCTTTTTGTTCAATGGTTAGGGATGAGATTATGATAACAGGGACTTGATCCGCTCCCTCAAGGAAGGCATATTCTAAATGGCTTGGGAGATCTTTCAATTCTAAGGTAGGAGGTTCCTTGATTGATGGTTTTAGTTTATTTTCTGGCTTTTGAAGGTCAAGAGGTTCAATCTCTGCCCTTCATGGATAAAAGGAAACGACTCCAACCATCTCAGTCATTTCATCATCGTACATCATGCTGTTTTCGTCATTCATGAATCCGTTTATCAGATACTCATCAATACAACTATCTATATCATCATCAAACTCATCAACTTCTTCAACAAAATATATGGGATGATCGTAAGAGGAAGGACGACTTATAGATTCCTTGATGTCAAAGGTTAAGCTCTCGGACCCCACTCGTAAAGTGAGCTTGCCATCATGAACATCGATGATCGCGCCAGCTGTAGCCAAGAATGGTCTTCCAAGGATTATCGGAACTGAGTTGTATTCCTCCATCTCTAAAATCATGAAATCAACCGGAAACTTGAACTCCCCTACCCTCACTAGAACATTTTCACAAACTCCAATGGGATATTTGATTGATCGATCAGCTAGCTGAATACTCATTCTGGTTGGTTTCAGCCCTGAATATCCGAGTTTGAAAAATAAGGAATGAGGCATTAAGTTAATGCTTGCCCCAAGATCTGCCAAGGCGTTTTTCGTATAGAGTGCCCCTATAGAGCAAGGAATGGTGAAACTACCCAGATCTTCTTTCTTCTTGGGTAGGCTTTTTTGGATGATAGCTGAACATTCTTCTCCTAATGATATCAACCCTTCAAGCTTCTTCCAATTTGAGAGCAATCTTTTGAAATATGTGCTATGTTTAGGGATAGGATAAAATACATCGAGAAATAGGATGTTAACGACGACCCTCTTTAAGTAAGACAACAACCTCTCATTGTCTTCTTCAGCCTTTTGATTCTTTAAACGCGAAGGATAAGGAATCCGTGTGAGAGTCGAATGTTGGACGGGTGTTGGTGCTTGCGGAGGAGGGTCGTGAGAGGTCTGGGGGTTCAGGTGCTCCCTCCTTGTCCAACTCAGGCTCATTGGTAGTGGAATCTTGAACCGGGTATGATGGATCCTTGGTGGTGGTTTCAGATCAAGTAATAATAGCACAAGTTGGATCATGATGGATTGGACCAGGTTCACGTATTCTTTTGTGGAGTTCGGCGAACTGGTTTTCTAATTCAGCTTGTTGCTCCTGAATGAATCCTTCAAGGCCCTTTAAAAGCATCCCCCTTTCCATGGCGAATTGCCCGAGTTCTTCTTCAAAGGCATCATGGATGGTGTATTCGAAACCCTCTTCCCTTTCATGTTTCCATGTTAGATTACCCCAAAGAGTGTAATCATTATTCTGATAAAATACAAGGAGGGAAGGGTCATCATAGATTTCATGGCTGGAAAGGAGAGCTTGCTCATGGTGTGTATCTTCACATGCATCGCTCTCGTGTGACCCTCCACAGATGTCGCATATAAGGTATGGGTTAAACAACCTCTTAGGCTCTTGCGACTTTGTGAGGTATGCGAGCTTCTCTTGTGCCCTCTTCATCCGATCGTCAAGAGATAATGGGCTATTATTCAAGGTAGCAGAGATACTCATCACAGTTAATGGCTCATTCCAAGTATTGTCTTGGTCTTGGACATACTCCTCAATGCGGTCCCAGCCTTCTTCTGCACTGAGATTGGAAACTTTTCAGCCAGTCGAGAAGTCAATCCCTTTTTGATCATTACGGGAGACATTGTCGTAAAAGATTTGGACAAGCAACCAAAGGTTGATACCATGGTGTGGGGCTTGTTGAATGAGATCCTTGAAACGAGTCCAGGAGTTAACGATAGATTCTCTATCTGTTTGACGGAAGTGAACGATTTCGCTCATATGGATGCAGTTCTCCCAGGAGGAAAGAAATTTTTGGTGAACTTGGTAGTGAGTTGTTCCCAAGTGAAGATGGACCTCGGAGGTAGCTTATCGAGCCACTCTTTGGCCTTTCCTTAAAGAGAAAATGGGAAAAACCAGAGTCTAGATGTCTCCTTGGATGCTCCGTCAGCATAGATAGTGTCTACAATTTTTAAAAATTGTTTGATGTGATGAATTGGGTTTTCGCTGTGGGATCCGTGAAATTAACATGCATTCTGGATAAGCCAAATGTTGGTGGCATGCAACACCTCATTGATCTGGTCGGAAGATCAGACGATGATGCCGCTAAATCCAGATGAGGTAGGAGAGGAGTAATCTCTAAGGACTTTTACCTTTGGTTCATTGATGGGTTCATTGATAGGAGTAGCGGGGATTTCCTCGCTATGTTGGCTCAGATTGTCATTGTTGATAGTTTCAGGAGACTTGGGGGAATGTGTGAACTCTTCGTCAGTCACGGCTTCATCAAAATCGATGGTGGTGACTTGTGGTCCCAACTCATGGAGAGCTCTTTTTCGCTTATACAGCTCTCTATCAGGTTCAGCAAAGGGCTCAAGAAGGGTTTTGGTGGAACTACGGATCCTAAGCTGTCTAAGGGAGTTGGTGGGGGGAAATGGTTGGTGTGGTGGCGGGTTATCACCTTCCATGATGAAAAGTGATGAGGCTACGAACAAATTAACGAAGAAGGGGGATAGACTACAAGGAAGCTAAAAATGAGAAAAAATCTTACTTGATAGGAATCAAGCAAGGGAACCTAAACGAGATAAAAATCTAACTAGCGATTCTATTCCCCGGCAGCGGCGCCAAAAACTTGATGCGTGTACGGAGCGCGTTCGGGGTAAAAGGAAACTTCCTTTTCGTCGAGCAAGTTTTTCAACCACCTAGGCAGTGAACCTAATCATTGTAGTGTAGTATTGGACAAGCCTCAGGGATTGATATCATTCTCTAGGGAATAGGAATGCTAGTAAGAAGTGTACTACGCTAAGGTTGAGGTTGAGGAAGATTATTTTTTTCATCTTTTTAGAAAGCTAATGGTAAAATCTCGGGATTGGATTTGGGGGGTGGTACTTTTACCGATTACTCAACTATTCTAATTATCTAATTCTACGGGTAGTGTTATGTCTATTGATGTGTGCTCGTATGATGATTAAAAATATGTTTACCTAGATACTATTACTCCCTAGTTATCTTTTATTGAAGGTTGAATTGTCACGTCCTTATTCTTAACGTGTTGTGTTTCCTAAAGTCGTAGGGTGTGCCTATGCCCTAACTCTTTGAAGTCACCCTTGAGTGTAATAAATGAAATCCACTAAGTCATTCATAAACTATCAAAGATTCATCAAGCATTAAACACAACGATAGCCTAGTCGCACTCCTAAGCCAATAACAATTAAGATAAGAGACAACCTAACAATAATTAACAACTAGGTTTCATAGATCTAAGCAAACACATAAGAAATTTAGCCGGACATGTTAAATAAGCAAGCATACACACATTTAATGGAAGACATAATGAAATTAATGAAGTAAAATACTTATCTTGATGTGTAAAATAGGGTTTGGGACCCCAAGATATTGTCTAAGTCCAACTACAAATGTTTAGGGTTTTTACTCCAAAATTCTACCTCCTAAAATTCTGAAAATTCGATTTCTATATATAATTTTACACTTGTGACGGCGTCGCCTTATAGGTGGGACGCCGTCAGATAGCGGTCATTAGGGTTTTCGTCTTGGCCAAGTTGTCATTGGGACGGCGTCACATTGTAGTTGTGACGCCATCAGGCTTCAGCAGGGACATCGTCTGATTCTGGATCTGGGCCGTCTGAGATGAAAAGTCTTAGTGACCCCCTTCCTATTCAAAGCCTGACCCCGTCAGGTGTATTTTAGCAAAAAGTCTACTGAGCCTTGAGGTGTATTTTAATTAAATCCGTAGAGAGGGACGGCATCACCCTTTAGTTGGGACACCGTCAGCTTCAGTTTTAGCAGCTTGAGTGTCTTCGATCTTGACTTAGCCATTTTCTTCATATATTCACTCCTTTTCGTCCAAATATGCATCATTCCAGGATTTTGCTTTCAAGAGACCTAAAAAGTGAAAAGGAACAAAATTAAGCAGTAACATATATAAAAGTGATCGATTAAGGGCTTAGATGACCCCTTAAAAGTGTACCTTTTAAATCCTTATCAACAATCTTATATGGTTCGAATGGATGAAGGTTTTAGAGAGAGAAAGTAGAGCGAAATGGGAACTTCTAGTGAGATAAAGTAAATGTCATATTATGAAACTCCACCGTCTACCTTGGGAGGTAGAAGGTATTTATAGTGTTTACAAAATATGCCACCTACGGGCTGTGGATCAGGTACACAGTGGGTAAAGACTCGTCCGTCCTCCACGGTGTTACTTAACTAACTACTTATCATAACTAAACGACTAAGACTACGATCTTTCTAATACTTACAAATACTTGAGGTGCCCGAGTCTTTAACTTACGGATTTACTAAATCCTAATATTTTCTTTATTTATGAGTCTTGTAGATAGACTTGAAGTCATGCCCTACATCCTGCATATCCTAAATTCCCATTCGAATGTTTTGACTCTTCCTTCATCATGAATATATTTGGGGCCTAGCTTTAGAAAACCGGTGTAGTAAACCTTATCCTCACAGTCAACCTCAAAATCTAGTATATTATCCACATCTAACTCTTCAATGCCCTTAAAATTTTTATTTTTGCAAGGCATTATATATTTGACACATTCGATTCCATTTGAAAACTTGACTATCCCTTCCTCTTGGTCATAAATCATCATGGACTCTTTAGTAAATGGTTTTCCAATTATTACCTCTCCTAGGAATCCATCAATGATGCCTCTAACATCCTCCAAGATCATAAAATCACACCTATATGTGAAATTACCTACAAAGATATGCAATCCTCTAGCTCTCCCAACAAAGTTGCTCAATTTCTTAGGGTAAAAGGGATCCTTCCTAGGTCCTAGCTTCTTACTCATGATCCAATTGTAATAGAGCCTAGACATGATGTTCATAGGAGCCTTATAGTCAATGTAGGTGTGATCCCTATATAAGTAGCCAATCATGCATGGTATCTTAATATTCCTAGGTTCGCCCTTTTTTATGCACAAGGTGGCCGTGGGTTATTAACTACGTTATAATGATAGGCGATTTCTTTTCCATTGGGGTATGACTTAAAGTATTCATTAAGTTCTTCTTCCCCATTACCATCCATAATTTCTAGCACCCTATAATCTCCTTTGTCAAGTTCTTCATCCGAGTCATCACTCATAGTGGAATCGCTATCTAATGCACTTGTTTTCTCGTCAAGTGCTTTCTCGAGTGCGCTCTCAATTATCCTATTCAATTTCCTAAGTTTCCTAACTTCATTACAGATTTGAGTGCAGAGTTGGTTGGCATAGGTTCGATCAAGTGGTGTATTTTGTGGTGAGTGGTTTGGTGGTGGTAATGGATGATGTGGTGGTGGATTGTTGTTGGGTGGATAATCACCTTCCATGATGAAAAGTGACAAGGCTATGAACAAAAACACAAAGAAAGGGGATAGACTAAAAGAAAGCTAAGAAAAAGGAAAAAAAGCTCACTTGATAGGAATCAATCGAGTAGACTTAATCGAGATAGAAAAATAACTAGCTATTCTATTCCCCGGCAGTGGCACTAAAAATTTGATAGCAGGCTCGGGGTTAAAAGACTTCCTTTTCTATGAGTAAGCTTTACAACCCACTAGGAATTGTACCTAATCATTGCAGTGTAGTATGGGTAAGCCCAGGGGGTTGATCGTTCTCTAGGGGAATAGAGATTCTAGTAGAGATATATGACGAGCAGGTGAGGTTGAGGGATATATTTTTTTTTAGCTTTTTATATTTTTTAGAAAACAAATAAATATATCGGGATATAGGAGTGGGGGTGGTACTTCTACCAATTTTACTACTTACTAATTAGAACTAATAACTAATTATACTAATGAAAAGAAAAAGATAAGCTATGTATTGTAAGGTGTGTTCTTATGATAATTAAAAGCGTGTTTACTTAGATGTTCTTACTCCCTAGTTATCTCTTATTGGTCGGTTGAATTGTCACATCCTCATCTTAATTGGTGCATTGTATTTCATGTGGTCATAAGGGGTGCCTAATTCCCTGGTTCTAATTGTAACTCTCCTCTAGACTATCCGGGATCTACAAGTACCGTAGTATCTCCCCCGAATACTCTATTATCCTAGAGCTACAACTCACGTAATAAACACAACGATGGCTCAAGTGCACTCTCAAGCTTTATGCTATTTAGGACGTTCAAGCTCGTAACAATTAAAGAAGAAGACAGTTTTCCTTACTCTAGGGTCTACCAATTAAAACAAGAGACAACCTAACAATAATTAACAACTAGGTTTCATAGATCTAAGCAAACAAAATAGTAATTTAGCTACTCATGATAGATAAGCATGCACATACACAAACAATTGAACATAGGATAAACATGGTGATATAATGGATTAACAAACTTATTTGTAGGTGTAAAGAATGGTTTGGAACCCTAAAATACTGTCCAAGTCAGACTACACACGAACTAGGGTTTGCTCTCCAAAATTCTACCACCCTAAATGCAGAAAAATCAAATTCTATATATAGATTTACAAATGCGACGGCGTCGCCTTTGGTGTAAAACAAAGAGAGACGCCTTCCAGAAAATAGGCATGACGCCATCATGTTGTAGAACCAATTTCACATCTAAGTCGTCACTTGAATTTTAATTAGAAATCCTCCTTAGTGACGGCGTCGCCCTTTGGGTTGGGACGCCGTCAGGTGCAGAATACAGCCTTGTTTCTTGACTTTGCCGTTTTCTTCATGTTTTCTCTCTTTTTCATCCAAATGTACTTGATTCCAGCATTTTGCTTTCGAAAGACCTAAAATGTGAAAAGGAACGATTTTTAAGTAGTAACGAATATAAAATGTATCGATTTAGGGCTTAAATGACCCCCTAAAAACGTATCTTTTAAATCCTTATCAATAGATGAATACGTTCAAGACCAGGATAACACCTAGGATGAACCAGCCTCGGTCATTAGTATTTCTGAACTCTTATAAGTAAATCCACCTACACAAGAAAGTCGATTGAAATTCTAGACATAACCCTTGACATGCTCACGAATCAACCAATGCCAAATATCCTTACATTTACATCATGTAGACCCCTGGTAAGTCAAGTATAAGTTCTTAATATCATTTTATTAAGTAATCTATCAATCTAATATACTATATCTATCATAACACAAAAACAAGACCTATCCGGTTACGGCTACCTCTAAAACCCTAATTTTAAGACGAAACTAGTTTAATTGTGTTCAAGGCTTATGTATAACTTACCCTAGAAACCTTAGAGTATCTTACCTCCTAGACCTGAGTACAACCCCTTAGAGCTAGGCACAAGTCCCTTAAGCACAAAACACTAATTAGGTCATTTAGGCCCCTAAAATAGGTCTAAACCTTCCCGATTCTTTAACAAAAGTTACAAACACCTATTACATGATTTCTAAACCTTAAAATTAGTCACTAAGAACCATAGGAACACTAATCTAGGCACTAAACACAAATCTAGACCCTAATCAAAACGCTAATCTAGTTTAAGCCCTAAACTAATCCTAAGCTAGTTTAAGCCTAAACCTAGGTACCTCCATGATCCACCACCTTGTCACTGCCCCTAGCAGATTACCCTCCTCCTTATCACTCTAAACAACCACCCTAACACCTCCATAGTAGCTTACAAGTAGATTATGCACCTACTTGTAACTTACTTGTCACCTAGTAGCCTTATATAGCAAAACCACCACCACACAACCCTAGGACCGCCTTTATCCCCCCAGCCTCTATTCATCACCTATAGCTTACATGAGTCAGCTCCCCCACCCCCCGTAACACCACACCACCCCAAACTTAGCCAAGAAGTCTATCGAGCCTTATAAATAGCTCGGTAGCTTCATTCTTCAAAACCATCCCACAACCACTTCTCCACCTTAAACCTCTAGTACTAGCAGTAGCATAAGGTGCCTAAGAGCCCATAGGAAGCCTAGGAGTCGAGATAGTTAACCCTAGAAGCCTTGTCGAACTCATTTCTAGTCGAGAAACCCTAAACGCCCCTAACGACCCATTTCTTGGTCACGTAAGTTCTAAAATAGTTCCATAAGCTTTAATTTTGTACTAGGATAGTTATTAGGTGTATTAGATCACATTATAACCCTTGTCCAATCCTTGATCACAAAAACTTACGTGTTTTCCTTTTAAAACCCTAAAACTAGTCGAATTCATGTTTCTAGGAAATAAGCCCTTGTCATAAGTCATAAGCTAGTTTAAACTACTTATATATGTTTCTAATAATAAGAAATAAGCTATAAAACACTTTTGTGTCATAAGAATATAGTTTGCATGGTTTTAGGACTAGTTTTGTAACGCTTTCCATGCATAGGGGTATTTATTGTAACTTTTTGAAACTATTAAGTAAGGGCTGATTTTTTCATTTTTTATAATTTATATGACTAAGGACCTATTTTGGAAAGTTTAAAGTCTAAGGATAAGTATATATATAGTTATTTTCATAAACGACTAATTTCGTAAAAGTATATAACCTAAAGGTATATTGTGTCAATTCACAAACTTGAGGGTCTTAAAAGTATTTTCTATAATATGTAACACAATACTAGGGAGCTTCATGTAAGGCGTTCATTTGGGTATTCGTTTTGACGAGTTTGTTGGGTTTACGACTTAAAGTGCCCTGGCTCCCCAAACGTTTACTACATGACCTCTGGATTATAATGGCCCGAGCGGTGTTACATTATATATAACATAGTACTTAACAACATAACACAATACTAGGGAGCTTCATGTGAGGGGTTTCATACCTCTGAATTATGATGGCCCGAATGGTGTTACGTTATATCTAAATCTAAGTATACTTAGGAATACATACTTAAGAAACATAGACAAACCAATTAGGACTTGACATACCTGCACACACTACCTCAAGATACGTGAGTAAGCTGTCTATAAATCTGAGTCACTTTTGACATCAATCAGATTTCCCTAAATCTGAGTCACTTTTGACATTAATCAGATTTCCATAAATCCCAGGTAAGATCATAGCCTCACTTTTTAAACGTTTTCTAAACCCGTGAGGGGGATACATGCTTTAAAACTAATACAAGTCTTGTTCTTTGGTTATTTCACAAGTACCTTCTATGCCACTATTTCTGTTGGGATATAAAAGACAAAGTACTGAAGAAAGTCAAAGTGCTAAAGAAAGTCAAAGTACTGCTTAATAAAAGTCAAAGTACTGCTCGTGTCAAAGTACTGCAAAGTTAAAGGACTGCTATGCTATATCGTTTATGGAAAGCTATGTAATTCTAAAATATTCTTAGTTTAGAATTAGTATTACTTGTCGTACAAGGATTGTAATTGTAAACCGACTAGGGTACCCCTTATGCCTATAAAATGACCCCTAGATTGGCATTAGAGGTACACGCAACATTAGAGAATATTAGAGATACGACTTACATGCAAGTATGATATTAGATTTATTAGGGTTCTTAGTGAATCTGTATAACAAGCAGGTTTAAAGTTTTAATATAATCGTTAAAGTTTAAAGTTATTCTTTGTTATACCCCTTTATCACATATACCTTATCACAACAAGAACACGTCTCACACAAACCCACGTAATACACAAACTGTTATGCGTATAAATGAAGAAGAAGAAAGATTAAGATGAGAGGTGGTGACAAGAAATGTTAGGCGTATGTGTTTAGAGAGGTAGAGAGAAGAAAGATGAAAACAATAAGATGTTATATTGCTTCAAGGAAAACACACACACACTGATGAGTGTCTAAATACTCATCATTTTTATACTGTTAGAATGCCAAAAACATCTGAAAACACTCAGAAATGCTTCAAAATGATAAAAATATCACAAACAAGTGTTTTATATGTTTTAAATGCAAAAACATCAAAATCTGGTGAAAAATGTATCAAGTTTGCATAATTGGCAGTTTTAGTCCCCCAAGTTACAAAAGTTGTCAAAATCAGTCCCTGGTAATTCAAAAACTTGTAAAATATCATTTTAGGTCCTTGAGATTCAAAAGTTGTCAAAACAAACCTTTAAAGTTTAAAAATCACAAATTGACAACTTTAGTCCCTCAAGTTTGGAAAAATGTCAAAAATAGTCCTTGGTTGATTTAAAAAGTGAAAATTATCAACTTTTAACCTTGTTCTATTAATAAATGGCAATATAGGTCCTTATGATAAACTTTTTGAGAAATTACAATATTGGTCCTTATAGTTTCTAAACTTGACAATTTTAGTCCTTGGATTTAACAAAAATAGAAAAATCAATATTGGTCCTTGTACTAATCAATATTTACAGGTTTAGTCCTTATGATAGCCTTGGAAAAGCTACAGTTTCAACCCTTCATGTTTTGTGGAATTACATTTTTAGTCCTTGTGGTTATTTAAGCTTAAAACCAAACGGATCAAATAACACAACCAGGTCCAAATCCAATCCTATAACCCGGCTAGCCCAATACATGACCCGGCCCATTTTTTAAAAAATAAAAACGCGCCTACTATTCACCTCCTTCTTCCTTTCCACCTGTTACCAGTGAATCCCTTCCATCTGCCCTCACCACCTTACCTCTTCACCTCCACCTCACCATAACCACCTGTTACCCACACCCTTTCCACCTCCACATCAAACCAAAACCCCATTAATGCAGAAAACCCACCCAAGACTTTTTTGGCGCCAAAAAGTGAAAATCAATGGATGTGATCACTTTGGCCTATCCAATGGTGGGAAATGATCAGAAAGAGATGAGGATGCTTTTGAAAGTCTATAAAGAAGAAAAGAAGCAGTGGAGTAAAAAGAAGTAGTGTAATTTAGTGTAGTTATGTCGTTTTTAGCTTAATTTTAATTTCCAGTATATTTCTTAGCTTTCAAGTACCTTTTTAAGCAATTTCAGTGTATTATGAACCTTTCTCAATAATCAATTTCAAGCTTTTAGTTTAAATTTCAGTTTTTGCAATTTCAATGTTCAAAATTTTCATGTTAAGATCAAATGCTATTGTTAGTTGTTGCTAAGAACTGAACAAGCTCCCATAAGCTCTGTTAAAGCTTTTGAAAGTTTTAAGAAGCTAAAAAAATCAGTTTATAGTTAAAATAGAAAAATTCTCAAAAATTATCAATAAATTAGTAAAAAAATAAAAATCCTGTGGAAACATAATCAAGACAGAAGCAGAGCTAATTTTGGAAAGATTGTTGGTTTAGAGCTTATTGGTAAGCTATAGGAATGTTCTTGATCCTCAGTTCCATGTACTGTGCAATAACTCAATGTGTAAGCCTTTTGCTCAATCTTGGTACTTCACTTATCTATGTTGTTAATGTTGTTATTCTATGTTTCTTTAGTCTTAATAAATGATAAAATAAAGTCTGTGATCCATGACAATGTCTTAATCTCTGTTTTGTTTTGAAAATCACTAAATCAATCTCATAAAAGACTGTTTGGATAAGCTCAGTTAACTGAGCTTAAGGCCAGTTGAATTGTTGTCTGCACTTGTTTCAAATCTCTTTAGTACATACTAGTTCATTTCAGTTATACAAATCAGTCCTTGTTTTAGAAAAGTCAAAATCATCTTTAATTCTCTCTTATTTGTTAACTGTTAATAATATAGATTATATAATCATGCAAACTAGTTTAAAAGTTGTTTAACTAGCTTAAATTAGTCTTATTACATCTTTATATAACATATTTAATCATCTAGGATCATTTAAAGTTCATCAAAGTCAACTAGTTAGTGTAAATTAAAAGTCAAATTTTCACTTGGTCGTTTTTGAATAAACCTTAGAATTTCACTGTGTGTTTACTATTAAGATTCAGCTTATAATCTTCTAGGTTATTAAACTTTAGTTGCTCAAGAAAAATATAAAAATATTAGATCAGCTTTAATCAGCTTTTAGAGTGCTTATTTTCTTCTTTCTTTTGGACCCCTTGTCTGCATAAGTGCCCTGTGCACAGATTTTAGTACCTTACTTCATAAGCTCTCACAAGCTCATTAGTTAGCTTAATTAGGTGAAACTTAGCTTTTTGAGAAGCTCACCTAGCTGTCTCAAGGATCCAAGTTTGGTTTTTCCATCTCTAGCTTATTTAATGGGTCTGCTTAGAGCTTTTTAATTGTCCCATTTCATTCAGTTCAATAACTAGTCAGTGTTTTCACCAAGTTTTTCATAAGCTTCTCAAGGGCTTATTAGTGTAAGCTAAAACTTGTAAAATGTTTTTTTTAGAAAGTTAAGTTGGTTAGCTTGTTAGTCCAAGTGATTATTTTCATTCATTAGCTCATATAAGTGCTTAAAATTAAGCTAGAAGTTGCTTAGAAAACCAAGAGTGTACTGAGTAACAGTGGTTAGTTTTGCTTATTTTGGCTTATTTTTGTGCTTATTTCTAGATCTTCATGCTTTCTCAGTTTTCATTTTAGTTTTTTATAAGTTCTTTTGCTTATTTCAAGTCCATTTTGCTTATTGAGTAGCTTATTAGCTTTTTGGTTTAAGCTTTTAGCTTATTTCTTTTGTTTCTTGCTTACTGTTGGTAAAAGTAAGCTCTAACAGAGCTTATTTGTGGTTTTTATAATAAGTCATAGTTATTAAAGTTGTTTATCTTGATGTGCTTAATAAGTTGCAAAAAGAAAAATTGAAAAATAAAATGTTTTGGCAAAAAGGGGGTAGGCAGGCTCGAACCTGAGACCTCCCCCTTATAGGAGAGTGTTAGCATTGTACCTGTAAGCCAAAGCGCCCTTGGGTCTTTTTCTGTTTTAGTTTGCATAAGATATTCTCTTATATACGTTTTGCCTTAAATAGCTTATTAAGCTTACTTAGCTTATTTGTAGCTTATTCGTAGTAGTTTTTTCAAGTTTTCTAATTTTCATAAAAGTGTATTAGTATAAAGTAATTTATAAAAAAGTTTCAGATTTTTCCAAATAGTTTTAGTATTTTTTAACATTTAATTAGTGTAAAAACTTATTTAAATCATAATAAAAAATATAAAAGTCAAAAAAATATAAATCTTTTTTCTAAAATTTTCTTTTATCATATATTTTGTAAGAAAATTAGTTTTACACTCTTAGGCCTTTTATTTCATAAAATTTACGTTTTTGCTTGCGCTCCAGCGCCATTTTCGTAAATAACGCTCGTTTCCGTTTTAAATAACGTTTTTAAGTAATTTAAGTTTACGTTTTAGTTAAAATAGTCTATTTAAGTTATTTTGTTTTATAAAATCATAAACGTTCATCGATCTGTAAAAATAGTGATAGCGTTTATTTAATAGATTTTAACTTTTATTTCTTTTAATTTGCATTTAAGTCGCTGTTATTTGTAAATCTTTTCTTTAGGTAATTATCCATCAAAACCTTTACTGATCACTATCCTTAGTGATCATTCTATCATCTGAAGTTGTTTTAAACACCAATTCATCCTCCGTGGGACTTAACGACCCAGGAATCCACTATATTCCTCTGATCTTAAATTGCATTTGCGTCTGAGCTGTTTTAAGTCTGTTAGACTTGACGGTTCGGACACAATCACACACACACACTCAAGCACACCCTCAAATGACCATTTGAGGGGTATTTATAGTACAAGAGGCTTAAAACCCTAAAAGGCTTTGCTTGGGCTTTTCGTGGGTTGGACATGGATTGGGCTTTGGATACTTAAGCTTTAAACGGCTAGCATAATCATGACGCTTAGCCATTTAGCTTAGTCCAATCCACGAGCCCGTTGACTATTCTATCACGATATCTAGCACACGATACAAAGTTCCTAAATGTGAATGACCATCACTTCTAATAAAACAATTAAGGCTAACAATCTCCCCCTAAGGGGTGGTCATTCAAATGATGCTCCACTTGATTAGGTTCTTTACTTTCCTTGAGCTTGAACTTTGCGTGTAGATATAGAATAGTCTTGATTCTTAGTTCCTTCATTCTTTGTGATCAGATAATGTGGTTGACTGCCGTTGTCAACTTCGTTGGTTAGGTATCTCCACGTCTTTCTCCACCATGCTCACACTTCTATTTGACTTTGAGTTTCCAATGATGAAGTTCTCGAGTCTTTACACTTTGTAGATTCTTTGACATAGATGAAGAATCATCTTTAACTTTGAGTTGCCTTTGAGTTAGATGAGAACTTTCATGTGTTGTTGGTATGAGCATGTGGCGAGTCTGTACGATCCATCCGCTCCGGAGCTTCCATAAGAAGAAAACATAAAAACAGGTTAGTAAAAAGCGGATTCCGGCACTTACAAGTTTGAATTTCGAGGGTGTTAACAGCATAGTGTGAAAACACGTCTCTAATTTTCACAGAGGCCGTTCCTGAACTGGATTCCCACAAGTGAGATAACGCGATATACCGAAATACATCTACAGTTCAGATGAGTCGCTGAGGTACACCGAAGCATCACCCCACGACTGTAGACCGTTTGAGACACACTAAGCGTAATCCACGGGGAGTTACCGAAGTGACCTGCTGTCAGGGCTGCTTGAAGTTGACCCTGGCAGGAGTTTCCATTCAATCACTGAAGATCACAGATGTGAAACTTCTCATAAATGTTCTGGCAGATTGCTAAGATCTGCGTAGGACTCTAGAATATATCACTTGTGCCCTTATTGATGAACAACAAGCGATGTCATGTCAAGTGTTCCTATGAGATCTTTTGATGAATCTCGTGGCTCTAGACTCAATAGTGCATTTTGGTTTTCCTGAGCGGAGACTAGGGAGAGGGTCTCCTTCTTCAATACCAACGATCTCTAAGAGAAAGTCAATAGATTATGTAGGGTTCCCAGTGAGAATGAAACAAATCCCTTTTGAGAGGAATTGAGTGGCTAGAAGGTTTAGTGAAGTGCGTCACTGGGTCCATGACGTCTTGGTCTTCAATACCAGTGTCATCTAGTGACAACCAGTAGCAGATGAATTGAACCCGGTTTCTGCCCTAAGGTTGAATATGGAGGGCTATTTCTTTTCACCTTTTCTTTTACTTTTCTTTTTAATTCTTCAACCCCTTCTTTCTCCTTTCTCACATTACTCCTTTTTTCAATCATACCTGAGGACTTCTAATACTAACTATTTGTGATGTCCTTGGGTAGATCCCTCTGGCTCTGGCGGATCATAGGACTGATTTCCTATCCTTAGTCACCTTATAACTCCATGACTGTCTTCTTGTTGCCATAAAACCATTTTTCTTGAAAATCTCTCAGAGTGTTTATGATAGAAAACATGTTTGAAACACTCCGTGAGTTTTATATTTTCAGAAACACTCCCCCTTCACATGTGCTTATGAGTTTTGACAGCAATCTGTACATAGAGGGTAGAGTTCGCACTTTTTGAATTGATCGACTTTAAATGAACTAGACCGATTCGAGACACGTTTACATCACTAGAGAAGTAGATTGAAATTATTACCCGTCCTGGTCAAGTCCATAGAAAGTTTCTCGAGATGGTACATAATTCCTCGTCAATTCAATGGTTACGACTGAGTCGAGCTCTTTTGAGATTCAAACAACGATCATAAAACATTTTTGATCACATTTTAATCACGTTTCTCCCCCTCAAAAATAGCATATCCATGATGTTTTTGAAACAAAATGATTAAAAGATATGTTTTTCGAAGAACATTTGGAGAGAAACTGATTTAGCATGAATTTTGGAACAATTTTGTTTTATACTCCCCCTTTAATAAAGCATAATCAATTTAAGGTTTTAGAGGGAGTTATCTTGAGCACAAAATATTTTGAAAGATTTTGAAAAATCTATTTGAACAATCTTGAAAAGGTGCTCAAAATGATGATGATTTCTCACCATTTTTAAATGTAGTGCACTGAAGCGTACACTAGTGATTTTCATTAAAAAGCACGAGTTTTGATTTGAAAAAATAATCAAAAGTCATCATTTCGGTCCGGGTTTCGTACTGATGTATACGAAAGCCATTATTTGAAGAAATTTTTAGAAACGACATGTTTTGGAAAACATTTAAAGAACTCTCGCTCAAGCATCTGTACTTACCCGTATCATTGTTGAATGACATTTCTAGAAACGTACAGAATATCGATTATACGAGAGACATGTTGTGAGAAGAATATTTTTTATTTTTTTTTGATTTTATATTGTTTTTGTATTTTTTGAAATTTTCTATTTTTGTATTTTGCTTTTGTTGGTTTTATAAAAGAAATGGAAAATCAAAAATAGAAGATAGAGAAAATGAAGAAGAAGATTTTACAGAATTGGAACCCTCTGATGAGCTGGGTTCTGAGATATTTGATTCACCTGCAACCAAAGAAGAAGAGTTTTCACAAATAACAGTGTTAGAAGTACAAGATTCCTCACGGCGAGGGAGATCACTATCAACGGTTGTAGTGGATTTGACTTCAGTAACTTGATGAGTTTCACTATTATCTGTGTTGGAGCTAGTATCAAAAATCTTTCCTGTGGGAATCCATCTAAGACCTATTTTGTTGAAAACTTTGCTCGTGGGTATCCACCTAAGGTAAGATCTAGGAGTTGTTTTCTTATCAGATGCAGCGGAAGACTCATTTTTGGAAAAACTACATCCTGAAGAGATCCACCTATTAGGTTTCCTTTTGATGTTCATCTTGTCAACGGGTTTGTTTCGGTTTGGAGTCTTAGTGGATTGTGCCTTGGCACGAGAATTATCTTTCTTGAGATATTGTGAGACACATGCCTCATGATTAACTGAAAAGACACATTTTTTACATGTAGTACAGACAAATTCAATATTCTTGTTTAAAACAGCAACTTTAACTTTGTCACTACAGTCTTTTGGACATTGATTCTTGTTCGAAAAAGGCTTAGAATTCCTAGTGTTGTTTTCTAAGGTCATAGCATTTTCTTTTGCGCAACTACTCTTAGATGCAAGCCAATCCCTAGTCTTTTGTAGAGAATTCCTAGGTAATGGTTTACTACTACTAGCAGTGCCTTGAAATCTTGTAGAATTCATCACCCTAGATGTTGCACCTAGAATTCCGTCTTTTCGAGTCTGTGCCTTTTTCCTAGCTTCTTCTAGATAGTGATTGTTGACCATGTTGTTAGAACCAACAGATTCTTTAACAGGATTTTTGGTCACATTCCGTGTACTATTCTTAGAATTGCCATGTGTAAACACTTTGTCTTTATCAAAAACAGGTTTTTCAGCAACTGCTTTTTCTTTTTCAAAACCTTTGATAATTCTCTTTTTAATAGGCAGGGACTGTAGAGTGACTGTTTTTGACAAATCAATTTTCTCATTGCCTTTTGGAGGAGGCTGAGAAATAGACATTTTTGTTTTGAAAACCGGTTTTGGAACATTTGTTTTCTCCTCAGTCAATGGTTTTGCAAACTTAGTATCCACAGCCTTTCCTTTTAGACATCCCAGCTGAGCTCTCAAAAGATCATTTTGCTCTTGCATGTCCTTGTAGGCACGCTCATACGACAGTTTGTCATACTTGCATTCCTCTGTTTTTCGATCAAGCTGTTTAAAATAGGACACGTTTTCTTTTTCAAGTTTCATAAGAGCTTTTTCATATTTTGAAACAATTTCGGAGGTCTCAGACTGGAGTCTTTCATGATCTTCAAAAAAATATGTTTGCAAAATGATGGACATAATATCAGTAGTCAGAACATCTTCGAAGAGAGAATCATTTAAATTTTCCAAAGCTTTGATGTGTTCAACACTTTCATTAGCTTGCTTTACCAGGGATTTATGGTCCTTGACAAAGTCAGCTGTTTCTTTCAAAAAGGCTTGTTCAAAATGGATTACCCTTGAGTTGATGTTAGTCAGCTGAGGGGCAATTTGAGTTTCAAAAAACTTTTTCTGTTCAATATCAAAACTATTAAACCATATGTTTGTTGTAATATTGGTTTTAGTTTTCACTGTCTCTTGAAGATCCGCAATTCTAGTTTTCACATTTTCCAAAATACTTCTCGCATCAGTTGTGTTAAAAGGATTGTTTGAAAACATTTGTTCAATGTTCGAAAGCGATTTGGAAACTACAACTGGTTTTGAAACTGGTTTTGAAACTGGTGTTGACACTTTGTTTGAAACACTTGGTGTGGTGGAAAACGTTGATTTTTCTTTATGATTAACAAAAGTAATTCCATTAATTTTGTTCCATTTGTTATAATCAATCGGTTTAAGATCTGGATTCTTTTGTTTCATTTTTGATCTACTCTCCTCAGATAGTTCCAAAGTTTCAAGAGAATCACGAACAATTATGGGTTCATGCAAAGGTTTTCCATTGTTCAACACATTCTGAGATTTCTGAGCTTTCTTGAGGAAACAGGGAGGTGAGTTACCAAGAGCCATTTTCTGTGTCGTATGAAAAATCGGATTTACTTGATTAGAAAGCATCTTGTTTGTCTTAGCGGAATGACCCGTTGTAAGAAGTAAATTATCCAATTTTTTGATAGTTTCATTTTTATCCATAATTTCATCAAGAAGAGAATCTTCTGGTTTTGAAAAATCAGCGATCAACTGTTTCTTCTCTTTTTCAAGTTCAGAAAACAGTGCTTTTTGTTTAGAAAGTTGGTCATTTAGATCAGAAATTTCCTTGTTTAAAGATTTTATTTTCAAGTTCAAATTCACATCAAGTGTGTCATACTTGAGTTGCAATTGTTTTTCTCTTAAAACAGAATCTCGATAACCAATTTCTAATTCGTACATTTTGTTTGTATGAAATTCATAGGCTTTGGCGTGCTCCTTGTCACTTTCAAGCTCAGCGGTCAATTTCTTATTCGCGGCCTTAACCTCGCGATTGACCTTACTCACTTTTTCAATTTCAATGCCACAGTTATTGATTAATGATTCAAAATAGGCACGTGTTTCCTCATCAGTCTCAGTATTTTGTGCCACACAGCCTCCACTAGGATCCACATCTGGAGTTTCAGAGTTAGTATTGCTACAACTCGGATTGTCCATGTATGTATCATAAGTAGGTGCTGATGTCACAGAATGCTGTTCATCATGAGTAAACTGATTAGCAACATTACTATAATTTGGTACCTCATTGAGTGAATCTGTGTCATAGACTGGAGGTGTATCAAAAGTAGCACTTGATGTTGTGTCCTGCTGGTTGACTGTAAGACAATAGCTTGCATTATCATTTGTTTTCTCTGCCCGTCCTGGATACAGAAATTCGTATTCCTCAGCAGTCAACTCTATTCCCAATTTTTCTTTCTTTGCTAACAACACCATGTACTTGAGGTTCGGAGGTAGCATGCTGAACCGACGATACCCTGAATCTTGGCTTTGAGGTTCGGAGGTAGCATTCTGAACCTGTTAGGAATTGGAAATTCCATGTTAAAGTGTCGGTCACCCCAATAATGGTCTAGCATATGTTAGCTCGTAGATTTGTCGTTGTTTATGTTATTTGTTAGTTTATTAGTTAGTTATTAGCGAAGTTTAGTTTAGTGCAACACCGTGGAGGAAGGACGGGTCTTTACCCACTGTACGCCTGATCCACAGGCCGATAGGAGGTCGTGTCTTATGTAACTATAAATACCCCTTCCATCCATGGAAGGGGTGGTGCTTCTCATTCAATCTAATATTCCCTTTGTGTAAACCTCTAGCAAGAACACCCTCTCTCTCTACTAACTCTCTAACTATGGCAAACATGTATTTTGATCATCCAAGACCACCCGAATCATCAACACAATAAATATTACGATCCTACAATTGGTATCAGAGACAGGTTGTGTTGTGTGTGTTTATTCTCGTGGTTATCTTCATGGTTTGATGCGGTTTATGTTTGATGCGGTATTGGTACCGGTTATGTCTTTTTTGGTCGATTTTTGTGGTTATTTTGGTGGTTTGAATCTTGTCTAAAAACTGTTTTTTTCATAACTTTTTGGTCAGAAAAACTATGTCTTTCTTATGGCTTAACAGTTTTAAACAAGTTCTTTACTTGGTCTTTAATTTCTAGTTTCAACATTTTTCTACTAACATTTTTTTTGTGTCTTGTCCAAACAGTTTTTTAGACTTGTCTTTTGTACCAACTGATATCAGCGTTATATATTCATATGGTCATAATATTCAATGTCCAAAATGGGTAAAAAATGATGTGCTTTTTCTGGGTTTGAATATGTTCTATAAACTACTGGTTATGGTTTTCATCCTAGCGAGTTGTACTATCATTATAGCGACTTACTCTCAAAACTGCCCATATGAAATGAATCTTTGTAGCGACTTGTTTTTATGGTAGCGACTTGCCTGAGTCTTTACTCATGGCGACTTGGTACAAACAATTGACCTAGCGATTTGTTATTGAACAAGTCGTAGCTACTTGGTTTGGAAAAAGGTCGTAGCGACTTGGTTTGGAAAATGGCTAGCGACTTGCTTAAAGAAAAAATTGTAGCAACTTGACTCTTAAAAACGGTAGCGACTTATCTTTATAAGTTAGCGTGTTGTGCTTTGAAAGAAAGGTAGCGACTTGATGCAGAAAGATGTAGCGACTTATGATAATTTCTAGCGACTTGACATGAACTGATGAAAAGAGATGAAGATGGAACGACAAGACCACACGACCATATACCATGACTCACAATGGACTTCAGCATATCACCTTCATCAGTCCGAGAAATACAAATCAACAACCAAAACTTAACCTACGTCTAGACTCAACCCATAACCCTCATAAACACTCATCAACTCTCCACAATTTACCAAGACTCAAAACCTAATTACAAGTTGATCTCATTTTTGACTTTCCTTCATTGATCATTGTAAGATATCATGCCTTCTTAATATACGAAAACTCAAAAGTAAGATCAATACATGTATGTACTATCTTCTTTTCTTTTTGACTAAAGACTTTCATTAAAAAGGAAAACAAGACTCGACTCAAATAAATCAAGATCTCAGCTTTATGTCTTTCGTGTTTGGTTCATCAAACACTTAGATCCTTTGATCTATTCACAAAAGACTTATGCCTCATGGATCAAAAATACTTTTTTGTTAATATCCGAATGTAAAAAGGAATTGATAACAATTATGTTTAGATGGGGGCGGATGTTTTGGAGGGGGATTAGGGTTTGGATGTGTTAAGTAAGTATTATATATACCCATGTGATGAGAGTTGACATATGATTTAAACCGGTTTTGTGTGTTTCATTTGGATCGGATTTTGATTTGGTTGGGCCGTGTGTTCTTTGGGTTGGACCGGATTTTGATTTGGGTGTATTGGACATATGTTGGGCCTTGAATGACTGAACATGTGTGTTGATTCATAATATCACATGGGCTGTATTATTCGGATAATATGTATCGGATCCATGATATATAAACTTGATGGTAAATCGTATAATGAGCCAAACCTAAGTGGTGTTTAAATCAAGTGTTATGGTTTAACAGGCTTCATACTTTTGATTTGTCATGCCTTGATATATTCGAGCATATTGAGGTTCAATATTATGAATGCCGTGAAATATCAAGATTTGCCATTTCATATGTTGGTTGGACTTGGGGACTCATTCAACTTACATATTCTCGTTCCAGTTTATATTTGGCTAAAGTGATGAATGATAAGTGATCTGGACTTATGCCATTTGTGGTCATTACTATTAGCCGATGAATCAATGGAGGTTCAATTTCAGCAATTCCCATGAGATATTCGACGCCACATGTTGTTAATGATACCTCACAGTCTATGCAAAATCTTTCAAGAATTTTCAGCGTCAGTTATGACTTTTCAAGATTTTTGCCTATGACAAGAACTTCTCATGCAAATGGTCGTACACGTTATGATGCTTCCGAAAGTTCAAAACCATCATGGGGGAGAAACATGTACTCTGATGTTTTACAGTTAACCTCCAGGGAAAAGGAGTTTAATACTACTTGACTTTGTTCTTGACTTAGTATGGTTTGTGAAGTTGTCTACAAATGGGTATTGAATTGTTGATGATGATGATGAATCGCTGATGAACCGCTGCACATTCCCCTAAAACCGATATTCACCGAAACCCAAATTGTCATAACACATTCAAGATGACATTGTTTACGGTTTTGTCTTGATTTTGTAATATCCCGCGAAAGAACCTATTTCTCGGTTTAAATCATAGACCTGTAAAATCCCGTGACAATGGAAACATCCTAGCAATTGTAAAGTGCATTTCCGGAACTATCATACGGTCTGTTCTTGGTTTTGTAAAATCCCGCGAAAGAAACTATTTCTCGGTTTAAACTATAGAATTGTAAAATCCCGTGATGATGGAACCATCTTGGAGAAAGGAAAGCGTATTTCAGGGTCTTCTGATGCTGGTGTTACGGGTTCTGTTTCAAAGAAGGGATAAAAGGGTGTACTTCATAAATTGGATGTGTGTTTGGATATTCGTCATGGCGGTTTGGTTACTTCAAAGTTTTACGGGGTTATGCTCATTAAACCATGGTCGGGATGAAACCATTATCATAGTTCACTTAAAAAGTCAAAGGAGGCTAGATTTGAGCTTTTATTCAGAAGATGTGACAACGGCGTAAATTCAGTATTATTCATTTGAGGTTGAAGTGAAATATTACGGGCGAGTGTACTTAGTATCTGAAGGTTCGGGGATGGTTGGATGAAGATTGTTCATGATTCTTGTTCGATGCTTATTATCAAAAACGAAGACTTGGAAATCTAGTTATTGTTGGGTGTCTTTTACCTTTTCTTTTACCACTTGGGGGAATTGGGCTCATACAACTACAAAATAACTATCACTTTAAGGAGTTACGTTGTAGTGCTCAGTGTCACATTCAATTGTGGATTTTCAAGAGGTAATGTACGTCTTATACTTGATGGTTGGCTGGTTGAAGAGTATAGAGTACATAGAGAGTACTTAGAGATGCTAATGGAAATCTGCACCGCTCTTTGTTACATATGTGCAAGTTTAAGTAACGAGTTCGGGGTAGTTTACTTCAGGGTCAAATTTATTATATCGGGTTTTCTCCATCAGCTGTCACTACAAAAAGCCTACTGAATGATAATGGGTTGATTACATGTTATGCTAAGAGAGCTGAAAAGAGAGAGATTATGACGTCTGTTCACAACAGTTCAGGCCTCGTACTTCATCATAATGACGTATGAACACTATAGTTCATGCCTCGTACTCTAAAGAAAAGAAAAGTGTACGTGTCAGTGCGCTTTATCTTCTGAAGAAGAGAAATCTTCTCATTTATGACCATTCTCATCAACATGCTTCATACTTTTTCCATGCGCTTCAGTCATCAAGTGAACCGGGCTACTGTTGATTGTTTTCTGATTCCACTTTCTCAACTATAATGACGATGACGACATCCTGTGCTGATTTTGAGGGGGAGAAGTGTGAATAGAATACATTATGAAGATAATCACTTATTTAAGAATGGCATCTCAGTATGCAATTCTTGAGGGGGAGAAGAAGTGTGATAATTCTGCATGGTTGATTGACTTATGAGAATAAATGGTCAAACGGCTCCAAACTCATGTAAGAACCGAGCTTCTTCTTATCGGGTCATCTTTACATGGTGTTTCTTCTAAGAGCCGTTAGTTGACATCTTCACAAGCTGATATGAGTTTATTGACAAAGTGCTTCTGGTTAATGCTTCACGTGCACATCAACATGATGATTCCGAACAACCTTCTGTTCTTGTTTCATGTGATTGTTTGCTTGGTGTTACCATTTCGTGTGTTCGTTGCGGGCTGATTGCTGATTTCCTTGATGAACATCTTTCTGTTCTTGTTTGATTGGGAGAGATTTTAGTTAAGGGAACTTGCAAGATGTAAGTTAATTGGGATGCTTTTTGGTGATGTTCTTATTTTATTTGGTGAGTTGAAGATGTTAACTATCTAATCCCCAACTGGAAAATCTTGAAGAAGGTCGAGTCTACAGTCCGTTCTACATTTTCTGCTATATGTTAGAAGACTAAAGACGAGTTGCATTTGATTATCCAAAGACTTCTTCTTAATCTGGGTTGCTATCAAACAGATTGTCAGTTTAGGGGAGAGCACTAATTGGGGGAGGGTGAAATGTTTGATTTAATCCCCAATTAGACTTGCTCACACTGTTCTTCAGCAAGTTGATTCTCACAATGACTTCAAGCGCTCTTCTCAAAAGATTTCTAGTATTTAGGATTTCAAAGAGTTGCTGATTCTGAAGTGTCAAAACCAGCAAGGGGGAAGGAGACACGTATCTAAACGCGAGTAAACTTGATGAACTTTAGACTTCTAAGTAATTGAAGATATCCCGGGAAGACAAATGTTATTACCGCAGAGAAACTCAAGGTTTGACTCATGGCGAGTAAACTTGATGGACTTAATACTTCTAAGTGATTGAAGTTATCCCGGGAAAATAAATGTCATGACTGCAGAGAAACTCAAGGTTTTACTCATCAAGGCGTTTAGTGTTCTTATTCCATCTATGTGGGGGAAGAGATGGAAGAGTTAGTTTCTGAAGATGAAAGAGGTACACAAGTGTGTGATGATTTTGATGTTATCACAATCATCAGGGGAGAGAGATTGTGTACATTGGGGATGCTTAGCTGTTTTACTTGAGGGCTTAATCAGTGATTCAGAGATATAATCACTTATTCTGGTGTTGACATCCGCATAGATTGTCACCCGCAGAGATAATCAGTGATTCGGCCTGCTTCTTCAATGTTATCGGTTATTCTCTCTTTGGGCATTCGGGTACTTCGGGTTCTTGAGCTTCATACACTTTCTTTAGGGGGAGAGAAAAGTATACGTCGGGGTTATTCTTTGGCTATTGGACTTAATCTGCTACTTCGATGGTATACGTTTCTTTGTCTTCGGGTTTGTGTATTCGGGTTCATGAGCTCTAGTCTAAGAGACTGACTGCATCAATTCGTCTACTTGGGGGAAGTGGTTTCTTGACAACTTTTGGTATGGATTGCTTCAGACTTCAGTGGGTATGGAATTTGAGAAGATTATTTAAATGTGGGATGATACGTTGCTGTTGTTCTATTGGATGATATAACCTCGAACGAAGAATCACAGTGATTATTCTTAAAAAGAGCAGCAAGATCGATGATAATGGTGTGCGTCTTTGTGCACTTGGCTAATGGAAGCTTGAAAGAAAGCTTTGAATCTGCTCGGCAAAAGGATTTTCGGTTTGGGGGGAAGCTACCAAAGTCTCACTTTCAAGTGGCTCAATTTCTCTCTTCGATTCAAGAGTCTTGGAAGCTTTGGTGGTGAATGTTTAAGAGATGATGACTTCTATCTTCTACAACGGGGCTGTTCGATATCCTTATCTCGGTACTCGTATCATCATCTTCTTTTACTATATCATCTTGTCTATCCTTGTATATATTTATCAAAAACCAAATACAAAAATAGAAAACCAACAAAAACAAAATAGAAAATATAAAACCAACAAAAACCCATAAAAATTATAAAATTAGAAAAATACCAAAAATATTGTTTTTCAAGACATGTCTCCTGGTATCGATAACATCTACGGTCTTAGAAATGTCATTCAATAATGGCACGGGACCATAGATGAAGTTCGAGCAGGAGGTGTAAATATTCTTTTTCAATACATGTCTCAAAATATGGCTTACAGTTATTTCGGACTGTAACCCGGGCTTCAAATAATGGCTTACAGTCACTTCAGACTGTGACCCGCGCTTAAAACTATGGCTTGCTATCATATCAGATAGCAACCCGCTCTTAAAAGGAAGGAAAGTGCTACGCTTAAACGTTTTTCACAAATTTCGTGCACTTATCCTAAAACAAAATGAGGAAAGTATGTCGAATGACTGCTGTTCCTACACAAATGTTTTTCCATCTATAATTCTTCAGAAAAATATTTGTTGCGTTCAAAAATGGTGGAAAATGAGTTGCTTTAAAAACAATCAGATTCAGAGTTTTTTGTAAAATTGAAAACTCAATCAATGACTTCATCGCTTTTAAACTTTTCATAAAATGAGTCATGGATTGAGGGGGATAATGTTTTTCAAATCTACATCATCTAACGGGCTTTCTTAATTATCCTAATATGCTTAATTAAAAATGATGTTAACCTATGTTGAAGGACTAGGTGTCTAGGATATGATTGCTAGGATTAGATGATTAGAATTTGATGAACACATTATTCCCATACATTTATATGATCTGATTGATATGTTGCATTGACTTTTATTAGTCGATTGTTGTTTGGGTGATGCCGACCACCATATATTTGTATGTGTGTTCACTAACATATGCAGGTATATTGGTATAAAAGAATGTTCCCGATCCGGATCCCACAATTGAAGATGATTGGATGCCGAAAGGAAAGGGTAACTATATCTTGGGTTGACAAATGAAGAAACGGAGCTTAATTGGACTTCAATGGAGAGTTGGCATAAATGCAACGTAAGATGTCTCACTGCATCAGCAGATGGTTTTCTTCTAAGTGATTGAAGAAACGGAGCTTAATTTGACCTCAGTTGGCATTCAAAATGCAACGTAAGAAGAAGTCTCACTGCATCTGCAGACGGTTTTCTTCCAAGCCCTACAACAACAACGGAAGCTTCACAACCACCTAACGTATCTTTGTGCAGGATACCATTTTTAAACAATTTTGAAAAATTTGAATAAATTGTTTTGAAAATGGAAAATATTGTTTTGAAAATATATTGGACTAAATTTTGAAAATCACCGGACTTCATTTTATCAAAACTTAAGTCACTCAATCATTGACTTATGTCATGGATTGAGGGGGAGTGTGATTTAAAATAAAATATTTTCAAACGATATTTCTTCACAAAAGTTCCGCTTTGTACAATATAAGTGGTGATCTAAAGATTTAATGTTATGTCATGGTATGATTTTTCTTTAGAATCAAGGTCTTTCAAAATGAAATTTTTTCTGTTCTTGTTTGATTGTGAAACTGTTTTATTTTACTTAAAGATCTCTTAAAACAATCATACCTGACACTAACAATCTTTAATGTCTTAAAATGGTCCTTATCTGTCATTTTTCAAAATCAAATCTTGCCACGTCTTTCCCCAAAATTTTCTAAATGATTTAAATCTTTTGGGATCACAAATCTCAAATGGTTTGAAATTTTTGATCGCGGGAGAGATCGTGATTTAAATCTCAAATCTGTTTTAAATGGAATTGATTTTAGTCCTTCAAAGGCACTCCTGCCTCCATGTGCCAAACGATTTCAAATGATTTCTCTTACCAAGAAAATCAAATGGCTTTTTCTATGAAAATTGTGATCAAAGAAAATATTTCAAAGTCCTCTTGCCTCCTTGTGCTGAACAATTTCTAAATCATACGCACATGTTGAGGGGGAGGTTTTCTAAATGATCAAAACTATTAAGGTACAAAATGCTTTGATCTCGTATCACAAGTACCTTGATTGTTTTTCCAAATAATTTTTCAATTGGTTTTAAGGAAGAATGAACTGTACCAAAAGACCGACCAATTTACTTTATGCATGGTGTTATAAGGATGGTTAGGTTAGGTATTAGTTCCCACGATCCGCCAGAACCGGAGGGATCTACCCAGGGACAATCCACTAGATAGTGTAGAAGTCCTTAGGTATGATGAAAAAAGGAGAAAAATGAGAATATGGGAAGAGTGCGGACTGAGACAGAGCTAGTACTGGAATAAACCCAACAAGGTTCTAGTAATGAAGTCTCGGTAAGCACTGAAGGGGTTGAAGAATGAAAAAGAAATGAATATGAAAAGGGTGAAAAGAAATAGCCCTCCAATAATTCAACCTTAGGGCAGTAACCGGGTTCAATACATATGCTACTGGTGTTTACTAAGGTAACACTGGTATTGAAGACAAGACATCATGGACCCAGTGATGCACTGCACTAAAATTCCCAAGCTACTCAAGTTCCTCTTAAAAGGGCTTGTTTCATTCTCACGGGGAACCGACATAATCTATCGACTTTCTCTTAAAGATTGTTGATATTGAAGAAGGAGACCCTCTCCCTAGTCTCCGGCACAGGAACCAAATATGCACAATTGAGTCTAGAGCCAAGAGATCATCCACAATATCTCATTAGGACACTTTCAATGAAGACTCTCTGTTTCACACAATGTGGAAAGAGATATTATATCTTGAGTCCTACGCATTATCCTTGTGGTATTGCCAGAACATCTGAGTGATATGTAAAAGTATTCATGATGAAGATGGAAATCCTTCTAGAGCCAACATCAAACAAGCTCTTGGTAGGTGACATGTGAAATCTTGCAAAAGATCAAGCTTGTGACAACTGGATAGAAACGATAGGGAGATCCTATCTTGAATCAACCTTGGTCCAGGAATGGAATTGACGAATACTTTTGGAAAAACCGTTCGATGTGCAAATCTTCTTTTCTCTTGCACGTCGAATGTGTATTCATGTTTCAAACTCAAAAAGTATCTCTGATTGAAAAAAATACTTTTGGAAAAACCGTTCGATGTGCGAATCTCTTCTTTTCGCTAGCACGTCGATTGTGTACTATTTTCAAATACAAAAAGTGTTTTGATTGAAAATTGATCTTTCTCATAAAACCTTCGTCGTATTGCAAAAATCTTTATTCTAAGCAATACGCGATTGTTTTCAAATCAATTTTTCATCAATCAGTGAATCTCAATTCGCTGGTTCACTCACTCCGTGTTGTCTTCTTTGAGACGTTCCGGTTTGAGAACAGCTAGAACAGCTGCGAAACCCTGTCAAGGAGATTCTTAGGAATCCTACCTGATCACAGGCAGTACTTGTACTGATCAACGGGGAACCGTGGGCCGTGTACCTCAATTCAACGAAAGTGATCAAAGACACTTTCGTGCGCTTTATTGCTAACTGTTGTTTGCAGGTACATTTGGACGGTTGCAGCTGATCAGAATTGAGGAGTCAATCCAAAGCCGCATGCTCACAGCATCCACACTTAATTTGAAGAAATCATGACTAGTGCATATCTACATAACCTGGCTCTGATATTTCATACTATGCTTCTGCTTCGCTGCTGCAAATATCATGAACTAGTAAGGCTTCCGCTACTCTGATGGAAAGATGTCATGATTCAAAAGTGTGAGCATGTCGGTCCAAAAGTCACAACTTCACATGATGGCAACACAATAAAGGGTGATCCAGAGATTTGTTGTGGCTGATGATCTCAAAGAAAGCTCGAAGATCATCAAAGATGTGGATCAGTTCAAAGACCTCCACTGAAAGTACAAAACTATGCGGACTTTGAAGATTCGCTACTAAAGCACAAAGATTACGAAAATGAAGAATTCAAGTCTACGAGCTCAAGAACGAAGTCAAAGATAGAATGCTAGGAAGCAAAATGTATTTCATGGTGTGACCTCCCTTAGGGGGAGATTGTTAGGAATTGGAAATTCCATGTTAAAGTGTCGGTCACCCCAATAATGGTCTAGCATATGTTAGCTCATAGATTTGTCGTTGTTTAGGTTATTTGTTAGTTTATTAGTTAGTTATTAGCGTAGTTTAGTTTAGTGCAACACCGTGGAGGAAGGACGGGTCTTTACCCACTGTATGCCTGATCCACAGGCCGATAGGAGGTCGTGTCTTATGTAACTATAAATACCCCTTCCATCCATGGAAGGGGTGGTTCTTGTCATTCAATCTAATATTCCCTTTGTTTAAACCTCTAGCAAGAACACCCTCTCTCTCTACTAACTCTCTAACTATGGAAAACATGTATTTTGATCATCCAAGACCACCCGAATCATCAACACAATAAATATTACGATCCTACAGAACCGAAGTCATAAAACAGTTATTCCCATTTTGATATCCCACATTCTGATTCACAATCTGACCCCCTTGATGTCCAACATACTGCCCTGCATATTGCATCTGATTCCCCATTTGTATACCCGTAGCAAATCCATTCTGATTCCCAATAACATCAACCATTTGTCCTTCTTGACCCATATGCATACTCGGTTGAGCAAACTGCGGATTATACGATGAAATCCATTGGTTGTTGTTATTTGGTGTAGTGGGACTAATGTTTACTTCATTGAAGAATCCTCTTAAGAAAGCAGTTATGAGACGATCTTCCTGAGTTGCCATTAATGAAGGTATGTATGATAAAGTTGATGTAGGATCGATTCAACGATAAAGGAGTTGTGTTTGAAGAATATTAAGCTCGGTTGAGGTGTTTCTGAAAGTCGTACTCGTAACCTTAGTTCTTAAAAAATTTTCGCCCAAAATTTGAAATTTACTATAAAACTCAATTCTAAGGTCGTATGAAAAATTTGAGTTATGACAATTTTGACGCCAAATTTGACCCGAAAAATTTGAATTTAGACCCAAAAATTTGAATTTTTGACCAAAATTTTCACAGTTAAACCAAAATTTGAATCTCGCGTAAAAATTGAACGTTTAGTCTCCTAAAAAATTTAAATTTTACTCAAGATTTCCCGCCAAAAAACTCAGAATATTAAATTTAATTTTTTTTTTTTGAAAATGAAGAGCTTAGGCGTAGAAACACGAAGTTACGAGTAGACGAGGCTTAGGCCTAGGATCTTATGCGTAAGCTCTTATGCGTAGGATGCTTAGGCGTAGGAATCCTTAGGCGTAGTAAATTCTTATGCGTAGAACCCAACTTACGCGTAGCAAGAGTGCTTACGCGTAGGAATAGCTTACGCGTAGGAATGGCTTACGCGTAGGAATGGCTTACGCGTAGAATCCAAAAATCCTTTACACTATCACAGTGTAAAAGATATCCAAAAGTCGAAGTGTTCCACAAACTTATCCAAGTGAGGGAAGCACTGAGTCACCGTTATAGCTCGAAGAAACTTCACCAAAAAGTTACGAGTAGAAGTGTAAAACCTTAAAAATCGTAAACGTGTAAAATGACCATTATACCCCTCAAGTTAATATCGGTGAAATACGCAAAACACGTTAACCTCGTTGAATACGTTAAAAACTTAAATTTGTAAATGACTACGCAAGACAATGATAATAAAACTTATATTTATGATCACAAAATAAATATAACACATTATAAAGTCATTGGACCATGTTCTAACCATTTAAATTAAAAAGTAACTTAAGTAAATATTGATAAATATAGTAAAATGATTTGGTCATTAAAAAAGATATAATACACCTCATAATTGGCCATAATTGACGTCCAGGATCTCCCATTTATTCCCACATCTCTCTCATTGTAACTTATCTCTTATTTATTCCCACATCTCTCTCATTGACAATTCAAAAATTCACCTACTAAACCTAGATATCAAAGTGACGGCAAAACTTGTGTACCTCCATTCCATTCGATAAAAAGGCAGTGAGCAAAAGATATTCGCAAGGTGTTCTAGGCGGCTGTGATAAGGTGATCGTGATCATGGGTCCGTGGCTCAAAGATTTGGCTTAGTGTCATGAGTTTGGAAGGTTGCTGCTACCGTGACTGTTAGAAGCACAAGGGTGCTTTGGTTTGATCGTTTGGTCCTTGTTTTCTACTCCTATCACACGCTAAAAGGTATCCTCATAGCCATGTCGTCTCCTTAAATTGTTTGTGTAATTCTGGTCGCATGGTATTCACACCATACGCATGTCCTGGTGACCATGAGCATGTCCTATTTAACGTTAAAGCAAGACCATATAATATCTAATATTAACCACATGAAATAATGAATCAACCATATGTATAAACCATACCGAATCTGTTTCGATCTCATGCATGTTTTGTATAAATTGTTCTTCCTTTATTTTCTTGTTTGAGTTGCATAGATTGGTCCAACAGAATGCATGCTAACATAAGTAGTAGTACCTCATATGTAATGATAAATCAAGGACTCATAAAATCATAATATATGTCACATAAAATCCTAAGTGAGGAAGGCTTTATATTCAACCCATATATATGTAAACATATGTTTTGAATCTGCTCAACATATATATATACGACATACATGTTATCTTTAAAGTGGCATCATACAAAAATGGAATAATAACAATCGTGGTTTATCTTGTATCGCTAATGATATCAAATGGGTTATGGTTGTGTCAAATGTTTTTGGAAGAGTCAATATAGCTTGGTATCTTGGGTCGAGGGGTTGAGAAAAGGTTTGCAAAACGGGTCGAATGGGAAGTTATGAATCGGTAAAATGAATGGCTCGGGTTAGTGGTGTCTCTGTAAATGGAAATTGAAAATAAGAGGCTCGTTAACTTGAGCTTTGGATGGTATTAGAAAGGTTTAAATGTGGTACTTTCGAGGGTGTTCGCGGGATTTTTGGGTACACTAATCGTCGTGTTGAAAGCGCTTCGGGGAAATAGAGTCGGGGGTTAATCATTATACGTGTTTTTCTAGTTGTGTCGGTCAGCCGTTTGAAACGCGATCAAGCTCGAAGTTGGCATGTTAAGATATGAAAAGCAAAGTGAAATGGTTTTACTGTACGAATGGATTATTTCATATAGTTGCATGAAAATTCTTAAATTCATGTAGCAGTAGTTTTATTATAATTAATTTTTCACTTTAAACCTTTAACTTTGGACCTTATCACATGCAAACCCTAAGGTTTTAGAAATTTCACTTATCAAACCCTAAACTTTGATAATTGTAGTATTTAGCCCCGGACTTTACTAATAATTTATTAAAGAATCTAAAATATGATATTTGTTATATTAAACCCTTAAGTTTGGCTAATTAATTATTATTACCCTAAAGTATTTTAATTTCGTCCATTACTAAAAATGAGAATATGCTTAATAACTCTAAAAATATTAATACGGTTTATATCAGCAATAAATCCGTTACGACATTAAATGATCTAATAATTATTATGCGAACCGTAATCCGTGTAGATTCATTGAAGAAGGCGGGACGTTGTGTCTTCGTGTTTATTCATTCGTTGCTTTCCTTTCGTTGGCGTTAAGGTACAGATATTCTATCCCTTTTCAGTAGGGGTTTCTTATGATTTTCTGATCCTTCGACTTTGTTTCGCTTATGATATTTCATTGCTATGATTCCTTTGCTATTGACCCTCTGATATTGAACCTTTGATATCGATTCCTTTGCTATTTGACCATTGCTATTGAACTATTGCTATTGAATCTTTGCCTTGCTATTGACCCCTCTGTTATTGAATCACTGTTACTGAACTTCCGTTATTGAACCCTTTGCTACTGAACTGTTGCTATTGACCTGTGCTATTGAACCTATGATATTGAACATTTGATATTGAACTGTTGCTACTGAACTTTGATATTGGACTGTTGCTATGAACCTCTGAATTGTGAACCATTGATATTGAACCTTTGATTGTGAAGACCTATATATTGCTACACTTTGAACCTTTGTTTGACCCTTCAGATTGATACCCGAGCCATTAACTAGGCATGGGGGTTCCATGTCCGTGTCATTGATGCACCAATGGCATGACTTTAGTGTGGTTGAGTGATGTTCCACACCGTCCCTATTTTGTATTGATTATGCGCGCTTCAGATATATTGTATGGTCACTATTGTTTTGCAGGGGCGTATGGATGCATCCTAGATTTGTATTGTATTGATATTGATATATTGTTTTGGTGATGTGGTGCGTGTGTGCAATACACCCCCTCACATTTTGGAAGCTAGCTACTCCACTGGTTACTGAGGTCTCCCCTCATATTGGTTTGGTATTCCGAGGTCACCCCTCTGAATACAATGGTTACTATTGGTTACTTGGCTGCTATTGCCACTATTGATATGGTTTGTTTTGTTGGCTCGGGATAGATTTCTGACAACCCTTACACTTTTGATATACCTATATTGTACCTTCTGGATTCCCCACTGCACCATATTCTGAATTGACTGTCCTTTACCCAATACCCTTATATGACTCACTCTACTACCAAGATATATATGTTCCATTGCTTTGATCTGTCACACTCTCATTCCGTTACTTCAAACTATCGTTCCATTCACGTACCGGGTTATTATATGTTTATTGGATTTGATTATGCTATCCATGTTCTATATGACTAATGATTTCCCTGCTGCGATATGATTACTATACGGTTATCTGATTTACCTGCTATCATCTGTTTATATGTGATCTCACTGTTATGTGACCCTCTGATTGTCTGGTGATCATGCTATTGTGTAATCGATAGTTTTGTCTGTTTATTATGTGTACTACGTTCAGTTGATCTCGTGGACTATGACTATCCGTTGTATCCTTATCTGCTTGTTGTTGACCTGTCATGTTTGCATTTCGGTTTATGCTACGGTTTGATTGGGTAAATGGTTCAGCTTGTGACGTCTGGCTTGTTTAGTTGCCTTGCTACGTCTTTAATTCATTTAATTATAGTGTTCATACTGTATTCCTACTTGTTACGTGTGAGTGCCATGTTTTAACTACCATTATGATACTGATTATGTCTTCAACTAAGGGTTTTGACCTGTGTGAATTGCCATGCTCACTTATTAATTAATTGCTTCCGCTTTCCTGTAGATATCGGTTTGGCTTGTATGTCTTCTGATTTCCTGAATTGATTGTATGACATATATGTTGTGTGGATGCGACGCCTGCTATGCTTGCTTATGTTTCAGTTCTTGTATGTCTAGTTTGTATGTGCTTGTTTATATGTCATCGATGCTTTGCTTTGCTTCGTTCTCCTTGTTATCTGTTCGTTTTGGATATCTGTATAATTGTGTTCTGCAGGATCCTCATTGACTCATTGTTCTCATTTCGCTGCGACTTTGTTATCCGTTTCCTTTGTTCCATTTTGCATTTCTGATTTTATTTAGCTTCTGTTTTGTTATATCTGTTCACTGGGCTTTTTAAGCTCAGCCGCATTTCTTTTCCTGCGGCAGGTTTTAGGTTTGAAGATGGGCTTTGTTTGGGCTGAGAGGTGGATTATCTGAGTGGACTAACCCTGGTTACCTTATTATTTGGAATTATTTTGGAGGGCTATTGTTTTGAGATTTCATTTTATCTTAGACATTTTGGGTTTGTAATTTTTCTTGTAAGTCATTTGTTATTATGACTTGGTACGTTATTACTTAAGACTTCCGCTTGTAAAATTTTACTTGTATGTTCTGATATGACACCAGAATGTGACACTTCTAACCTCGTCGGGTTGGGGTGTTACAATTATGGTATCAGAGCCAGGTTTCGTCTTGTTGACCTTAGGATAGACCTGTGAGGACTTGGGTAGACACTAGGCTTCCGTCTGTTCTGATCTCTTCCAATTCCTTTTGGTTGTCGTTCCGATTTGACTTTGATATTCGTTTGTCTTCACTGATTTGGCCTTCGTCTTCTCGCATCGAAATTTGTTATTTTGTCTTCGTACATCCGTTTGTCGATCGTTAGGTGAAGACTACTCGTAGAGTCGAAGACGATGGTGCCGACCCTGCGTTGCTGCAACAGTCCCTGAGCTGGAGAGGTTCGTGAAGCAGAAGCCACACCCGACTGCCGTGCTGCTGGAGAAATCAGGATGCTGTTGGAGGAAGTTGGACGGATCAACCAAAGACGCAAAAGACGGAGACAAGATTCAACCGGTGGCTGTGAAGGTTCATCTACTTCATATGATTTGGGCGCGACTTGTGTTACTCTGATTCGTTTGTCATGCGTTTTGAGGCGGTTTGATATCTTACTATGTGATTTTAATCGGCATCACTTTTCTTTGATTTGTTCAGAACTCGGTTTGAATCGTGAAGTTTGATCTTTTGGCATTTTGTTAATATCTCAGCTTTTCTTTTGGAGTGTTAGTAATGAGTCATGAGGAACCGTTTCGAGCAAGTTGGTGGTCTTCTTCTTTGGTGATATGGTAAGTTGTTTGATGTAGTATATGTTGTATGTATGTGATCTGGCCTGTTTTGGTAGGTTACTTGTTACCTGTATGCTATCTGTTTTGTTATGATATTGGTTATGTGGTTTGTCATGACCCGGGACAGAATGTGATGACAATAAGGACTTGTTATGTGATGCAAGTATTATGACGCCTGATCAACGTGATAATACCGAGATCATATAATTTGAACTTATTGAAATCATACGACATCTTGGGAAATGCCTGGGGTTGGTACGTGAATGGACTAGGGCTTATATCCGTTATCCTTTGATCCTCATATTCATTTGAAATTTTGTACCTCTTTACGAGATTCTCACCTACATCTGTGACGTATAAGTTTTGTACGCTTTGGAGCCAGAATCGTTATGATCTGTGTGAGACTATGGATTACTACATCTGCCTTCAACTCGTTCATCTCTGTGTACCCCTGCGACTTCAATTTTCGAGGACGAAAATATTCTTTTAGAGGGGAAGAGTTGTAAAACCTTAAAAATCGTAAACGTGTAAAATGACCATTATACCCCTCAAGTTAATATCGGTGAAATACGCAAAACACGTTAACCTCGTTGAATACGTTAAAAACTTAAATTTGTAAATGACTACGCAAGACAATGATAATAAAACTTATATTTATGATCACAAAATAAATATAACACATTATAAAGTCATTGGACCATGTTCTAACCATTTAAATTAAAAAGTAACTTAAGTAAATATTGATAAATATAGTAAAATGATTTGGTCATTAAAAAAGATATAATACACCTCATAATTGGCCATAATTGACGTCCAGGATCTCCCATTTATTCCCACATCTCTCTCATTGTAACTTATCTCTTATTTATTCCCACATCTCTCTCATTGACAATTCAAAAATTCACCTACTAAACCTAGATATCAAAGTGACGGCAAAACTTGTGTACCTCCATTCCATTCGATAAAAAGGCAGTGAGCAAAAGATATTCGCAAGGTGTTCTAGGCGGCTGTGATAAGGTGATCGTGATCATGGGTCCGTGGCTCGAAGATTTGGCTTAGTGTCATGAGTTTGGAAGGTTGCTGCTACCGTGACTGTTAGAAGCACAAGGGTGCTTTGGTTTGATCGTTTGGTCCTTGTTTTCTACTCCTATCACACGCTAAAAGGTATCCTCATAGCCATGTCGTCTCCTTAAATTGTTTGTGTAATTCTAGTCGCATGGTATTCACACCATACGCATGTCCTGGTGACCATGAGCATGTCCTATTTAACGTTAAAGCAAGACCATATAATATCTAATATTAACCACATGAAATAATGAATCAACCATATGTATAAACCATACCGAATCTGTTTCGATCTCATGCATGTTTTGTATAAATTGTTCTTCCTTTATTTTCTTGTTTGAGTTGCATAGATTGGTCCAACAGAATGCATGCTAACATAAGTAGTAGTACCTCATATGTAATGATAAATCAAGGACTCATAAAATCATAATATATGTCACATAAAATCCTAAGTGAGGAAGGCTTTATATTCAACCCATATATATGTAAACATATGTTTTGAATCTGCTCAACATATATATATACGACATACATGTTATCTTTAAAGTGGCATCATACAAAAATGGAATAATAACAATCGTGGTTTATCTTGTATCGCTAATGATATCAAATGGGTTATGGTTGTGTCAAATGTTTTTGGAAGAGTCAATATAGCTTGGTATCTTGGGTCGAGGGGTTGAGAAAAGGTTTGCAAAACGGGTCGAATGGGAAGTTATGAATCGGTAAAATGAATGGCTCGGGTTAGTGGTGTCTCTGTAAATGGAAATTGAAAATAAGAGGCTCGTTAACTTGAGCTTTGGATGGTATTAGAAAGGTTTAAATGTGGTACTTTCGAGGGTGTTCGCGGGATTTTTGGGTACACTAATCGTCGTGTTGAAAGCGCTTTGGGGAAATAGAGTCGGGGGTTAATCATTATACGTGTTTTTCTAGTTGTGTCGGTCAGCCGTTTGAACCGCGATCAAGCTCGAAGTTGGCATGTTAAGATATGAAAAGCAAAGTGAAATGGTTTTACTGTACGAATGGATTATTTCATATAGTTGCATGAAAATTCTTAAATTCATGTAGCAGTAGTTTTATTATAATTAATTTTTCACTTTAAACCTTTAACTTTGGACCTTATCACATGCAAACCCTAAGGTTTTAGAAATTTCACTTATCAAACCCTAAACTTTGATAATTGTAGTATTTAGCCCCGGACTTTACTAATAATTTATTAAAGAATCTAAAATATGATATTTGTTATATTAAACCCTTAAGTTTGGCTAATTAATTATTATTACCCTAAAGTATTTTAATTTCGTCCATTACTAAAAATGAGAATATGCTTAATAACTCTAAAAATATTAATACGGTTTATATCAGCAATAAATCCGTTACGACATTAAATGATCTAATAATTATTATGCGAACCGTAATCCGTGTAGATTCATTGAAGAAGGCGGGACGTTGTGTCTTCGTGTTTATTCATTCGTTGCTTTCCTTTCGTTGGCGTTAAGGTACAGATATTCTATCCCTTTTCAGTAGGGGTTTCTTATGATTTTCTGATCCTTCGACTTTGTTTCGCTTATGATATTTCATTGCTATGATTCCTTTGCTATTGACCCTCTGATATTGAACCTTTGATATCGATTCCTTTGCTATTTGACCATTGCTATTGAACTATTGCTATTGAATCTTTGCCTTGCTATTGACCCCTCTGTTATTGAATCACTGTTACTGAACTTCCGTTATTGAACCCTTTGCTATTGAACTGTTGCTATTGACCTGTGCTATTGAACCTATGATATTGAACATTTGATATTGAACTGTTGCTACTGAACTTTGATATTGGACTGTTGCTATGAACCTCTGAATTGTGAACCATTGATATTGAACCTTTGATTGTGAAGACCTATATATTGCTACACTTTGAACCTTTGTTTGACCCTTTAGATTGATCCCCGAGCCATTAACTAGGCATGGGGGTTCCATGTTCGTGTCATTGATGCACCAATGGCATGACTTTAGTGTGGTTGAGTGATGTTCCACACCGTCCCTATTTTGTATTGATTATGCGCGCTTCAGATATATTGTATGGCCACTATTGTTTTGCAGGGGCGTATGGATGCATCCTAGATTTGTATTGTATTGATATTGATATATTGTTTTGGTGATGTGGTGCGTGTGTGCAATACACCCCCTCACATTTTGGGAGCTAGCTACTCCACTGGTTACTGAGGTCTCCCCTCATATTGGTTTGGTATTCCGAGGTCACCCCTCCGAATACAATGGTTACTATTGGTTACTTGGCTGCTATTGCCACTATTGATATGGTTTGTTTTGTTGGCTCGGGATAGATTTCTGACAACCCTTACACTTTTGATATACCTATATTGTACCTTCTGGATTCCCCACTGCACCATATTCTGAATTGACTGTCCTTTACCCAATACCCTTATATGACTCACTCTACTACCAATATATATATGTTCCATTGCTTTGATCTGTCACACTCTCATTCCGTTACTTCAGACTATCGTTCCATTCACGTACCGGGTTATTATATGTTTATTGGATTTGATTATGCTATCCATGTTTTATATGACTAATGATTTCCCTGCTGCGATATGATTACTATACGGTTATCTGATTTACCTGCTGTCATCTGTTTATATGTGATCTCACTGTTATGTGACCCTCTGATTGTCTGGTGATCATGCTATTGTGTAATCGATAGTTTTGTTTGTTTATTATGTGTACTATGTTCAGTTGATCTCGTGGACTATGACTATCCGTTGTATCCTTATCTGCTTGTTGTTGACCTGTCATGTTTGCATTTCGGTTTATGCTACGGTTTGATTGGGTAAATGGTTCAGCTTGTGACGTCTGGCTTGTTTAGTTGCCTTGCTACGTCTTTAATTCATTTAATTATAGTGTTCATACTGTATTCCTACTTGTCACGTGTGACTGCCATGTTTTAACTACCGTTATGATACTGATTATGTCTTCAACTAAGGGTTTTGACCTGTGTGAATTGCCATGCTCACTTATTAATTAATTGCTTCCGCTTTCCTGTAGATATCGGTTTGGCTTGTATGTCTTCTGATTTCCTGAATTGATTGTATGACATATATGTTGTGTGGATGCGACGCCTGCTATGCTTGCTTATGTTTCAGTTCTTGTATGTCTGGTTTGTATGTGCTTGTTTATATGTCATCGATGCTTTGCTTTGCTTCGTTCTCCTTGTTATCTGCTCGTTTTGGATATCTGTATAATTGTGTTCTGCAGGATCCTCATTGACTCATTGTTCTCATTTCGCTGCGACTTTGTTATCCGTTTCCTTTGTTCCATTTTGCATTTCTGATTTTATTTAGCTTCTGTTTTGTTATATCTGTTCATTGGGCTTTTTAAGCTCAGCCGCATTTCTTTTCCTGCGGCAGGTTTTAGGTTTGAAGATGGGCTTTGTTTGGGCTGAGAGGTGGATTATCTGAGTGGACTAACCCTAGTTACCTTATTATTTGGATTTATTTTGGAGGGCTATTGTTTTGAGATTTCATTTTATCTTAGACATTTTGGGTTTGTAATTTTTCTTGTAAGTCAATTGTTATTATGACTTGGTACGTTATTACTTAAGACTTCCGCTTGTAAAATTTTACTTGTATGTTCTGATATGACACCAGAATGTGACACTTCTAACCTCGTCGGGTTGGGGTGTTACAAGAAGCTTATGCGTAGTTGACTTTCTTACGAGTAGAACTAGGGTTTTTACTTACTCGTAAAAAATTTCCAACGATTCAAACAATTTCGCTTGCATAGATATCCTTAAAAACACTCGAATAACCCAAAAATGTTGACCTTTTTCACCCAAAGTGCTTAGAAAAGTTACGAGTAGAAATGACCAACGAACCAAAAACGAGTTTAAAACTTAACCAAAACGCGTAAAGCTTCGAACTTTTTGCAAAAAACTGAAACTTTAGCACCAAATAAACCTTAAACCACAAGAATCTTGAATTTTTGAGTGCAAAAATTAAAGCTTTAAGCGTGACAAATAAACCTTAACGAGAGCTTATATGCGTAACAGTACCAACACTTCAAAACAAACACAAACACTCCTAAACCATTGTTAGGCGATTGATACCAATTGTTATACCCCTTTATCACATATACCTTATCACAACAAGAACACGTCTCACACAAACCCACGTAATACACAAACTGTTATGCGTATAAATAAAGAAGAAGAAAGATTAAGATGAGAGGTGGTGACAAGAAATGTTAGGCGTATGTGTTTAGAGAGGTAGAGAGAAAAAAGATGAAAACAATAAGATGTTATATTGCTTCAAGGAAAACACACACACACACTCAAGCACACCCCTCAAATGACCATTTGAGGGGTATTTATAGTACAAGAGGCTTAAAACCCTAAAAGGCTTTGCTTGGGCTTTTCGTGGGTTGGACATGGATTGGGCTTTGGATACTTAAGCTTCAAACGGCTAGCATAATCATGACGCTTAGCCATTTAGCTTAGTCCAATCCACGAGCCCGTTGACTATTCTATCACGATATCTAACACACGATACAAAGTTCCTAAACGTGAATGACCATCACTTCTAATAAAAAAATTAAGGCTAACATTCTTCTTAGCTTTATTGAAGTAGTTTCCGCATACTTAATAGAGTAATATCAGTGTTTCATTGTTAGTAATTTAGGATTTATCCAAGGTTGCTAAACCCTTACAAGCTACATAGTTAGTTTGGTCAAAGTATATCGATCCAACAAGTGGTATCAGAGCTTGTGTGGAAACTCTGATTAAGAAGAAACTCTTAAAACCGATTTCACAACGAACCCTAAAAGATGTCGACTGAAGCTGCACCAATCCCATCCATCACCTCACTCAGAATTCCTATCATCAAGAAGGGAGAATATGATCTCTGGAGCATGAAGATGAGGCAGTACATTGCTATTACAGACCATGCACTGTGGGATGTGATTGTCAATGGTAATGTCGTTCTTGAAGAACCTGTAGAAGTTCCTGGACAACCTAAACCACCTCAGCCTAGCTTGCCAGCAGCTACAAAAAGAAATCAAGAGAAGGCTCTCAACATACTGCTGTCTGCTATTCCTGTTGGTCACCTGCTAAAGTTTCATGATGCTAAGGATGCAAAACAACTATGGGCTGCTATCAAGACAAGATTTGGAGGTAATGATGCTTCCAAGAAGATGCATAGAAATCTGTTGAAGCAACAATTTGAAACATTCAGTGTTGGTGAAAGAGAAGGTCTTGATGCTGCCTATGACAGATTCCAAAATCTCCTTAGTATGCTAGAGTTATATGAAGCAAAGGTATCTGTTGAAGATGCTAATTTGAAGTTCTTAAGAAGTTTGCCATCCGTATGGCATGTGGTTGCTACTATGATTAGAGGACAATCTGGTTTGGATACTATGGACTTTGATGATCTATACAATAATTTAAAGGTGTATGAGCATGAGATGAATGGTCAAACAAGTTCAAAATCTCACAGTATTACTTTTGTGTCTTCTGAAAAGAGAGGCAGTACTTCCACTAAAAGTACTACTTATCCTATTCAAAGTACTGTTGGTGAAAAACAGAATATTTGCACAACCATGACTACTACCAGCTCATCACCATCAAACACCATCAACTCTGAAGAAGTTGTATGTTCCTTCTTTGCTCAACAAGCCACTTTACCTGTTACTTATGAAGAAGATTTGTTGCAAATTGATGAGGATGATCTAGAAGAAATCGACATAAGATGGCAAGTTGCCATGATCACTGAAAGGATCAAGAAGTTCATGAAGAAGACATGAAGAGGTGTTGATTTCAAACCCAAATAGGGTATAGCATTTGACAAATCCAAGATTGAATGCCTTAATTGTCAAAGAACTGGACACTTTGCAAGAGAATGCAAGTTCGCTAAATATCAGGAAAATAGGATGATTGAGAAACCCAAGCTTGAAATAAGGGAAGTTCCAATTACTGAACCAAAACCAAAAGCTTTGGTTGCTCAAGAAAATCTATCAGAGGTTGACTGGAGTTCTGAATTTGATGATGAACCAGTCACCTACTCTATGGTTGCAATGGAAGAGTTTGACTAGAGCACAGCTTTTGATGAGGAACCAGGTTTTTCTGCTTTGGAATCAAGAGATGCTCTTGGAAGCTTTGATTGGAGCATGGAAAGTGAAGAAGAACCTGTTCTGCTTGCCATGGTAGCTACTTCACCAAGTTCACCCACTATCTCTGAGGTATGTTCTAAGTGTAATGATTTTTATCAAAAAGTGTTTAAAGATTATGTGACTGAAAGAGATAATTGTAGAAGGGCTAGGTCTGAGGTAGCTGGTTATCAAATAACTTTAGAGTCAATGGAAGCCAAAATAATCACTCATGAAAATAATGAAATGGCTTGGGCAGAAAAATATGAACAACAAGATTATCAATTAAAATTGAGTGAATGGAAGTTAGGATGTAAGGTTTCTGAACATGAAAAGATGACTAAAGAAAGGGATGAATTGTTAGAGAAATTTGCTAGTTGGAAAGAATCTGGCCTTTCACAAGTTAGTTTTGTTGAAAAACAAAAAAGAGCACATATTAAAACTGGCCTAGGTTTTGGTATGGATTTTAGCAGTACAGAAGAAAACCCACCTAGTGATAAGGAACAAATTGATTCAGAGGAGATAACCACTAGTGATGATGAACTCATTAGCTCAGAAGAAAACACATCTAGTAATGAGGAATCAATTAGTCAAACACCTCCTGAATTTAAGAAAGACAAGGGCTATAATGTAGTTCCTCCAGCAACTGGTAGTTTTCAACCACTTAGGACATATGTTTCTTGTTTTGGAGTAGACAATTTAGAGTTTAGGAAAAAGCTTACTGGTCAATCTAATTCAGGTCCATCTAGTTCTGAATCCCCAAAAGAAACAGTTGAGAAACCTAAGGATGACAATGTTAAGAGTTCAGCAGTACCTTCATCTCAAAGTACTGCTAGACATTCAGCAGTACCTTCAAGAAAAACTTTTCAAAACACTGCTAAATCTTTTTGGGATAAATTTGGTCAAGATAGTTTTCATCATTCACCAAAAAGTCAGGATAGGTTTGGTCATAGAACTAAAGGAAGAAATTTGGGAGTATGGGTCAAAAATTATGCGTTGTGTGTTAAATTGGTGATCATTTGATTAAGGACTGTGACTTTCACTCAGAATATTTAAGTAAATTCCCAAAGACCACATCTACCAACCATAAGCGAAGGGAGAATAAACCAGTTTGGAATCATTCACATAGGGTTAACCATAGTAATTTCTCAAAAGACTATAGGTACACTCACAAGAAAAGATCCTTTTCCAAACCACCAGTACCCTCAAGCAACACTTTTCAAGGTACTGGTAAGTCAAAGGTTTCTCAAGCAGTACCTTCTCAAAGTACTGCTAGGTTTTCACCCAATCAAGGTACTGCTAGCACTTTTTGGAATGAAAGCCCTAGGAGATCCAATTACTATCAACCTAGATGGCGTTACACCTCAAATAGAGTACCTAGATCAAAGAAATCTACACAAAAAGTTAAAACCAACTGGGTTAAGAAAGAAAGTACTGATGGGGAACAAACAGTTCTTTCAGCAACTTTTGTTGAAAAAGAGACTTTTGTTGAAAAAGAGAATTTTGCTGAAAAAGAGAGTTATGTTGAAAAACCATCACAAGTTTTGGAACAAACGAAAATAATTGATCATGTTTTCAAAAACAGTGGAGATTACATACTTAAAGAATTTAAGTATGTCACTCCACAAGGGGAACACAAGTCAGTAATGGCTTGGGTTCCTAAAAGAAACTAACTCTTTCATCTTTGTGCAGGGCAACCTAGAAGAGGAGCTTAAAGATCATTTAATTGTTGATAGTGGTTGCTCTGGAAGCATGACAGGAGACAAAGAGATTTTGTCAGATTTTAGATCATATTTTGGAGGAAGAGTTACATTTAGGAATGATCCTAGTGGAGGTAGAATTACTGGAAAAGGAACCATCAAGGCAGGATGCATAGATTTTGAGAATGTTCGTTATGTGAAGGAGCTCAAGTTCAACCTTTTGTTAGTATCTCAGATCTGTGACAAGAAGCACCCTGTGTTATTCACTGACACAGAATGTCTTATTCTTTCCCCTGAGTTCAAGCTTGTTGATGATCACTTGGTAAAACTGAGAGTACCAAGAACCAATTGTGTGTACAGTCTAGATTTGAAGAATCTTAATTCTACTGAAAGAGCAACATGTTTAGTAGCAAAAGCAACACATGAAGAAGCACATCTATGGCATAGAAGATTAGGTCATGTGAATTTCAAGAATATCAACAAGTTGGTTAAAGGAAATTTAGTTAGAGGTTTACCTTCCAAAACATACAAGAATGATCATTCATGTTTGGCGTCCAAGAAGGGTAAACAACACAAAGCTTCATGCAAGAAGATTGAGGAAAGAACTATTAGAGAACCTTTAGAGTTGTTGCACATCGATCTGTTTGGACCTGTTTCTGTTGCAAGCTTAAACAAGAAGAAGTACTGCTTAGTTGTAACAGATGATTGTAGTAGATTTAGTTGGGTCTTTTTCTTGGGATTTAAAGATGAAACCTTTGATGCTATTCATGATCTTATACTAGCCCTTGAAAATCAATTGAGACTCAAATTAAGAGGTATTAGATGTGATAATGGGACTGAATTCAAAAAAAAGTTTATGGATGAATTTTGTGCCAAGAAAGGGATTAAGAGGGAGTTTAGCATTGCTAGAACTCCACAACAAAATGGTGTTGCAGAAAGAAAGAACAGAACATTGATAGAAGCAGCCAGAACAATGCTTGCAGATTCACTATTACCTATTCAATTTTGGGGTGAAGCTGTAAGTACTGCTTGTTATGTGTTGAATAGAGTATCAGTCACTAAACCTCAGATGAAGACACCTTATGAGTTTCTTATGGGAAACAAACCCAACATTCGTTTTATGAAACCTTTTGGATGTCCTCTGACTATTCTCAATACTATTGATACTCTGGGAAAATTTGATGGCAAGTCAGATGAAGGATACTTATTGGGGTACTGTACCAATAGCAAAGGATTTATAGTATACAACAAGGTTACCAAAAAGGTTCAAGATTGTCTTCATGTTGAATTTTTAGAAGATCAAGAAAATCAAAAGGGTAAAGGTCTTGATTGGATATTTGATCTTGATGTTTTGACTCCTTCTATGAACTATGTTCCTGTCAGAGAAGAAAATCAAGTTGTTCACAAAGAAGAAGATTTATAGTACATTGTTCATGGAGTCAATATTAGACCTGATGTTGTTCCTGATGAAGAACCTATATCTATTGAGAAAGAGAAAAGTACTAATGAACCAAAATCCACATTGTCTGATGAAGATCAAGCGCTTCAAGATGAGCTTAATAGGATGCTTTTTCAAGAAACAATAGCACAATCTTATGATGATGATCAAAGAAGAGCTTATGAAGCAGCAAAGAAAAAGGGTAAGTCTACAAATTACTCTCACGGTACTTTAGATCACAGTACTTTGGATCAAAGTACTGCTGCACCAATTGACAGTACTTCTGATGATTTGAATGATCCTAACATGCCTGGATTAGAAGACACTAATGATGAATTAGATGATGAAGGTATTTTCTCAAATTCCAATGAAGAAGCTGATTTCACAAATTTAGGTGATGATCTTGAAGTTCCACAGACTCCTACATTAAGAGTTCATAAAGATCATCCTGCTGGTCAAATCATTAGACCTTCTACTTCTGGAGTGCTCACAAGAACCAAAGCTAAAGGTTTCTCTAAGCCACATAATGCTTTACTTAGCTTTGTGTATAAACAAAATAGGCTAAATTATAAGGATCAACAAACATGCTTATTCACTTGCTTTATCTCTCAAGAAGAACCCAAGACTGTAGCTCAAGCATTAACTAAAGAGAGTTGGGTTGAAGCCATGCAAGAAGAACTTCTTCAATTCAAACTTCAAGACGTTTGGGTACTATGTGATTTACCAAATGGAAAGAAAGTCATTGGTACAAGATGGGTTTTCAGAGTTAAGAGAGATGAAAGAGGGAATGTCATCAAGAAAAAAGCTAGATTAGTTGCACAAGGATATAGACAAGAAGAAGGAGTGGACTATGATGAAGTGTTTGCCCCTGTAGTAAGGATTGAAGCCATTAGATTATTCCATGCTTTTGCATCTTATATGGGCTTTCCTGTTTATCAAATGGATGTCAAAAGTGCCTTTTGGCAAAATTACAGAGGAAGTCTATGTAAAACAACCTCCTGGTTTTGATGATCCTGCACATCCAAACAAAGTCTACAAAGTTATTAAGGCTATGTATGGCCTTCATCAAGATCCTAGAGCTTGGTATGAAAGACTCTCCACTTTTCTATTACAACATGGCTACAAAAGAGGAGCAATTGATAAGACTTTGTTTATCAAGAGAGACAAAAAGGATGTCATGCTTGTTCAAGTCTATGTAGATGATATTATCTTTGGAGCTACAAAACAGTCAATGGTAAAAGATTTTGAGCAGCTCATGCAACAAGAATTTCAAATGAGTTCCATGGGTGAATTAACTTTCTTTTTGGGGCTTCAGGTTAAACAATCAAAGGCTGGAATCTTCATTAGTCAAGATAAGTATGTCACTGACATTCTTAAGAAGTTTAACTTCGATGCTATCAAGCCAGTCACCACACCTATCAAAGCTATCAACTCATTAGGAAAGGATGAAGATGGACAAGCTGTGGATGTCAAGCTTTACAGATCAATGATTGGTTATCTTATGTACTTAACTGCATCTAGACCTGATATCATGTTTGCTGTCTGTTTATGTGCAAGATATCAAGTCTTACCTAAAGTCTCTCATATGAATGCAGTCAAGAGGATTTTTAGTTAGCTTAAACAAAAACCTAAGTTAGGGTTGTGGTAGCATAAGGATTCACCTTTTCACTTGGAAGCTTTTTTAGACAGTGATTATGCAGGTGATAATTATGATAGAAGATCAACCACTGGAGGATGCCAATATCTTGGAAGAAGATTAGTTTCTTGGAAATGTAAGAAACAAACCATTGCAGCAACATCATCCACTGAAGCAGAATATGTTGCTGCTGTAAGCTGTTGTGGACAAGTACTGTGGATGCAGAATCAACTCTTGGATTATGGATTCAATTTTAAGAATAGTCCTATCTAAATTGACAATGAGAGTACAATTTGCATTGTGAAGAATCCTATTTATCATTCCAAGACCAAGCACATTCAGATTAGGCATCACTTTATTCGAGATTGTTATTAGCATAGGCTCATTAATGTTGTCAAGGTCCACACAGATGATAATGTAGCTGATCTACTCACAAAGGGATTTGATGTTTCAAGATTCAATCATTTAGTGGTGAGTATTGGTATGATTAACTATTAAGCTACAATTAAGGGGAGGACTTATTAGTTACTTAATTAGTCTCATGCATTGTTTAAGGGGAGGCAATACAATGCTTTTTGATGTTTCTGCTATAGTGAAGAAAAGGATGGAAAGTACTGCTTAGAGTTTATCTGAAAGTACTGCTCTAAAAGTACTGCTTTGGAAGTACTGCTTACGTGGAAAGCAATGCAGTATTGTCAACGTACTGTTCCAAAGGTCAAAATAAGGGGTAAAATTCAAACAACGGTAACTTTATTAATTGGGGTTTGATTTTTTAAATCTTACCTATAAATAACTACCCTCCGATTTTTACTCTCCCCTTTATTCTTGTCCATCCATTTCTCACTTTTCTCATCATATTCACCTTTGCCATTTCATCAATTCTTATATCAAATAACCAATGGCTAATCGTAACACTGTTAGTAAGCACAACATGGTTGCTAATTTAGACAAGACACCATCCAATGTCGCTTTTCATGACATAATTGATTTCCTAACTGGATCTTCCATCAATTATGCTCTATTGGTCGAACCTGACATCATTGAACCCTGGATTCAACAATTTTAGGCTACTGCTAGATCTCATATGCAAGATGATGAATCCTTTATTCAGGCTAAGGTTGCTGGAAAGATAGTTAGAGTTAGTGAAGCCACAATTAGGGAAGATTTATTGTTTGATGATGAAGAAGGGGCTATTCGTGTTGACAAACAATTACTTTGGGATACATTAAGATATATAGGGTATGAAGGGTCTCTCACTGAAACAACTTTTAAGAAGCTCTTATTTAGTCCACACTGGAAGTATCTCGTTCATATATTGCTTCATTGCTTAAGTCCCAAGAGTACTTCATGGGAACAATTTGGATCAAATATCGCCTCTGCTTTAGTGGGATTAGCTACCAATCACCTCTTTAACTTTTCAAGAATGATTATGGATGGTATGCTATCTCACATCTCCAATGGTTCACCATTCCTAATGTACCCTCGATTTGTTCAAGTCTTCTTGAACAAACAGTTTAAGGATGTCCCTAAACCTTCAAGCTTGCTACCTTCTGTTGTACTTCCACCAAAGGTATTTACTTTTATGGCTAGAAAGAGTGACAAGTTTTCTGGAAGGGATACACAATTAACTGCTCACATGCTAGAGGTCATACAAGCTGTTAGAGATGATGATGCTTCCAGTTAAGATCACGAGCCTTCAGTTTCAAGGGAAGGTACTGCTTCTCAACATACTGCTTCATCCCCAGAACCTGAAGTGCCTCAACATACTGCTTCAAGGGAAAGTACTGCACCTCTGCAAGGTACTGCCCATGATGATTCAAAACCAGAAGTCACCCCACCATCATCTCCCAATGATTATACTTCCACAGATGGGTCTCAAACATCTGGAGGAGATGAGGGAGTTATGGCTTCTGAGGGTAAGGTTCTGGATAACTATGCTTTGACAAGGGAACTATTGAGATTGAAGAATGATTATGAAGCTCAAGCTGCACAACTTTTGAAGCTGAACAACAAGTTTAGAAGATTGAAGAACTTTGTCTGGCCATTAGTTCAACATCACAGATTGTGGGTCAAGTCTCAGAAGAAGAAAGGAAAGAAATATAAGAAGGTTTCTAAGGGCAAGAAGCTTCACAAGCAGTCTTCATTCCAATTGGGGAGGATTTTGGAGCAAGAGAATTTGAATGAAGATGTTGAACCTCATAAAGATCTAGATGAAGAACCAGATGCTGAAACTTATGATGATTCACATAAAGAAGCTAAGAAAACTGAGCCTCAAGTTACTGGTGTACAAAGTACTGGTGATCAAGGTGCTGATGTTCAAAGAACTGGTGATCAAGGTACTGCTCTTCAAGGAAATTTTAGGCAAGAACTCAATACACCAAGGACCTTAAATTTTGAAGAAGAAGTTGGTCCTTCAACAGTCTTACATGAAGAAGAAGCTGGTACCTCTAAAGTAGAACATACTGCAATTGATGATGAGACCATTGCTCAGATAATGCTCAACATGTCAAGACCAAGAGGTATTAGTATCCCTGGAGTTGAAGAACAACCTCAAGTCTTGCAATGTAGGATCAATATATTATTGTGTTGATGATTCGGGTGGTCTTGGATGATCAAAATACATGTTATCCATTAGAGAGAGAAAGTAGAGAGTTGGGTGTTTTCTTGCTAGAGACTTGGTATACAAAAGTATGGAATGTTAGATTAAAAAGCACCACCCCTTCCAAGGATGGAAGGGGTATTTATAGTTACACAATACACGACCTCCTATCGGCCTGTGGATCAGGCATACAGTGGGTAAAGACCCGGCCTTCCTCCACGGTGTTGCACTACGCTAAACTAGGCTACTAACTAACTAATAAAACAGTAAATAACGATATGTCTACGAGCTAACATATGCTAGACTATAGATGGGGTGACCGACACTTCACTATGGAATTTCCAATTCCTAACAATCTCCCCCTAAGGGAGGTTACCCCATGTTTTACATTTCAAATCCTAGCATTCTAATTTGTCTTCTGTTCTTGAGCTCGTAGACTTTAATTCTTCAACATCCGCATCATTGTGCTTTAGCAGTGACTCTTCATAGTCCGATTATATTGTACTATGAGTGGAGGCCTTTAACTGATCCACATCATTGATGATCTTCGAGCTTTCATTGAGATCATCAGCCACAGTAAATCTCTCTGGATCATCCATAGTTGTGTTGCCTTCATGTGAAGTTGTGACTTTCGGACCGACATGCTCACACTTTCTGGATCATGACATCTTTTCATCAGAGTAGCGGAAGCTTTTACAGGTTCTATAGATATGCACCAGTCATGATTTCTTCAATTAAGTGTGGATGCTGTGAGCATGCGGCTTTGGATTGACCGCTCAATTCTGATCAGCTGCAACCGTCCAAATGTACCTGCAAACAACATTTAGCAATAAAACACACGAAAGTGTCTTTGATAACTTTTGTTGAATTGAGGTACACGGCCCACGGTTCTCCGTTGATCAGTACAAGTACTGCCTGTGATCAGGTATAATTCCGAAGAATCTCCTTGACAGGGTTTCGCAGCTGTTCTAGCCGTTCTCAAACCGGAACGTCTCAAAGAAGACAACACCGAGTGAGTGAACCAGAAAATTGAGATTTACTGATTGATAGAAAATGATTTGAAAACAATCGCGTATTGCTTAAGATAAAGAGTTTTGCAATACGACGAAGGTTTTATAAGAAGAAATCAAGTTTCAATCATAAATACCCTTTTAATTTGAAAACATAATACACAGTCGAAGTGCTAGAGAAAAGAGTTTTTGAGCACAACGACCGGTTTTTCAAAGGTATCCATCAATCCTTTTCCTGGACCAAGGTTGATTCAAGATTGAATCGCCCCATTGTTTCTATCCAGTTGTCACAAGCTTGATCTTTTGCAAGATCTCACATGTCACCCACCAAGAGCTTGTTTGATGTTGGCTCTAGAAGGATTTCCATCTTCATCGTGAATACTTTACATATCACTCGGATGTTCTGGCAATACCACAAGGATAATGCGTAGGACTCTCAATATATACTTACTTTTCACATTGTGTGAAACAACAACTCTTCATTAATTTAGTGTCCTAATGAGATTTTGTGGATGATCTCTTGGCTCTAGACTCAATTAGTGCATTTTTGGTTCCTATGCCGGAGACTAGGGAGAGGGTCTCCTTCTTTAATATCAACAATCTCTAAGAGAAAGTCGATAGATAATGTCGGTTCCCCGTGAGAATGAAACAAGCCCTTTTAAGAGGAACTTGAGTAGCTTGGGAAGTTTAGTGCAATGCGTCACTGGGTCCATGACATCTTGTCTTCAATACCAGTGTTACTTTAGTAACCACCAGTAGCAAATGTATTGAACCCGGTTTCTGCCCTAAGGTTGAATTATTGGAGGGCTATTTCTTTTCACCCTTTTTCACATTCAATTCTTTTTCATTCTTCAACCTCTTCAGTGCTTACCGAGACTTCATAACTAGAACCTTGTTGGGTTTATTCCAGTACTAGCTCTGTCTCAGTCGGCACTCTTCCCATATCTCACTTTTCTCCTTTTTTTCAATATACCTAAGGACTTCTACACTATCTAGTGGATTGTCCCTGGGTAGATCCCTCCGGTTCTGGCGGATCATGGGAACAAATACCTAACCTTATCATCCTTATATCACCATACATAAAGTAAAGTTGGTCGGTCTATTTGGTATTGTTCATCTGCCATTGGAACCAATTGAAAACCATTTGAAAATCAATCCAGATACTTGTGACAAAGCATTTTGTACCTGAATTGTTTTGATATTTTTAGAACAAGAGCTCCCCCTCAACATGTGCATCAAGTGTTTGAAATTGTTTTGCACACGGAGGCAAGAGAAATAATTAACTTCTTTGATTACCATTTTCTAAAAGATATCAACATCACTTCCATGATCAAAACTAGTAGATAAAGCATATAAGGGAAGGATGAGGTTTTCATAAACTTGCTCCCCCTCAATATGTGCCTTGAGGTATGAAAGAGTTTTGCACATACAAGAGGGAACCTGCACATTGATATAAATTGATCACATTTCAGATCTTTGTAGTTTAAGATAGATGCTCCCCCTCAACATGTGCATGGAAAATTTGAAATCGTTTGGCACATGTGGGAAGGAGAGCTTGTACATCCTTATAAAGCCATTTACCGAATTATCAGTTTAAATCCAATTTAAATCACAAATTCTCCCCCGATCACAATTATCAAATCATTTGAGATTTGTGATCTCTGTAGATTTAAATTGATTTTGAAAGCTTTTAAGGAGAATTGTGAATTGATTATTAAAGTGTTTTAACTGATAAGGATCGGATTTTGAGACTTTAGACTCCATTGAATAAACATGCATGAATATCTTTTGAAAACAATTGAGTGACAAATAACCTTTTAATTTAATTGAAATCACTCTCCCCCTCAATCAATGACATAGGTTGTTGATTGAGAGATAGATATCTTGACAAACTTTTTAAGTCCAGATGATTATCAAAAATAGAGTCCGAGTTATTTTTCAAATCAACTAGTTTTCATTAGATAGTAAGAATTGGTTTAAAGAATCAGAGCAATAAATTTGAAAACCAAGATAAAGTATGGCTCTGTTCTATCTTTGAAAAGCGGGTTACTGCCTGAAATGACAATAAACCATTGTTTGTGACATGTTTAGAAAGAAATATTTACACCTCCTGCTCGAACTTCATCTATGGTACCGTGCCATTATTGAATGAAATTTCTAAGACCGCAGATGTTATCGATACCAGAAGACATGTCTTGAGAAAACATGTTTTTGGTATTTTTTAAATTTTTTGATTTTTATGGGTTTTTGTTGATTTTATATTTTTCTATTTTCTTTTTGTTGGTTTTTTATTTTTGTATTTGGTTTTTAATAATTATTTACAATGATAGAGTAGATGATATATTTTAAGAAGATGATGATACGAGTACCGAGATAAGGATATCGAGCAGCACGTCGTAGAAGATAGAATTCGTCATCTCTTAAACTTCCACCACCAAAGCTTTCGAGGCTCCTGAATGAGAGAAATTGAACCATCTGAAAGTGAGACTTTGGCAGCTTCCCCCCCCCCCAAAACCAAAAATCCTTATGTTGAGCAGATTCGAAGCTCTATTTAAAGCTTGCTTTAGCCAGGTGCACAAAGAAGCACACCATTATCATAAACCCAGCTGCTCCTTTTAAGAATAATCACCCTGATTCTTCGTTCGAGGCTATATCATCCAATAGAACAACAACAACGTATCATCCCACATTTAAATAATCTTCTCAAATTTCCTTTCCACCGAAGTCTGAAACGATCCATTCCAAAAGGTGTCAAGAGAACACTTCCCCCGTGTAGTTGAAATGATGCAGTCCGTCTCTTAGTATAATGCTCAAGAACTCTCCCGAATACACTTCATGAGGGGAATGAAGAACACCTTCCCATGTTCACATTTTTCTTCCCTGATGAACGTGTATGAAGCTCAAGAACCCGAAGTACACCAATATCCAAGAACTCTCCCGAATACACATCATGCCCGGAGAGAAAACACCTCCCCAATGTTTGTGGTAAACAATGGCTTTCTTCCCTGATGATCGTGTATGAAGCTCAAGGACCCAAAGTACACACATTCCCCAAAGAGAGAACAACCGATAACATTGAAGAAGCAGGCCGAATAACTGATTATCTCTGCGGATGACAATCTCTACCGATGTCAACTCCGGAATAAGTGATTATATCTCTGAATCACTGATTAAGCCCTCAAGTGAGACAGCTGAGCGCCCTCAATGTACACAATTCTCTCTCCCCTGATGATTGCGATAACATCGAGATCATCACACACCAGTGTACCTCTTTTATCTTCGGAAACTTTCATTTACATCACTTCCCCCACGTCGTTGGAATAATAACACTAAAAGCCTTGATGAGTAAAACCTTGATTTTCTCTGCGGTCATGACATTTGTTTTCCCGGGATATCTTCAATCACTTAGAAGTATTAAGTTCATCAAGTTTACTCGCCATGAGTCAAACCTTGAGTTTCTCTGAGATAATAACATTTGTCTTCCCGAGATATCTTTAATCACTTAGAAGAATTACGTTCATCAAGTTTACTCGCTTTGTCTTTAGATGTGTGTCTCCTTCCCCCTTGCTGGTTTTGACACTTCAGAATCAGCAACACTTTATCAGCCCAAATACTTGAAATCTGTTGAGAAGATCGCTTGAAGTCTTTGTGGGAATCAACTTGCTGAAGAACAGAATGAGCAAGTCTAATTGGGGATTAAATTCGGCATTTCACTCTCCCCCAATTAGTGCTCACCCCTAAACCGACAATCTGTTAATAAATGCCCGAGATAAGAAGAAGTATTTAGATCTTTAAATGCAACTCGTCTTTAGTCTTCTAACATGTAGCAGAAAATGTAGAACCGACTGTAGACTCGACCTTCTTCAAGATTGTCCAGTTGGGGAATAGAAAGTTAACATCTTCAACTCACACCAAAAAGCATCCCACCAAAAAGCATCCCAATTAACTTTACATCTTGCAAATCCCCTTAACTAAGATCCCTCCCAATCAAATAAGAACAGAAAGATGTTCATCAAGGAAATCAGCAATCAGGCCGCAACGAACACACAAGATGGTAACACCAAACTACCAATCACATCAAACAAGAACAGAGAGATTGTTTGGAATCATCATGTTGATGTATACGTGAAGCATTAACCGGAAGCACTTTGTCGATAAACTCATCAATCTGAGTGAAGATGTCAACCAACGGCTCTTAAGAAGAAACTGTAACCACCCGCATTTCTAGGTTACTTTTCATTTTCGAGAATTTACTATTCACTTTTACTATTCACATTTACTATTCACTTTCACTATTCATCCGTAAAACTTTTATTTCACATTCTCGTAAGATAAATTATTTTAGTAATGACCTGAGAGTTCGACCATCGTTAGATCATTTTCGCAAAAGTTATTAAGTAAACATCGTTTTAAAGTTTTGTTTTGGACGGTCCACCATTTAAACATCACGCGCTTAACGAAAATCAACCCTGATAATTTTCCTCGCATCAGATAAATTTTTAGATCATTCATGATTAATTTTAGAATTTTTAAGAATTATTATTTTTAATATTACCAAATAAGCCAGCGCAGAACAAAACTAAACTTACGTTTTAAACAAGTCTACTTACATCCAGACTTAACGATTCCTGCACTGTGTTTCTAATATGTTTTTAAAACTTTCACATTTTTTGTAAAAGTCAAACATATTTCCCTCCTCCTTTGACCATAAAGGAATTAACCTTGTACGTTCTACATTTTTGCTTAAATCGCGTAACTTTTAAACTTCACGAATAACTGTAAAGTTATCCCGCGTATGACGAAAACCAAATTTTGACATCTCATATCACTTTTAGACTAATTTTAGTCTACTCTAAATAAATTCACGGTCGTTTCCCTGAAATTTCGTTCTTTTCTGATAAACTGCGAATTACGCGTTTTTGACCCGTATTTCCAGCTTTAAGCAGCGTTTTTGCACCCAATGAGACTTATCACCCATTTTATATTTTTAGATGGAGTATAATAATGAGTCTCATCATTCCTACAAGTTTCGTATTTTTACGATACCCGATTTTATGTTTTATGGCTTAACGACTTACGGTTGGCATTTAACGGAACCAAAACTTACTCTAAACTCAAGATAAGATAAAAAATAACCACCTAAGTCATCTTATCATGTCTTGGCCGACTTAGGGGGGGGGGGGAGTCATCATTTTGGTGGCATCATCCTAACCATGGTTCATTTAGATCTTTACAAGTGTCCTAACTTAACCATGGTTAATATTTAACCCAATATATGGTTAACCAAACTTACCCTCCTATAAATAGCAAGTGATATGCATCCTAAGAACCCTCACAATCTGTTTTGGGTCGTTCATATCACAAATCATACATATCTTCCATCATTTGATCTATAAACTCCAAGTTTATGCAAGGAAGTTCCAAAGATCAAGCTTCTACATCAAATCTCTAGCAAGTTTAAGTGATCTTCTTGAGTTTAGATCCACTCAAGTCACTTACTACTTCATCACCAACTCTTCAAGTTTGCAAGGGTGCCAAGGTGTGGAAAGCTAGCTCAATCCGAAGTCTTTCGCGATCAATCAAAGTCCTATCCTTACTAAGTTACTCCTTTCTTTATTGAAAGCCAAAAGTTGTAAGAAACTTATCACCACCATCATCTCATCTTTATTATTCATAATCATAACTATTTCATACTATATATATAGTTACTATGTTGATTCATGATGTACATATACTCAATCACTTGTTTTAATTCACATATTGTCATAAAAGTAACAAACTAGTAAACTAGTCATATTCTACACATGTGAGACCATTAAAAACAGTAATATAAGGACTTTCTAACTTACATAATATGGTAGACAAGATAAAAAGGTAAACATAGCAATTTGAATCACCCGAAATGGACAAACGAGTCAAAAGTTATAGCCAGAAGAAGTTAGCAAACCCAAAATGCCGAAACTGCCAATAGCTTGCTGTTTTGAGTTCTGCCGTTCTAAAAATGGTACTTCTGGTCCGAATCATCAAAAAGATAAAACACGAAAGTTGTCCGGAACAACGTTTTCCTTCAATAACAAAGAAGCTCGGACCTTGAAAACGCTTAAACAGGTCATAAATCTTTCAAAAACAGAAACTGCCGTAAATATAGTCACATAACTATACTTTTGTCACAACTAAAAGCAAACCAAGAGACCTAATGGCCATAAGCCAAGACCAAGGCTACGTCTAAGGCCAAAGCTAAGTCTCAAGACCATGGTAGTAAAGACCAACGTCACGGAAAGGCCATGGCTAAAGCCTCAAGGCTTGTTTGCCCAAGACCGTTAACTATGGTAATTATATTTACGAAACGACGAGAACTTGTAAAAAATAGATACTTATTAAAACATGATAAACTTTATGTTATAACAATCTTCACTCAAAACATATGTTGTATTTACTAAGTGCTACAATAGTAGGGAGCTTCATGTGAGGGGTTTCATTTGAGTAAAACGTTTCGACGAGTTGCTGGATTTACGATTTAAAGTGTCCTAGCTCCTCGAACGTTTACTGCATGACCTCTGAATTATGATGGCCCGAACGGTAGTACGATATCTATAAGCTAAATACGTTTTCACATATTAAAGATCTTTCTATAAACATCATATGATAATTGACTACATCATGATCAACATAGGAATATATATATATAGGATGGTTTATGTTTCCTTAAACATTATTCCAAACCTAAGTCGCAACATTCTATTTTAGGTTGCTCGTAGAAGTTCCCACGGCATATCCATCATTCTCATAATACATTTTCTATCATTTACTTTGAGGTGAGTTCATAGCCCCACTTTCTATTACTTAAATTGTTTTACAAACCCTTGGGGGAGATACATGCTTTATTTTAAATCGAACACATTGCTTTCAAACTGTATGCTTATCTGAATGTATTATTTGCACTAAGTACCACTATTGCCAATCTTAAGTCCCTACTATCATGAACCATTAATCACTTGCGAGTGAACGCGAATATTGTGGATAGGCCTATTGGGATTGACGAATCCCGTTTGTGTTGACCAGATAGGCAAACAAACGCACTATATTTGAACATCTATAGGTTTATTGGCAAATTACCTATTAGGGCATTGGTTACTATTTTATGACAGCTGTTAACGTTTTCGGTATCATGAGCTTAGTGCAATAATAATATTTGTTTTCAACATTATGGGTGTATAACAACGTAACCCACACAAACATTATGTGTTCAACTGATTTCAAACAAACTCTATGAATTTCACTCAACCTTTGTGTTGACAGTTTTAAGCATGTATTTCAGGTCCATATTGTACGAGGCTGGCACGGAGAAGCACGGATACTCAAGAAGGCTATAAATTTTATTGTCATTCGAAAACCCATTTAATGTATTTTGTAAACAATGGAACCAACTGGGACCTCATTTTTGTAAACTCTGATATTTATATAAATCGAATGATAAATCTTTTAAAACGACTCCATTAGAGTTCGTTTTCTATTGTTATGACTGTTATGCCATGAAGTAACACCCAGTTTGAATTCCGCTGCGTATCACGAAATTGGGGGTGTTACAGAAACTCCATGTAAAGATGACCCGATAAGAAGAAACTCGGTTCTTACATGAGTTTGGAGCCGTTTGACCATTTATTCTCTAATAACAATCAACCATGCAGAATTATCACACTTCTTCTCCCCCTCAAGAACTGCATAAGGAGATGCCATTCTTGATTAAACAAGTGATTATCTTCCAAATGTAGTCTATTCACACTTCTCCCCCGCAAAATTAGCACAGGATGTCGCCATCATCATTATAGTTGAGAAAGTGGAATCAGAAAACAATCAATAGTAGCCCGGTTCACTTGATGACTGAAGCGTATGGAAAAAGTATGAAGCATGTTGATGAGAATGGTCATAATAAGAAGATTTCTCTTCTTCAGAAGATAAAGCGCACTGACACGTACACTTTTCTTTTCTTTGGAGAACGAGGCTTGAACTGAAGTATTCAAACGTCATAAGAAGATTTCTCTTCTTTCAAAGATAATGCGCACTGAAACGTACACATTTCTTTTCTTTAGAGAACGAGGCATGAACTGATGTGTTCATACGTCATAATAAGATTTCTCTTCTTCAGAAGATAAAACGCACTGACACGTACACTTTTCTTTTCTTTAGAGTACGAGGCATGAACTGTTGTGTTCATACGTCATAATCTCTCTCTTTTCAGATCTCTTAGCAAAACATGTAATCAACCCATTATCATTCAGTAGGCTCTTTGTAGTGACAGCTGATGGAGATAACCCAATATGATGAATTTGACCCTGAAGTAAACTAACCCGAACTCGTGACTTAAACTTGCACATATGTAACAAAGAGCGGTGCAGATTTCCATTAGCATCTCTAAGTACTCTCTAAGTACTCTATACTCTTCATTCAACCAACCATCAAGTAATAGACGTACTTTACCTCTTGAAAATGCACAATTGAATGTGACACTGAGCACTACAACGTAACTCTTTAAAGTGATAGTTATTTTGAGGTGATAAGAGCCCAATTCCCCCAAGTGGTAAAAGAAAAGGTAAAAGTCACCCAACAATAACTAGATTTCCAAGTCTTCGCTTTTGATAATAAGCTTGAACAAGGATCATGAAGAATCTTCATCCATCCATTCCCGATACCTTCATATACTAAGTACACTCGCCCGTGATAATTCACTTCAACCTCAAATAAATAATAGTGAATTAACTCCGTTGTCACATCTTCTGATTAAAAGCTCAATTCTAGCCTCCTTTGACGTTTAAAGTGAACTATGATAATGGTTTCATCCTGACCATGGTTAGAAACACGTAACCCCGTAAAACCATGTAATAGCCAAACTGCCATGACGAATATCCAAACACACATCCAATTCATGAAGTACACCCTTTTATCCCTTCTTTGAAGCAGAAACCGTAGCACCAGCATCAGAAAAGATCCCGAAATACACTTTCCTTTTCTCCAGGATGGTTCCATCAATACGGGATTTTACAACTCTATGGTTTAAACCGAAAAATAGTTTCTTTCGCGGGATTTTACAAAACCAAGAATAAACCGTAAGATAGATCCGGAAATGCACTTTACAATTACCAGGATGTTTCCATTGTCACGGGATTTTACAAGTCTATGATTTAAACCGAGAAATAGATTCTTTCGCGGGATTTTACAAAATCAAGACAAAACCGTAAACAATGTCAGCTTGATTGTGTTATGAAAACTTTGGTTTCGGTGAATATCTGCTTTAGGGGAACATGCAGCGATTCATCAATGGTTCATTATCCAACATCAACATTATCATCAACCATCCAATAAACACTTTGGTAAACACATCATTCACGCATTCTGTCGGCTAGTGCATAAACAACATGGTGAAGTAAACCCGATATGCCAAACTTGACCATGAAGTAAAATTCCCCAGATTTGTTACTTAAACTTGTACTAATCCACGTGAAAAAGAAACGGTGTACCCAATGTACAAAACCTCTTGACATATCCTCAACTGCGTGAGACACCAAAGTGATAGCTACGTTGTGGGTTAAGCGAGAAAGGAATCACAACCGTAACTAAATAGCCAAGTCTTTATCACACTCTTTAAAAGCCCAAACAATTCATCTTCGTGGAAGGGTAGAATGAAAGAAGACGAAATAAGTAAACGTACTCGGAAAAATTCACTTCAAATCCAAAGAAGAAATACCAAATATAAGCAACCCCACTGTTAACCTTGTTCAAATATCAACTCAAGCCGTGACATAATATTCCCTGTGAAAATGTATTCACCAAGTTGCCAACACATATAACATGACGAATTACTAAATCATGTCATCAAGTCTCATTCTCATAAAACTCAAAACCAATCAAGTTTCATTACCGAAATATCCAAATCCATGAGCATGAAAAAAAATCCAGTGAGCGCCCAGTCCATAGCAAAATCCAATATCACACAATCCGAATCAATTTTAACAACTCAGTCCATTAACCCTTCATCACATATACCCACATAAAACACATATCACAACAATGACCAGAAAATAATAATACCATCAAGCCAAATCATCAAGTCATCCATTAATCTCGAGCCCTTGAAATGCTAATACCCGATCAACATATCAAGAGATAATTAATATTCGACTCATACACGAAATACAAAATTGTATCCAATTTGTTCTTTTAAACATGAAACATTAGGCTTTGTAACTCTAGGGTATTAGATTAAAGTCCACAATGTACCAGGCCCATATCACTCACTAAAGCCCATGATACTCACAATTAATCCCATCCGGCCCAATAACCCTCGGCCCATTCCAAATCAGTAACACAACCGGATCCATTAACCACAAAACCCTAAATATTCGGTGGTATTTATACACACAATCTTACACATACCCTAATAATACTCAAACTCAAACCCTAATATCTCTTAGAAATACACGCAGCCACACTCCATTTTCATCACATCTCTCAACAATATTCAATCACTTCAAAAATATTATCAGATCTATATTCGTATAACGATTAAAATATAAATCCTTCAATCATTATCTTTTCTCACTTGATACCACAACGAGATTCATAAACATCCTTTATTATTCGGATTGAAAATGGCTCACCACAGGGATGGTTTGAGTGATGATCAACGCCACAGAGATGGTCTTGACTACGACATGCAATTAACCGGCCATAGCTAAGATTTATTTAAGGGTTGTAAATGTTTGAGATGACTTGAGTAAAAATATCTTGAACTCAGAAACAATAAGAGTGAATAACACATGTTGTTATATCATTCATTTACTGAGTTCGAAAAGCCATTTGAGCAAACAAGCTCAAACAAATGATGGTGACAAACTGATTTTGAAATATGTTAACGTTTGCTTATGAACGAATTAAGATAAAGGAATAACAATCTTGTTATATTCTTAATCTTGTAGATTCGAATATTGAATGAGGTAACAACTTCAAAAGTGATCAGTGATGGTGTATACTCGTGATTAGGGACTTTTAGTCTAGATATATCTTGAATATCACACGAGTCAAAACTGAGATCAATAATTTTCCATGCTTTACTTTTCAGTTTTAAAGTATCAGTGATAGGTCTATGAAGATGAGATGATATTTCAAACAATATCTGAGATCTTTCTTGTTTTGTTTCTGTTTGAGTCTTAGTATAAGATGGAGGATAGAATAGATTAGGATGGATGTTGTTGGAGTTGGTTTTTGTTTCGGATCTGTGGATGCTTCATATACATCTCGGTTTTTGTTTGCCATGGACTGATGATGTTTTTAGAACCTGAGGTCAAAGAGTCGTTGTTTTACATTTGTTTTGTGGTCTTGGTCATTGGTGTTGGTCTTGTGGTTAAACTCTTCTTCATCTCTTTCTGTCAAGTCTAGTCGTGAGTCTAGTACATCTTTGTAATATCAGTCATGAGTCTTTGAGTCAAGTGACAACTCGCTTGACCATTCAATAATGGCAAGTCGCTAAATTGGTTTGACACAAGTCGCTACTTTTTTTTCCATTCACAACTCGCTACTTATAAACATAAGTCGCTACTTCATTTTGAGTGAGTCAAGTCGCTATCATTCTCAAAGCACAAAAGTCGCTAACTTGTTCAATAACAAGTCGCTAGGTCACCATAATCACACAACTCGCTACCAAAGTCGCTAAAAATGAGGTACAATGTATCTGGACACATGGGCAAGTCGCTATGAAGAATGACCACTATTTTCCGACCATCTTCAAACAATACCCAGAAAAAGCATAAAGAGCATCCTTTTTGACTGCATATTTGACATCATTTTGACTGACCAGATGACTCATTTAAATATTTTTGACCATAGACATGACCACAAAACATTCACAGAAAATAGTAACTGTAACTGAGTTGGACACAAAGACAGATTTACCAAAGGACCTTTTTGAACCAAATGAGTACATAAACACAGTTAACCCACAAGATAATAACCACAAGACAATTTACACAAAACAGTTTCCACAAAACAGTTTAGAGTTTTACCCATAAAAACAATATGCATTATTACACAAAACAGTTTCAACCACGAATCAAAACCACAAAAAAACTCATCAAAACACAACAACCTTGGCTCTGGTACCATTTGTAGGATCGATATATTATTGTGTTGATGATTTGGGTGGTCTTGGATGATCAAAATACATGTTATCCATTAGAGAGAGAAAGTAGAGAGTTGGGTGTTTTGTTGCTAGAGACTTGGTATACAAAAGTATGGAATGTTAGATTGAAAAACACCACCCCTTCCAAGGATGGAAGGGATATTTATAGTTACACAATACACGACCCCCTATCGGCCTGTGGATCCGGCATACAGTAGGTAAAGACCCGTCCTTCCTCCACGGTGTTGCACTACGCTAAACTAGGCTACTAACTAAATAATAAAACAGTAAATAACGATATGTCTACGAGCTAACATATGCTAGACTATAGATGGGGTGACCGACACTTCACTATGGAATTTCCAATTCCTAACATGCAAACTTCTCAACCTACTCAAGAGTTAGATCCTAAAGATAAAGGAAAAGGTATTCTGGTAGAATCAAAGAAAAAGAAGCTCACTTTAGCAGAATTAAGAGCTATTGAAGTGGCTAAAAATGAAGAAGTTGCTAGAAAGTTACAAGCTGAATTAGATGCTGAAATTAAAAAACCAGAGAAGCAACCTGTTATACCAAAAAGACCACAAAGTATTGCTAAATAAAGAAATGCTATGATGGCTTATCTGAAGAGTCAAGGATATAAAGGTTTACAAAAGTTAACATATATAGAGATGAAAGACTTATATGATGCTGTTAGAGAGGCTTATCAAAAGCAACTGGAAGGTATTATTCCTTTTGATGATGAAAAGAAAAATGAGGATGCAAGAAAAAGAAGTTTAAAGAGAAAAAGTGTTAGGAATTGGAAAATCCATAGTGAAGAGTCGATCACCCCAACTCTAGTCTAGCATATGTTAGCTCGTAGACATTACGTTATTTACTAGTTAGTTAGTTAGTTATTAGTTTTAGTAACACCGTGGAGGACAGACGGGTCTTTACCCACTGTATGCCTGATCCACAGTCTGTAGAAGGACGTGTAATATGTAACTATAAATACCCTCTACCTCCCAAGGTAGAGGGTTGGACCTTTCACTTAATCTAACCTTTCTTTCTTTGTTTACTTTCTCTCTCTAGATAGGCTCCCATCTTCCACTTTCTCTCTCTAGAACTTGAAACTCATTCGAACCATATTGTGCTATTTGATGTGTTTATGAAATACAATATGTTACAATTGGTATAAAGAGCCATGGTTTGATCATCTCTCTTACATATCCTTGGATTTCTAGTGGTTTTATATGGTTTTTGGGTTTGAAAAAGTTTAGTGGTTTTTGCATCATTTGGATCATTTCTTGTGTTAAAGTTTGAATTTTGAGTGTACTTTTGTGTTTAGAATCATTGTAAGTGCTTGGGTTTTGATTTGGAAAGCTTGAATCATTGTGGTTGAGCTTGTTTTGGATTAAAAAGGGTTGTGTTTAAGTTTTTCTTCCTAGCGACTTGGTTCTCGGATAAATTTTCTTCGTAGCGACTTGCTTCGTTAGTTGGTAGCGACTTGTAGTTGAAGTGGTAGCGATTTGAGCCCTAGCGACTTGTCTATTGAGACAAGACGACAAACAGTACAAAGTAATGGAGACACCACTTCGGCTAGCGACTTGGTTGACGTAGCGACTTGTCTTTATTATTTCTAGCGACTTGTCTTTGTTGTGACTAGCGAGTTGCTCTTTAGCGACTTGGCCTCTTAGCGAGTTGTTCTTTAGCGACTTGTCAACTTAACGAGTTGTTGTTGTAGCGACTTGAGTCTAGCGACTTGGATCACTAGCGACTTGTGCTTCTGGAAATTTGTATCTAGCGACTTGTTGACTTTTCCCGACAAAACTTCAAATGGCCATAACTTTTGAATCATAACTCCGTTTTCAGCATTCTAACCATCAAAACGACCGTGAGAACGAGGAGAATGGCACGCCAAATGAACATTGGGTCAACGCTCCAGGCCTAAATCCGCTCCGAACAGAAGTTATTGAGGTTTTTAAGTTTTTAGGCCTAAATTTCTCCGTAAAATCGTGCAACAACCAACCCAAATCACAACCAAAAAACATCTCTGCTAATCCCACAAACAATCATAAGACCTAACACACAATTGTCTATCATTGTGTCGATCCATCAGTTATCTTAACACGTTCTATTGGTCATTGTATCACGGTTTCTTCTTGATTTTAGTAAAATCCCGCGAAAGATTCTATTTCTCGGTTTAAATCACAGACTTGTAAAATCCCGTGTACACATCTACATCATGTCTTACACTACTGACCCAGTGATTTCGGAAGTACTTAAATTGTATGATGCTGTGGACAACAATGATAATGTATGCTACACTGAACGATTAAAGATGTTTGAACTAATCAATGAGGATGTGAGATCTTCATGTTCTGAGTACAATGAGAATGAATTGCACCTGCTAATGCTACAGAATGCCATGCAAAAGGAATGTTGCATTATACCCTATCAACAACTTCACTCTCACCTCATGTTACTTCTACCCACAACAACGGAACGAACATGTATTGCCCTCTTCCGTCAGGACTTATCTACATTAACAGGAACTTTGCTGTTAAACTTAGAGCAATTGGAGCTACAACTTGACAAAGAGAAGGTTCAAAAGGATAGTTCCAGTGCTGCACTTCAAGTGATCTACAAACATTTTCAGTCATTCATTAGAAGGGAATTCACATCAGATTATGATCAAGACATGACTGAAATGTCCTTCAAGAGACACACTGGAATGGAAATTTGCGTGTTCATAGAGACACTTATCCATCTCATGGATAATGTGGAGAAGTATATTGAGAAAGTTACTCAGAAAGATGAAAAAATGAATGAGAGTCTGGTGCAGTTGACAGAAATTTGTGATGAGTTGGGTAATGTATCAGTTGAAGAATCGGGTGTTGCTGAATGCAGAATGTCAGATACAACAAATAATGATGATGTAACCAGTTATTCAGTTACTCCTAACATACAAGAAGTAGATGCAGTAATCAGAAAGGGGAATGAATGTCGGGCACAATCAAAAGATTGTAGTGTTGAGTCGGGTAAAGCACTAGATGATGGATCAGTTGACACTGAATACAGAGGCTCAGAGATAGATAAGCTTGACACAGCCAGCAGTCCAGTGACTCTTGTTACACATGATGTGGATGCAGATATCAGACCGACAAATGAACAGGTGTCATGTGAAGAGGTGCCCTTAACTGTTCAACATAGTGCATCTACTAAAGTACTTAAACAAACTAATCATGATGCTGAACATGACCTTGATAAATGTTCTGTAACTGAGTCTGAGTCTGAGATTAAGTGTTTTAAAACAAAAGATATGGTTGATATAAAAGGCTTTTGATGAACTTTCAAATAAATTCTCAAATCTTGAAAAACATTGCATTTCACTTGAAATTGCGACACAGAGTAAAGAAGAAAGTTTTCAACTTAACAAACCATGTAAAAATTTGGAACTTCCTGAATTCCGTGAACTTTTTGAAATTAACACTTTGAAAGCTCAGCTTCAAGACAAAGAGTCAGCTATCATCAATTTGAAGAAACATATTTCTGGTATGCATGTGAAAAGTAATTTGGTTACAATTAATTCTGATGTTAATGCTATTGATGATATTCAAATGAGAAATGATGAATTAGCGGTTTGTGTGGCCAAATTACTAAAGAAAAATGAGTCTTTGAGAAAGCATCACATAGAACTAAGTGACTCTGTCAAAGAAGATAGAAGTAAGTCAATGGAACAAACAAATTCTTTGATAGCAAAAATTGATGAACTCAAAGCTCAACTTCAGGAAAAGAGTTTCGCTATTGTTGCCTTAAAAAATGAGCTTAGGAAAACTGTAGGTAAAAGTGTGAACACTAAGTTTACAAAACCATCAACCTTGGGGAAACCAGTTTCTCATCCTATTAGAAACCGGTCCGTTGTTAGGCAGCCTACTGCGTTTATATCAGAAAGACCAAAATTTTCAAAAACACGGTTTGCCTCCCAAGTTGATGAGAAACAAGTTTTGTCAAAATCAGTCATTTTGTAGGATCAAATATATTATTGTGTTGATGATTCGGGTGGTCTTGGATGATCAAAATACATGTTTGCAATTAGAGAGAGAAGTAGAGAGTTGGGTGTTTTCTTGCTAGAGACTTGGTATACAAAAGTATGGAATGTTAGATTGAAAAGCACCACCCCTTCCATGGATGGAAGGGGTATTTATACTTATAACCAATACGTCCTCCTGTCGGACTGTGGATCAGGCATACAGTGGGTAAAGACCCGTCCTTCCTCCACGGTGTTGCACTAAACTAAACTACGCTAATAACTAACTAATAAACTAACAAATAACGTAACTAATGATATGTCTACGAGCTAACTTATGCTAGATAATACTTGGGGTGACCGACACTTCACTATGGAATTTTCCAATTCCTAACAATCTCCCCCTAAGGGAGGTCACCCCATGTTTTACATTTCGAATCCTAGCATTCTATTTTAACTTCAGTCTTGAGCTCGTAGACTTGAATTCTTCATTTCCGCAATCTTTGTGCTTTAGCAGCGATTCTTCAAAGTCCGCATAGATTTGTACTTTTATTGGAGGTCTTTGGTCTGATCCACATCTTTGATGATCTTCGAGCTTTCATTGAGATCATCAGCCACAGTAAATCTCTGGATCACCCTTTATTATGTTGCCATCATGTGAAGTTGTGACTTTCGGACTGACATGCTCACACTTTTGAATCATGACATCTTTCCATCAGAGTAGTTGAAGCCTTACTGGTTCATGATATTTGCAGCAGCGAAGCAGAAGCATAGTATGAAATATCAGAGCCAGGTTATGTAGATATGCACCAGTCATGATTTCTTCAAATTAAGTGTGGATTCTGTGAGCATGCGGCTTTGGATTGACTCCTCAATTCTGATCAGCTCCAACCGTCCAAATGTACCTGCAAACAACAGTTAGCAATAAAGCGCACGAAAGTGTCTTTGATCACTTTCGTTGAATTGAGGTACACGGCCCACGGTTCCCCGTTGATCAATACAAGTACTGCCTGTGATCAGGTAGGATTCCTAAGAATCTCCTTAACAGGGTTTCGCAGCTGTTCTAGCTGTTCTCAAACCGGAACGTCTCAAAGAAGACAACACGGAGTGAGTGAACCAGCGAATTGAGATTCACTGATTGATGAAAAATTGATTTGAAAACAATCGCGTATTGCTTAGAATAAAGAGTTTTGCAATACGACGAAGGTTTTATGAGAAAGATCAATTTTCAATCAAAACACTTTTTGTATTTGAAAATAGTACACAATCGACGTGCTAGCGAAAAGAAGTGATTCGCACATCGAACGGTTTTTCTAAAAGTATTTTTTTCAATCAGAGATACTTTTTGTGTTTGAAAACATGAATACACATTCGACGTGCTAGAGAAAAGAAGGTTTGCACATCGAACGGTTTTTTCAAAAGTATTCGTCAGTTCCATTCCTGGACCAAGGTTGATTCACGAGTGAATCGCCCCATCGTTTCTATCCAGTTGTCACAAGTTTGATCTTTTGAAAAGATCTCACATGTCACCCACCAAGAGCTTGTTTGATGTTGGCTCTAGAAGGATTTCCATCTTCAACGTGAATACTTTTACATACCACTCAGATGTTCTCGCAAAACCACAAGGATAATGCGTAGGACTCTCAATATATTCTTACTTTCCACATTGTGTGAAACAGCAAGTTTTCATTAATTTTTTGTCCTAATGAGATATTATGGATGATCTCTTGACTCTAGACTCAATAGTGCACATTTGGTTCTTGTGTCGGAGACTAGGGAGAGGGTCTCCTTCTTCAATATCAACAATCTCTAAGAGAAAGTCGATAGATTATGTAGGTTCCCCGTGAGAATGAAACAAGCCCTTTTAAGAGGAACTTGAGTAGCTTGGGAAGTTTACGTGCAGTGCGTCACTGGGTCCATGACGTCTTGTCTTCAATACCGGCGTTACCTTAGTAACCACCAGTAGCATATGTATTGAACCCGGTTTCTGCCCTAAGGTTGAATTGATGGAGGGCTATTTCTTTTCACCCTTTTTACATTCAATTCTTTTTCATTCTTCAACCCCTTCAGTGCTTACCGAGACTTCATAACTAGAACCTTGTTGGGTTTATTCCAGTACTAGCTCTATCTCAGTCCGCACTCTTCCCATTTCTCATTTTTCTCCTTTTTTTCAATATACCTAAAGACTCTACACTATCTAGTGGATTGTCCCTGGGTAGATCCCTCCGGCTCTGGCGGGATCGTGGGAACGAATACCTGACCTAACCATCTTTATAACACCATGCATAAAGTAAAATGGTCGGTCTTTTGGTACATTTCATTCTTCCTTGAAACCAATTGAAAAATCATTTGGAAAAACAATCAAGGTACTTGTGATACGAGATCAAAACATTTTGTACCTTAATAGTTTTGATCATTTACAAAACCTCCCCCTCAACATGTGCATATGATTTAGAAATTTTTTAGCACAAGGAGGCAAGAGGACTTTGAAATATTTTCTTTGATCACAATTTTCATATGAAAAAGCCATTTGATTTTATTTGGTAAATTCTCCCCCTCAATATGTGCATAGGATATTTGAAATCATTTTATCACATAGAGGCAAGAGTTAACTTGAATCACATCCACAATCACAAGAGCCATTAAGAAACCATTTGAAAACTCAATCAAGGTACTTTATAAATCACTTTAAAAAGTTTTCGTACCTCGATAGTTTATTTGCTCCCCCTCAATATGTGCTTTGAGATTCGAAAGCGTTTAGCACATATGAGAGAGCAGCCTGCACAATTAAATCAAAACGATCACCTTTTATCAAATTTCATTATTAAATCACAAATTCTCCCCCAATCAAAAATATCAAACCTTTTGAGATTTTGGATCCCAAGTGATTTAATTAGGTTTAGAAAAACATGGGAGAAAATATGGCCTTGTTTAAATACTCATCTGGTTTTTGGATACATCCTCCTCCTCAACATGTGCATTGTGTATTTGAAATCGTTTGGCACATGGAGGCAGGAGTGCCTTTGAAGGACTAAAACCAATTCCATTTGAAACAGATTTGAGATTTAAATCATGTTCTCTACCCCGATCAGAAATATCAAACCATTTGAGATTTGTGATCCCAACTGACTTAAATCATTTAGAATATTTTGGGGAAAGACGTGGCAAGATTTGATTTTGAAAAGTGACAGATAAGGACCATTTTAAGACATTAAAGATTGTTAGTATCAGGTACGATTGTTTTAAGAGATCTTTTAGTAAAATAAAATAATTTCACAATCAAACAAGAACAGAAAAAATTTCATTTTGACAGATCTTTGAGTTTTAAAGAAAATCATACCATGACATAACATTAAATCTTTAGATCACCACATTTTAACGTACAAACGGACTTCTAATGAAATATTTTTGAAAAATATTTTATTTTAAATCACTCTCCCCCTCAATCGATGACAGAAGTCAATAATTGAGTGACTTAGGTTTTGATAAAAAGAAGTCCGGTGATTTTCAAAATTTAGTTCAATTTATTTTCAAAAACAATATTTTTCCATTTTCAAAACAGTTTTAATCAAAGTTTTTTTAGAAAATTGTTTAAAAATGGTATCCTGCACAAAGATACGTTAGGTGGTTGAGAAGCTTCTGTTGATGCTGTAGGGGTTGGAAGAAAAACCGTCTGCTGATGCAGTGAGACTTCTTACGTTGCATTTTAATGCCAACTGAGGTCAAATTAAGCTCCGTTTCTTCAATCACTTAGAAGAAAACCATCTGCTGATGCAGTGACACCTCTTACGTTGCATTTATGCCAACTCTCCATTGAAGTCCAATTAATCTCCGTTTCTTCATTTGTCAACCCAAGATATAGTTACCCTTTCCTTTCGGCATCCAATCGTATTCAGTTGTGGGATCCGGATCGGGAACATTCTTATATACCATATACCTGCATACGTTAGTGAACACACATATAGATATATGGTGGTCGACATCACCCAAACAGCAATCGACTAATAAAAGTCAATTCAACATGTCAATCAAATCATATAAAGCATGGGAATTATGAGTTCATCAAACTTTAATCATCTAAACCTAACAATCATATCCTAGAAACCTAGTCCTTCAACGTAGGCAATTATATTTTTTCAGATAAACACGTAAGATAATTAAGAAAGTCCGTTAGATGATATAAATTTGAAAAATATTCTTCCCCTCAATCAATGACTCTTTTTCTTGAAAAGTTTTAAAAGTGCTGAAGTCATCGATTGAGTTTTTGTGAATTAATACGAAAACTCTGATCCTGATTGATTTTTCAAGCAACTCATTTTACCACCATTTTGAAATACAACAAATATTTTTCTGAAGAATTTTAGACGGAAAAACATTTGTGTAGGAACAGCAGTCCTTCGACATACTTTCCTCAATATATTTTAGGATAAGTGCACGAAATATTTGAAAATTGGTTTAGCGCAGCGCTTTCCTTTCTTTAAAGAACGGGTTGCTATCTGAAATAATAGCAAACCATTTTTGAAGCGCGGGTTACAGTCTGAAATAACTGTAAGCCATTTTTGAAGCCCGGGTTACAGTCTGAAGTAACTGTAAGCCATATTTTGAGACATGTTTAAAAAGAAATATTTACACCTCCTGCTCGAACTTCATCTAAAGTCCCGTGCCATTATTGAATGACATTTCTAAGACCGTAGATGTTATCGATACCAGAAGACATGTCTTGAGAAAACATATTTTTGGTCTTTTTCAAATTTTCTGATTTTTATGGATTTTAGAAGATTTTATATTTTTCTATTTTCTTTTTGTTGGTTTTATATTTTTGTATTTTGTTTTGCTGGTTATATATTTTTGTATTTGGTTTTTAATAAATATATACAAAGATAGAGAAGGTGATATAGTTAAAGAAGATGATGATACGAGTACCGAGATAAGGATATCGAGCAGCACGTCGTAGAAGATAGAATTCGTCATCTCTTAAACTTCCACCACCAAAGATTCCGAGGCTCCAGAATAGGAGATAGAACATGAGCCTTTGAGAAAGAGAGACTTTGGCAGCTTCCCCCCAAACCGAAAATCCTTATGTTGAGCGGATTCGAAGCTCTATTTCAAGCTTGCTTTAGCCAGGTGCACAAAGAAGCACACCATTATCATTGATCCAGCTGCTCCTTTTAAGAATAATCACCGTGATTCTTCGTTCGAGGCTATATCGTCCAATAGAACAACAGCAACGTATCATCCCACATTTAAATAATCTTCTCAAATTTCCTTTTCCACTGAAGTCTGAAGCGATCCATTCCAAAAAGGTGTCAAGAGAACAATTCCCCCGAGTAGATGAATTGATGTAGTCAGCCTCTTTGTATAATGCTCACGAACTCTCCCGAATACACATCATGAGGGGAATGAAAACACCTTCCCATGTTCACATTTTTCTTCCCGGATGATCGTGTATGAAGCTCAAGAGCCCGAAGTACACCAATACCCAAGAGCTCTCCTGAATACACATCATGAGGGGAATGAAAACATCTCCCCATGTTCACATTTTTCTTCCCTGATGATCGTGTATGAAGCTCAAGTATCCGAAGTATACCAATACACAAGGAAGGAATAACTGATAATATTGAAGAAGCAGGCCAAGTCACTGATTATCTCTGCGGATGACAATCTCTGCAGATGTCAACTCCGGAATAAGTGATTATATCTCTTAATCACTGATTAAGCACTGAAGTGAAACAGCTGAGCATCCCTAATGTACACAATCTCTCTCCCCTGATCATTGCGATACCATCGAAATCACCACACACTAGTGTACCTCTTTTATCTTCAGAAACTTTCTATAACATCACTTCCCCCACGTAGTTGAAATACTAACACTAAACGCCTTGATGAGTAAAACCTTGAGTTTCTCTGCGGTCATGACATTTGTTTTCCCGGGGTATCTTCAATTACTTAGAAGTATTAAGTTCATCAAGTTTACTCGCGTGTAGGTGATTGTCTCCTTACGCCTTGCTGGTTTTTGACACTTCAGAATCAGCAACTCTTTGTAAGTCCGTATACTAGAAATATTTTGAGAAGAACATCATTAGCTCAGATGTATCTGTGAGAATAAACTTGCTGAAGAATAACGTGAGCAAGTCTAATTAGGGATTAAATATGGCATTTCAATCTTCCCCAATTAGTGCTCTCCTCTAAACTGACAATTTGTTTGATAAATGCCCAGAATAAGAAGAAGTCTTTTGATAATCACATGCAACTCGTCTTTTAGTCTTCTAACATACAGCAAAAAATGTAGAACCGACTGTAGACTCGACCTTCTTCTAGATTGTCCAGTTGGGGAATAGATAGTTAACATCTTCAACTCACACCAAAAAGCATCCCACCAAAAAGCATCCCACCAAAAAGCATCCCAATTAACTTACATATTGCAAATCCCCTTAACTTAAATCCCTCCCAATCAAACAAGAACAGAAAGATGTTCATCAAGGAAATCAGAAATCAGGCCGCAACGAACACACAAGATGGTAACACCAAACTACCAATCACATCAAACAAGAACAGAGAGATTGTTCGGAATCATCATGTTGATGTATACGTGAGGCATTAATCGGAAGCACTTTGTCGATAAACTCATCAATCCGAGTGAAGATGTCAACCAACGGCTCTTAGAAGAGAGAAACTCGATGTGAAGATGACCCGATAAGAAGAAGCTCGGTTCTTACATGAGTTTAGAGCCGTATGACCATTTATATTCACAAATATAAATCAACAATGCAACAAATTCACACTTCTTCTCCCCCTCAAGAATTGCATACGGAGATGCCATTCTTGACTAAATAAGTGAAATCATCCAAAAGTATTCTATTCACACTTCTCCCTCGCAAAATTAGCACATGATGTCGCCATCGTCATTATAGTTGAGCAAGTGGAATAAGAAAACAATCAATGGTAGCCTGGTTCACTTGAAGACTGAAGCGTATGGAAAAAGCATGAAGCATGTTGATGAGAATGGTCATAAATAAGAAGATTTCTCTTCTTCCGAAGATAATGCGCACTGAAGCGTACACATTTCTTTTCTTTAGGGAACGAGGCATGAACTGAAGTGTTCATACGTCATAATGTTGAAGTACGAGGCCTGAACTGATGTGAACAGACGTCATAATCTCTCTCTTTTCAACTCTCTTAGCAAAACATGTAATCATCACCATTATCATTCAGTAGGCTCTTTGCAGTGACAGCTGATGGAGATAACCCAATATGATGAATTTGACCCTGAAGTAAACTAACCTGAACTCGTGACTTATACTTGCACATATGTAACAAAGAGCGGTGCCGATTTCCATTAGCATCTCTAAGTACTCTCTAAGTACTCTATACTCATCATCCAACCAACCATCAAGTAATAGACGTACTTTACCTCTTGAAAATCCACAATTGAATGTGACACTGAGCACTACAACATAACTCCTTAAAGTGATAGTTATTTTGAGATGATACGAGCCCAATTCCCCCAAGTGGTAAAAAGAAAAGGTAAAAGTCACCCAATAATAGCTAGATTTCCAAGTCTTCATTTTTGATAATAAGCTCGAACAAGGATCATGAAGAATCTTCATCCAACCATCCCCGATACCTTCAGATACTAAGTACACTCGCCCTTGATATTTCACTTCAACCTCACATAAATAATAGTGAATTAACTCCGTTGTCACATCTTCTGTTTAAAAACTCAACTCTAGCCTCCTTTGACGTTTTAAGTGAACTCTGATAATGGTTTCATCCCGACCATAGTTAAAAGCACATAATCCAGTAAAACCATGTAATAACCAAACTGCCATGACGAATATCCAAACACACATCCAATTCATGAAGTACCCCTTTTATCTCTTCTTCGAAACAGAAACCGTAGCACCAGCATCAAAAAGATCCCAAAATACATTTTCCTTTCTCCAAGATGGTTCCATCAATACGGGATTTTACAACTCTATGGTTTAAACCGAGAAATAGTTTCTTTCGCGGAATTTTACAAAACCAAGAATAAGCCGCAAGATAGATCAAGAAATGCACATTACTTTTACCAGGATGTTTCCATTGTCACGGGATTTTACAAGTCTATGATTTAAACCGAGAAATAGGTTCTTTCGCGGGATTTTACAAAATCAAGACAAAACCGTAAACAATGTCAGTTTGAATGTGTTATGACAACTTTGGTTTCGGTGAATATCTGTTTTAGGAGAATATGCAGCGGTTCCTCAACGGTTCATTCTCCAACATCAACAACATCATCAACCATCCAATAAACACTTTGGAAAACACATCATTCACGCAGTCTGTCGGCTATTGTAGTGACAACAAGGTGATGTAAACCAGATATGCCAAACTTGATCATGAAGTGAAGTTCCCCAGATTTGTTACTTAAACTTGTACTAATCCTCGTGAAAAAGAAATGGTGTACCCAATGTACAAAACCTCTTGACATATCCTCAACTGCGTGAGACACCGTAGTGATAGCTACGTTGTGGTCTAAGCGAGAAAGAATCACAACCGTAATTAAATAGCCAGGCCTTTATCACACTCAATAAATGTCCAAACAAGTCATCTTCGCGGAAGGGTAGAAAGAAAGAAGACAAAATAAGTAAACGCCTCCGGAAAACCTCACTTCAAATCCCAATGGGAAATATCGTACAAACAACCCCGTAGTCAACATTTTCTGATAAACACTTCACGTCGTGACATAATATCCTTCGTGAGAATGTATAAAACAAAGTACCAAACATCATAACCCATCGATTCACATTATCATATCATGTATCATCACATCTCATCAACCAGAATACAAATCGCAACCTAAGTATATCTGATTCATGAGACCAATTAATCTTTCCAAATTACAACCCAAATATTCCAATAAGATTAAACTGCCCATGAACAAAGTACCACTTGAGACCCGATCTATATCCGTATCACAAACACGTTAGATTCAATTAAGAGAAGCCCATATGTAGTGAATAGAAGCCCATATACGGATTAGTTCAAAGATTGAACCCAAGTTCATCACAAGTCATTAACACCACATTGCATCCAGTAACCCGAGTTCCATAATAGCTCAACGAGTTATTAACAATGTGTAGTTATTAACAACACGTTGTAGTTATTAATAGTCTGAATCCAGTAACAATTCATAGAAATAACTCAACTATATCAAGAAGAACAGATATCAAGGAATAATCTCGGTAGGACTTCCATAAAAACTCAATGATATCAAAAGGAGGTCTATCTCACTTTGTTCCAATTCTGATAATACCACGAGGCCCAATGGGATGAAGAAAATAATTCACGGCCCAAAGACCACATCACAGTAACACGACCCATTATCCAAACCTTACTCACAAGTTGATTGGTTATAAAAGCAATGAACCCTAATTATACTCACTTTGTCAAAACCTAAATCAGAGAAAGAAAATGCCTACCACTTCCTAATCTCTCTCAAACCTAACGCCCCCATCTGGTATTATCATCTCCACAAAACGGATCAAGACACTTTATAATTTCACAACCCAAACTAAATCACAAACCCTAGACATCTTTTGTCCATCCACCTCCTATCTCAGATTCTTCATCAAGAACGCACCAATCATAAGAAGACCTCATCAAATATTCTTACATCAGTTTGAGGTTGCCACAGAGATGGCTTAAAACCTCACTGATACGACTCGTTCAACAAGTTTTGAATTCTTAAGGTAGGTTCCATTTGTTCATTTGTTGATTGAATCATTAAACGAACCAAGAAGATGGGTTAACATTCTTGTTACACTTATTTATTAATTCGTATAATATCACCTTTTTAGTTCAGATTCATTATATATGACGAATCAAGGAATGGTTCAACAATATTGTTGACATCATTACTTAATGTTTGCAAATTATCAAACACTTTTGAGTACTTAGAGTTTCAGAAAACGAATCAAAGAACAAGAAAAAGCATAGTTGCTTATTTCTATTCTTTCGATTTTCGAACATAATCAAATAGGGATCAATGATGTTTTGAGTTCTTCTCATGTGCGTGACCCTTGAGACATGATAGTACTTTGAAAAGACATGAGAAAAGAACAACTCTGAGATCTTGTGATATTCTTTTCATTTTCGTTTTAAGTCTTGGAAGATTTAGAGTTGAGGAGTGCATGAAAGGGTTATGGATTGAGTTTATGTCTCGGATTTAGTGATTGGATGTGGTTACTGTCTTGGTAAAATCTTTAAACTGCTCGTGCTTTACTTGAAAAACCTTTGACTGATGATGAAATGGATACTGAGGTCGAGTTTGTTTTTGGTATGAGGTATATGTGGTTGTGTCTTGTTGTTTGGTATTTGGAATGGTTGTTGAGGTCTATTTGTTGAGGTCTGCATTCATTCTTCTTCTTCATTTTTTCTTCTCATGTCAAGTCGCTAGCTTAGTTTAGCATCAAGTCACTAGTAGAGTTGTGAGTCAGGTCGCTAGCCTAAGTCGCTACCTGATGTTGACACAAGTCGCTACTCGATATACTTAGACAAGTCGCTTCGACTCAAAAGTCAAAGCAATACACACCCAAGTCGCTATATGATATACAAGTCAAGTCGGTAACATTATTTTCATGACACAACTCGCTGACTTGTTCAATAACAAGTCGCTAGGTCACCATAATCACACAACTCGCTATAAAGAAGGTACACTGAATCTGGACAAGACCAACTCGCTGTGAAGAATAACCATAAGTCGCTAATAAGATTTCCGACCAACCTTAGACCATGTTCTTGGCAAACCCAGAAAAAGCACAAAGAAAACATTTTTTTGACCCATTTGACCATAAAAACTTGACCAGTTATGACCATCCATAACCTTAACAAACAATACAGAATTTATCATAAAAATGACCAAAGATGATGAGTAGTTACAAGACTGCAGTTTTGACAAACACATGACACCAAAACAGATGTAATATTCATAGACCATTGGACATAGACCAAATAACACATGTGTAATATTCGTTTGACCAAAACAGATGTAATTTTCCAGCCACTGAAACTAGTACACCAACAGTTTAAACACAGTACAAAACCGCAATAAATCATCAAAACCACAATAACCTTGGTACGAAACCACACAAATCAATACAACACAAAAAACCCTGGCTCTTGATACCAATTTTAGGATCGAATATATTATTGTGTTGATGATTCGGGTGGTCTTGGATGATCAAAATACATGTTTGCCATTAGAGAGAGAAGTAGAGAGTTGGGTGTTTTCTTGCTAGAGACTTGGTATACAAAAGTATGGAATGTTAGATTGAAAAGCACCACCCCTTCCATGGATGGAAGGGGTATTTATACTTACAACCAATACGTCCTCCTGTCGGACTGTGGATCAGGCATACAGTGGGTAAAGACCCGTCCTTCCTCCACGGTGTTGCACTAAACTAAACTACGCTAATAACTAACTAATAAACTAACAAATAACGTAACTAATGATATGTCTACGAGCTAACTTATGCTAGATAATACTTGGGGTGACCAACACTTCACTATGGAATTTTCCAATTCCTAACACATTTCACCTGAGTTGCCTAAGAATTATGCTTCTAGTTCCTCTAAACCGCAACAAGCAGCTACTTCTACTCCTAGCACCTCTAGGATTGGTTCAAAAAATATGTCAAAACCAAGCATTAAAATTCAGAATTCATATGATATGAATGACTTGTGGAAGAACTATTATCTAGAAGAAGCTAGGAAAAAGGCACAGATTCGAAAAGATGGAATTTTAGGTGCAAGACCTAGGGTGATGCATTCCATGAGATTTCAAGGCACTGCTAGTAGTAGTAAACCATTACCTAAGAACTCTCAAAAGACTAGGGGTTGGCTTGCATCTAAGAGTAGTTATATGAAGAAGAATGCTAAGCATGTAGAAAATGAGACTAGAAATTCTGAGTCCTTTCCGAATAAGAAACATTTTCCTAATTCACATGCTAAGGTACAATCCACTAAGGCTACTAACATGGCTAAGGTTCAACATGTTATGAAGCAAAACAAACCTAAAACTTCACCTAGATGGATCCCAACTGCTAAATCTTTGGAGTCTAGGAATAACGATAAGTCTACCAATGTGCATAAGAATGTCACCAATCCTAGAACTTGCCATAAGTGGATTCCGTCGGGTAAAATGTTTAAGGATGTTGGACTTAGGTGGATTTATACCGGAAAGCTGTTTACCGATGACATAATCAAGGTTGACCGTGAAACCCCAAAGGGTTTGGATACTAATGTCACTAACCAAAATATATGCAATCAAGTTTGTAATATTAGTACAGGTAGTCCTTACTCAGTTGCAGATACTTCAATCCTTCACTACATGGACTGGCTTAAAGTATGGATTACAAAGGAATTGATATCTCATAACTCACGGGTTCAAGTAACTCAATATTGATATTCATTCGGCTATGACATTTGTTCACATCAGTTCAGGCCTCGTACTTCAACATTATGGCGTCTGCAGATAACACTTCAGGCCCCATTCCTCAAAGAAAAGAAAGGTGTACGCTTCAGTGCGCTTTATCTTCAGAAGAAGAGAAATCTTCATGTTTATGACCATTCTCATCGACATTCTTCATCAACAAGCTTCATGTTTCTCCCATGCTCATTCAGTCATCAAGTGGATCTACGTTCATTGGTGTATATTCTTATTCACTTGCTCAATCAAAAATGGCAAACTTCATATGCAATTTTTAAGGGGGAGAAGAGTGAATATACAACATGTTGATGGATGCTTGTATTATGGTCATATTACTCTCCAATGCCTAATGTTTCACTTACTAAGGATAACTGGGATTTATTATTTATTTGGGATTCATTGTTTTAAGATATGCTTGATGAGTACTTCCAACCTCCAACGAATGTTGTTTATCCAGTTCCTGAAGCTCTTGCTCTGGTTCATGATGACTGAACTGGTTCTCCATCTAAGAAGTACATCTCAAACTACTCGAGAAACCCAATCTCCAGTTATTCCTCAAGGTGTTGATTTTGACTATCGTAATACTGCAGTTGCACTGTTGAATAATGATCCGCTCTTTGGTATTCCTTTGCCAAATCTTCACGGATTATTGTTCCTTTCATTGTGCACGCTATAAATCAACCACATGAACATTAAGGAAAATGACTACCTTATCCGATCGAAGACATTATTGGTGAATCTTCCAGATCAGTCTCTACATGTATACCTTTAGGAAAAATGCATTGAGGTTGAGGAATCATTTGTTCCGGTTCATTCAGTGGGTCAATGTACATCCGATTGTATGTTGTTTATTCACGTTTTGGGAATTTGACACAAGTTGATTACTTCGGAGTTAATCATTTATCACTTATTTGAGATTGACGTTGACTTTCACAAAGGTGTGTTCTTATTTGATAACTTACTCGGGCATAAGAATTTGAGTTGAAGACTTGGTTTATCTAGTTACCAGCTGTCGGGGTGGATGGTTGAAGACCTGGTTAACTATCACTTTTCGGAGTTACTTTGTTTTACTTAGTGTCACACGCTATGACGGTGTGGATAATCGCAAGAGGTGTTAATGTCTCATACTTTATTTGAGTAGTGAGTACTTAGAGATTTGCTTCAAGCATAAATTCTCGACACCGTACTTCCATCATTAGTGCAAGCTTGAGATACAAATGCGGGGAATTCATCTTTAGTTTCAAGTTTGGGATATCGGGTTTGCTTCTTCAGTGGTCACGTCAAATTGTCTACGTCTAGGTTGGTTAAGATAGTCAGAGAGAGTTTCTACAGCAGTTGATTCTCACAAGATTCATTTGAGCTTATTGTGTTCTTCTCATAATATTTCATGGATATGAGTATGTTATGTTTTGCTGATTCTGAGGTATCAAAACCATCAAGGGGGAAGGAGACATACATCTAAATGCACAACGAGTACACGCGATGAACTTAATACTTCTTTTATATTGAAGTTATTCCGGGGAGACAAATGTCATAACCGCAGAGAAACTCAGTGTCTAATTCGTGGCGTTTGGTGTAGCATTCCAACTATTTAGGGGAAGGATGTATTATTCCAAGTATTTGGGGTAAGTGGTCTCTTGACACTTTTGGTATGTGTTAACTCAGCTCTCAGTGGGAAGAAATATGAGAAGAATGTTTGGAATGTGAGATGATATTGCTGATCTACATCTTCTGTATTATGTATGATAAAGTGCTTGTTGATCCCAGTTGAGCAAACGATCTAATATAGAAACTGACTTGAACAAAGAACTTATTAAGTATTACGCGGAATTTAACACTTAATCTTAAGAAGAAGAATAGTAAATATTCAACACCTCAATATTATTGATAATACGAATACTCTTACAGTATTAGGGTTTTGCAACCTTGAAGTCTTTCGACCTTAGATATAAAACATACGTATATCTAACCTAACCTAGGATCTCCTTTTATAAGCTAAGGAGTCCTATACATTATACAATACGTAACCTACAAGATAAATATCTTTTCCATATTTATCTAATACAATAAACTAAACCGACTATTACAATACTAGCAGCAGTTACATATCATCATCCGTGATTATACTCTTCTACTAGCCGCGGTTTGTCTTCATCCGTGGTTACATCCTTCTGTCCGTGGTTATAACCAACCTGTCCGTGGTTCCAGTACTTAGAGTTATTCATGATCCAAGGAACCTAAAACCCAACAATCCTCCCCTAAACTTGATACATTCCAACAGAATTCTCAAGTTTCTTTTAAGCTCAAAACATCTGAATTGGCGGATGTAGCCAAACACTTACTAGCCTTAAGAATATTCTCATACTTCAGCAACAAATTGTAAGATTGACCATCATAAGGTACTAACATCTTGATACAACCAGGCTTTAACATCTGAGCAATAACTGCTGGATACTTATTCAGTTGAGGATAATCACCTTCTACAAGCATATGAATAATTTCTCCAGAAATAGTTAAAACATGAACTCCACAAGTTTGATATAAAAACCATCTAGTAACTTGACCATTGTAGAGTCCTTGCCATTCAGGTTCATCATGAGTAGGTTCAAATAAAATCTTCAAATGATGATAAACCAGTCTCTCATGATAATCATTTGGATGTACTTCACCAAACTTATTCTTGTAAAGTATCCAAAGATTCATCAAATCATCTCTATCAAAATACTGAAGCATCTGTGAAAATTTATTATACTCATAAATTTCAATGTTGAGTCTTTGAATTTTCCAAACTCCTTCACTTCCATTAAGCTCAAACTCATAAGAAATAATTTAATTACCATCTGCAACTAATTTCAATCTTTTAGAATCAGATGTCTCTTGAACCTCAGATTTTCTCTTTCTTTTACTTTGAATCCATTCATCATCCTTTTTAATCCACTCTTCCTCCTTTTTAGAATTCATTGGACAGAAATCATCATGATTGATTCTCATACATCTCTCATAAATCTCAAAAATTCTTTCAAATGAACACCTACTAAGATTATCATAAACATGTATTCCTGAATTCTTAATTATCTTCATCAATACATTCCTCATCTGAGCAATAGAAGGAGGTTTCTTTCTTACAACTTGCTTCTTTTCTTTACTAACTTTCCTTGCCAATATACCCAAAAGTCTAGCTTTTTCCTCATCATCTAACAAAGCCCATTCTTGTGCAGTATACTCATCACTGATTAATTCAGAAGCTTCAAGATAGTTTTGTGATTCATACCATGTAGCTAACCATCTCTGACTAGCTTCTTCTTCATCTTGCTTTCTTTTCACTAAAGCTGCTTGATCCTCAGCTACAAGACTTTTAGCATACTCTGCATCATAAGCTTCTTGTTCTGCTTTATTTTTAAATTTCAGCACAACCTCTTTACCTTTCCCAACATCAGAATGAACCACTTTCTTCTTCAAAGGTTCACCAATAACTAAACTTTTAACTCTGGGTTTAGTTGCAGTAGACTGAATAGAGAGAACAGGTGCAATGATAGGTGTAGAAACAGATGAGGTTTTGCTTAGATTTATCAAGGTACTTGCAGCTTCTTTCTCAACTTCTTTAGACTTAGGTTGTGATTCAGAGAGAGTTGTGACAATAGTGGAAGTGGTTATAATAGCAGTGGGTAGGATAGTAGTGGGTATAATTGTGATATCTGAAACTGCATCAGTGGTTACAAGAGTACTAACCATGGTTTCAGACATACCATCAGTGTTTGTGTCTTTCACTACATCTTCTACAACATTCTTCACAATTTCAAGAACTGCTTCATTCCCATCTTTATCAGATACCAAAAATTCATTATCTCCACTATCAACATTTTCATCCATAGGTACATCAATAGATATATCACCAGCCTCCCATGAATTCATGCCTTCACTCCTCCCCTGTTTGGATACATCTTCCACATTCAGAGCCGGAGAAGAGTCCGCCATCTTTTTCTTTCTTCGCATAGCTTTTAAAACAGCAACTCCAGGTCTCCTTACTTTTTCCAAAACCAACACTCTATGCTTCAATCTCCTAATATCCTGTCCCTGAAACACAGACAACTTCTGTAGACCTGAAATTGTATTTTCCATTTTAGCACACTTAGCCGTCAATTCATTGAAACGTTCAAGAATATCCTCCCTACTTCGACCTGTGTTAACTGGTCCGAGAGGTGGTTCATTGGAAAAGTCATCTTGTAAAAACTCATTAACCGTCAATTCAATGTCAGGTTCCAATCTATCCTCATCACATCGAGCTGTGTTAACTGCTCCGAGAGGTGAATCCTTGGATATAGTAGACATAGCACCAGACCTAGACTGATCATCTATGCACCCTGTAGCAGCCAGTTGGCTAGGGATTCCTCCACCTGTGTTAAGTTCCAAGGAACTCTCCACATTAGGAGTTGCCAATGGTTGGGTCTTATTTATGGTTCCACTATCCTGACCAGCAACAAAGCATGAATCAGTAGTAGAAGCCCTTCCAATCATGTCACCTCCACTCCATGTGACAACCTCATTAACAATACCACTAACACTAGCCTGAGGTAGCTTAGTGCCCTTCTGTCTCCTAGTCCATACTATAGGTGTAACAGTGGTTTAGTTAGAACTATCAGTGGATACAGCAACAATAGGTTGAGACACAAGACCTTTAGCAACCTCAGGATCAGCAGGCAAAGTAAGCATGTGAGGAAATAAAGGAACATCTCTAATTTGTACATTCTGTGGCTGATTCCTCATATGAGCAAAAACCTTAGGAAGCATATGATGTACTTCATACTCCCTAGTATGTTCAACAGGTTCCTCAATTTGATGTTGCACAAGCAATTGAACAAACCTAGGATACAAATAGTATTTACCCTTCTTCCTAATGTTTTGTACTAACCCCTCATAAATCATCCTAGACCAATTAAACTTCCTTCCATCAGATAAACAAATAATAGCAGTAGCAATTTTTTAAGGAAAGTCATTAAAACCTGTGGTCTTATTACTCATACACATCAACAAGGTGTGAATTAAAAACTTCCATTGTTGTGAAAACAAACTCTTAAAGAATTGTACCTTTTCACCCCTATGTGTATATCCTAATCTCTCTAAACCAGCAACAATCTCAACATCAGAAAGATTATCTACACCATCAGCATCATCAAACTTCAAAACTTCCCTAATGATCTCCTCAGTAACAGAAATAGCATGCGCATCCACAGCAGAACTAAACACCTCCACGCCATCAACCTCTTCAAGTGTAGCATTCCTCCAGAATTGATGTATGTAGGCTTTAAGAATGGTGGGTTTAACTGTTAAAGCATAGTGAATGGGACAGTGAACTAGGAAATCGATCATTTGATGAAACCCTTAAGATCGAGCATTCTTGGTGAGGATTGCAAGTAAGTTATGTGAAGTGGAATACTTTTCAGCCATTGTGATGAATGTTATGTATGATGTGGGTTTTTTGAATTATGCAAAGAAAGTGATTAGGGTTAAGGTTAAGCGCCAATTGGAAGTGGTTTGAGAATCAAATAAATGATCCGTCCATGATTTGGGGAGAGTGATATAGATTGGTCAATGTTACCAAACAGCCCCTGTAATATCCAAAACCAAGCACCATGCTATCGGCGGTTCCAGAAATGCTATTCGCGGTTGAAACATACCATCAGCAGATACATTGGATCACTGCTTCCAAATAACCAAGAGATATAGCAAGTAACTCTGTGTCACAATAAGGGAGTTCTCACAAAAATATGAAGGATTACAATTTTTTTTTCAACTAACACAAGCAACTAACACACCAGCTCCTTATGCACACAAATCCTTCATACCTGCAAGACACAAACACAAAACCAACACAGAGAATAAGGTTATTGTTGTCAGTGGTTAGTAAGAATCAAAAGTGGTTCCATAAGACCTATCCGTGGTTTGAACAGGTAAGTCAATATGGTCAACTTCTAGAACTAATTCAGTCCAAAGCCCAAGAAACTCATTAACTCTCCAACCACATTTAACCTGCCCCATATTTACTTCCATAGCCCTTATTATTGCTTATAAAAAGAACCCTTAATCTCATATAACGCACACACCAATCAAAATCAAAACCCTAATTTCTCCAAAAACCCCAATAATGAGCAGCTCCAACCCAATCAGTCTATCATCAGATGACAACACCTCCTCCAACAGCAGTCTGGAGAGATGGAAAAAGATCTATTTGTCAAGCAATCCAAGCAAAGGAGAAAATAGTTCTTCTTTAAGTTCGTATGTATCACCCTATGAAGATACAGACGAATAAACATCTTCCAAGGCAGTCAGTGCACCTCCCGTTGCTGTGGATCTAATATCCTCCTCATCCTCATCATCAAGTGAAGAATCAAATCCATGGCGATTCTACGTTCCTCCACAAGAACCAAGACCATTAAAATCCCCATTTCTTCCATCATCGGAAGATGATAGTGTGGTGAATCCATGTGAGGCTTCTGAAGACTCTGATGTCTCCTCTAAGAAGAGAACTTCAAACCCCAAACCTTCATAATCCAAACCCCAATCAAAACCACGAGCAAGAAATCCACCACTCCCAAAGAACAGAGAGGTGATTCTTGGTCTTTATGCACCAGGTTGTGGTGCTTCTTCACACATCGTAAAGGGGAAGGGAAAAAGGAAAATGGAATGATGCTTTTTGGTGAAACCAGTAGATGCAAGTATAATATGACTATGTCCTTTGTGCTTCATCTACTGTATGCATCTTCATCATCTTCATTTGCATCAATCCATCCTTCCCATTTTGATCCTTAGCTGCTTTGTCATACTGGTCATGCATATGAAAAATGCATATCCAGCAATCATGCATATCCAACATCTGAGGATAGTATTAGGAAATCATGTATAGAAGTAGTCTTTTAATTTGTACTTGAAGTTGCATTGTAAGCTGTAAGCTGTAAACTGTTTTGATGAACGAAGGAACAATTTAACTTCAGTACTTCTTTAGCTTCTATAATGAGTTGTCTTTTATCTGCAAAATGGTTAGTAGAAACACAGAACAACCAGCAGTGGATTGAACAACGCTATCAGTGGTTAGAAACAACACTATCAGTGGATAGAAACAGAGATAGCAATACTAAGATTACATAATAACAGTCCAGTACTTATACAAACTGATACAAAACAATTTGAGAGTTTAGAGATTAATCATTCCAATACTAACAACAAGATACTGAAACCTCCCCACATCAAAAGCTTTGGTGAGAAGATCAGCAACATTGAAATTAGTATGGATTTTTACCATTTGAATCAACCTTTTCTCATTACAATCTCTAATAAAATGATGCCTTATCTCAATATGTTTAGTTCTAGAATGTAAAACAGGATTTTTAATAATGCATATTGTACTGTTATTATCAATGTAAATCTTAGTATGCATAAAATTGTACCCAAGATCCAGCAATTGATTCTGAATCCAAAGAACTTGACCACAACAACTAGCAGCAGCCACATATTCAGCTTCAGTTGTAGAATTTACCACAATAGTTTGCTTTTTACACTGCCAAGAAATTAATCTGCTTCCCAAGAACTGACATCCTCCAGTAGTAGACTTCCTATCCAAACTAGCTCCAGCATAGTCACTATCAGTGTAGGCCACCAAGTCAAAAGGGGAATCCTTAGAGTACCAAAGGCCCAATTTAGGATGACCTTTCAAATATCTAAAGATCCTCTTAACAGCATTCATGTGTGAGGTATTTGGTGTGACTTGAAATCTTGCACACACACATACTGAGAACATAATATCTGGCCTGGATGCAGTAAGATACATCAAAGATCCAATCATGGATCTGTACAACTTCAAATCTACTTTGGGACTTCCATCATCTGGTAGCAGAGGTTTCTGAGTCTCCATTGGTGTACTTGCACTCTTTACATCTTGAAACCCAAACTTCTTTAACACATCTGCTACATACTTGTCTTGACTAATGAAGATACCATCAGTCCTTTGTTGAACCTGTAGTACCAAAAAGAAAGTGAGTTCTCCCATAGAACTCATCTGAAACTTATCATGCATAAGTTTCTCAAAATCTCTGCATAGCTCCTTGTTAGTAGAGCCAAAGATGATGTCATCTACATAAACCTGAACCAATAAAATATCATCTTTGTGCTTTCTAATGAACAAAGTTTTATCAATCAGTCCTCTTTTAAACCCATTGTCCATCAAATAAGTAGACAGACATTCATACCATGCCCTAGGAGCCTGATGTAGCCCATACATGGCCTTCTTTACCCTGTAGACCTTATCAGGATGATCAGGATCTTCAAAACCAGGAGGCTGACAAACATAAACCTCCTCATCAATTGTGCCATACAAAAATGCACTTTTAACATCCATCTGATACACAACAAAATTCTTGAATGAAGCATAAGCCAAAAACAATCTAATAGCCTCTATCCTTGCAACTGGTGCAAACACTTCATCACAACAATTCTTCTTCATCCCTCTTGTTTCTGAACACCCATTTAGTCCCAATTGCCCTCTTCCCATTTGGAAGATCAACAAATGTCCAAACCTCTTGAAGCTTAAACTGTAAGAGCTCCTCTTGCATTGATTCTACCCAGCCTTCTTCAGATAAAGCTTCTTCCACTCTCTTGGGCTCCTTTTGAGACAGAAAACAAGCAAACAGGCAATTTTGCAGATCTTTATGACTGTTTCTTTTGTGAAGTGATTCTGCAAAGAACCCATGTTCAGGAAAGGGTTCAGTGTTCTTAACCCTGCTTCTTGTTTGAACTGGAGTATTCAAGTTTCTAAGTATTTGTTCCTTGGGATGAATCTTGTGAATCCTTGTAGTGGTGATTGGACTTTCATGAATGACAGTTTCCAAATTAGACAAATCAGCATTGAAGAAATCATCCAAGTCTTCATCATCAGTAGGAGTATCAATTTCAATCAAACCAGGCATATTAGGATCATGTGGATAGTCATCATCACCAAATAGTGGCTTTGGATGTGGTCCAAAGAAAGTACTATCACCAGTACTTTTATCCAGGGTTTCACTTGAACTATCAGTGGTAGAAGATGGTTTGTCAGCGGTTACAGTTGGCCTATCAGTGCTTTCAGTAGGCTTAGCAGTGCTTGCAGACTAATTTTTCTTCTTTGCAATTTCTTCTACCAACATTGAGTTATCTTTCAACAACTCATCCTTATCTTTATGATGATCAACATTGCCTCCAGTATTTAGTACATCATCATCAGTGGGACCTTTCTTGTGAATGATGGAAGGAACAGAACCAGCTTTCCACTTTTCAACCAAATAGAACTCCTTTGGAGAATCAGCTTCCTTGGAAGATGTATATGCCTCAAAATCCATTTGTGTACCTGCATTAACATTAGTGGAAGTTCCTGCAATGATAGGCTCATAATTCATAGATTTGGTTAGCATATCAATGTTAAACAGCCAGTCTGGTCCTTTGGTTTCAACACTAGGAGTCTTTTCACTGAATTGAACATGTAGATTCTCTTCAACAAGTCTAGTCCTCTTATTATATACTATAAAGGCTTTGCTATTAATAGAATAGCCTAAAAAGTATCCATCATCTACTTTTTCTTGAAACTTGCCTAGGTAGTCTATGGTATTCAAGATGGTAACAGGACACCCAAAAGGTTTTAGGAATGCAATCATTGGCTTCCTATCATGTAACAGCTCATAGGGGGTCTTGTTATGAGGCTTCACTACCTTACTTCTGTTTTGCACATAACATGCAATTCCTACAGCTTCAGCCCAAAAGGTAGTTGGTAACTTAGACTCTGACAACATGGTCCTAGCAGCCTCAATTAGTGTCCTATTTTTCCTTTCAGCTACACCATTCTGTTGTGGTGTTCTAGCAACACTAACCTGTCTTTCTATACCCTTAGCTACACATAACTGATTCATCACATCATTCTTAAACTCAGTTCCATTATCACATCTGATTACCTTTACCTTATGATTTACTAGATTTTCTATCTTAGTAATGAAACTTTTGAGGATCTCACTAGTCTCACTCTTAGCAGCCAAAAAGTATACCCAAGAAAATCTACTATAATCATCAGTGATAACTAGGCAGTATTGCTTATGTGTCAAACTTCTAACAAAGGTAGGTCCAAATAAGTCCATATGAAGCATAAACAGTGGTTGTGAGATGGTGTTTACAGTTTTGGTCTTACAAGAAGCTCTATGTTGTTTACCTTTTTGATAGGCCACACACAGTTCCTTACACTCAAAAACCTTTGAAGGTAACCCTCTCACTAAGTTTCCTTTTACCCGTTTATTGATTGTTTTGTAATTGAGATGTCCTAGCCTTCTATGCCACAATTTTGACTCATCAACAGATGCTTTAGCAAACAAACGTAAGGACCTATTAGGAAGAACATCTTTAAGATCAAAACAATATATATTTTCCTTCCTTGGTACCCTAAGTTGTATAAACTTCTCATCAGGCATCTTAAACTCAGGAGACAACACCACACACTCAGTTTCCCCAAAAAGTACCCAGTTTTTCTTATCACACATTTGAGAAACACTGAATAAATTGTACTTAAGTCCCTGTACGAAATAGACCTTTTCAAAGTCTAAATTCCCTGTTCTGATTGTGCCTCTGCCAAGTATCTTTCCTCCCTTTGGATCATTGCCAAAAGCCACATATCCTCCATCAAAAGCTTCAAAATCTTCCAGGTTGCTCCCATCCCAAGTCATGTGCCCAGAGCAACCACTATCAAAAACTCCTTTGTCTTTTAGCTCAGTTTGTAGATTGCCCTGCACATGAAATTAAACAGATTAGTTCCTTTTGTGGACCCAAGCCAATACTGACTTGGGTCTGCCCTGTGCACCAAAATATTCAAATTTCTTTAGGTCCATTGATGCACAGTTGACATGTGGTAAAACCTTGGTCTTAGGCTTCCATTGCCAACTAGTTGAGGCCTTAACAGCATAAAAATGATTTCCAACCACTGTGTCAGTTATCACCTTTGGAATTTTTAAAACTTCTTTTGAATCAGAGGTGATATTTTGCTTAACAGTGGTTTGATTCTGCTTAGTCGTGTTTACATTTTGCTTAGCAGTGGTTGGAACCGATTTAGGTGCAGTAGTGACTATTGATTTTGTATTTCCATTCCTCATCAACACTGCTCTTGGAATCATGTTTTTGTTTGGATGAGGGTGTGTAGTCTTTGAAGAGTTTTGATGATTTACCCTCCTCCAATGATTCCATACTTGTGGTCTATTTTTATTACAATTTTTCTGTAAGTGTTCAAAACTACCACATACAAAACAAGCCTTTTTAACACAGTGAAACTCATCACCTAATCTGTTAGAAATTAGACCATTTAAGCTTCTTTGATTTCCCCTAGGTTTATATTGTTTCATCTGTTCCTTAGGTATTTCCCTGTACTCTACTACTTTCTTGGTAATTTTAGCTCCAAATCTAGGTACAAGGTTGACTTGTTGAGAATCAACTTTCTTAATTTTCTCTATCTCTTCAGACTTAGTTGATTCAGTTCTATCTTCCTCAAAGTCTGATTCCCAATCTTCAATTATGGGAGCATCAGATAACTTATCAGAACTTATCTTAGGTGTTTCAGTCTTATGTATCTCTTCTACAGGTTTGTTAAAACTGAATTCACTACTAAATGACAGTTCTTTAGCAGGTGGTGCATGTTTCATCAAAGAGGGTGGTGGCATATTATTGTATCCTATTCCAGAACCCTTTTTCATTAAATGACTCTCTATAGATTTATGAACCATATCAGAAGCAAATTGTGTTTTAGCTACCCTAACAACATGTTTTTCTTTTTCATCTAGGGCTTCTTGTTTTACACTCTCTGCCTCTGCTAGTTTATCTTTAAGCATTTTAATCTCTCTATCTTTAAGATCAATTTCACCACCTAGTATATTGATCTTTTCTACATACTCAAACTCACATTTAATACAGAATTTTAGCTTCTCTTCCACACCCTCTAGACCAACTCTATATCCTAAGTTATCTAGAGTCAATCTCTCTACTTCTTTCCTCATACTCTCAGTGATAGCTTTTTGAGATTCTAAGTTATCAGAACATGATTTAAAAGAACAAGTAGATGTTTTAGAATCATTAGATACCTCAGAATCTGAACCAGAAGATGAAGCATAGGCCATTAGAGCAAAGTTATGCTCTTTTGAAGCTTCACTAGCAAGAAAAGTTTCATTTGGACCTTCTTCAATCTGATCACTCCAGTCATAATCACCAATCCCATCTTGAGCAACCAAAGCTGAAGAAGCAGCAGGCTCTTCTGTAGTCTTCTTTATGCCTTCAATTCTTTTAGGAGCTCGACATTCCCTAGAAAAGTGACCTTTCTTCTTGCAGTTAAAGCACTCCATCTTGCTTTTGTCGAATCCAGCTTTCCTTTGACCATCATACTTAACCTGTCTTCCAGTCCTCCTCAGAAACTTTCTTGCTTGGAGAGTCAACATTGCCATTTGCCATTGAAGATTAATCTCTTCAAGATCATCAGGATCAATTTGATCCAGATCTTGATTAAGCACAGTAACACTGGTAGTTAAATCAGCCAGAAAAGCACAGATTGCACCATCACTGACATTATCACTAACAGTGGTATTGTTTGCAATAGCCGTGGTTATACCATAGGCAGCAGTGGATACATCTTGTGGGCTTTTGTGATTAGTGGATACAAAAGCAATGTTTTGATTAGCAGAAGATGAGTGAGCAAAGTTATTCTCAGACTCATAAACTTTCAAGTTGTTGAAGCGATTGTCTAGAGTCATCGTAGCAAAATCCTCCTTATTTCTCCACACAATTGTATGAATAGCCCATTCAGATGATAAACTCCTAATGAACTTCAAATTAATATCTTCTTGAAGAAACTTGTAACTCACTGACTTCAGTTGGCTGATAAGTTTTTGAAGTCTATTGTATGTGCCATCAATCTTTTCTCCACTAAGAGCAGTGAAGGTTTCAAATTGATGCTTGAGCATATTCATCCTTGACTTCTTAGTAGCTTCATTACCAGCAAACCTTAATTCAAGAGCATCCAATAAATCTTTAGCAGACTCATATTGATCAAAGTCCAAGGCAAACTCATTAGGTATTCCCATGGAGAGAATACTGTGAGCTTTGATCTCCATTTTCCTTTTAGCTTTATCAGGTTCACTAACAATAGCTATCTCTAGTCCATCCTCACCCTTCTTAGGAAGAGTGTCTCCTTTTTCAACGACATCCCAGAGAGCATAATCAATCATACGAATGTATTGCCTCATTCGCATCCTCCAGATTTGATACTCACCATGCTTGAGCATGGGTACCTTAGAAGCAGTTACCATGTGAGTTTCGTCAGACATCTTAACTTACTTGAATAAAGCTTAACAGACTTCTTCTTGGTTACAGTTTCTAGATCACAAGCTCTGATACCACTTGTTGATCCCAGTTGAGCAAACGATCTAATATAGAAACTGACTTGAACAAAGAACTTATTAAGTATTACGCGGAATTTAACACTTAATCTTAAGAAGAAGAATAGTAAACATTCAACACCTCAATATTATTGATAATACGAATACTCTTACAGTATTAGGGTTTTGCAACCTTGAAGTGTATCGACCTTAGATATAAAACATACGTATATCTAACCTAACCTAGGATCTCCTTTTATAAGCTAAGGAGTCCTATACATTATACAATACGTAACCTACAAGATAAATATCTTTTCCATATTTATCTAATACAATAAACTAAACCGACTATTACAATACTAGCAGCAGTTACATATCATCATCCGTGATTATACTCTTCTACTAGCCGCGGTTTGTCTTCATCGGTGGTTACATCCTTCTGTCCATGGTTATAACCAACCTGTCCGTGGTTCCAGTACTTAGAGTTATTCATGATCCAAGGAACCTAAAACCCAACAGTGCTTCCGGTTAGTGATTCATGTACATAATGTAATGATGATTCTGATGAGATCGCAACCATCAGGGAAGAGATATGTGACATCAGGGTCGCACAACATATTCACATGATCGAGCTTAATCAGTTATTCCAGAGTTGACATCCGCAGAGAAGATCAGTGAGTCAACCAGTTACTGTGATGTCGTTGTCTCTACTCTAGCTGGGTACTTGTGTACATTATGGGCTGATTGGTTATATAGAAGATAACGGGAATGCACTTAGTAAAATGAAGATGTTGATATATTGTTCCCCTGAATAGACAACTGGTCAATCTCGAAGAGTAATGTGTACATCGGGGATGCACAACAGGTTCATGTGATCGGACCTCATTAGTTATTCCGGATTTGATAACCACTGAGACGATTAATGTTTCAACTTGTTACTTGGTGTTCTCGTGTTCTTCAAGGTTCTGAGCTTCATTCAATGAGACCGCTTTTCATTCATTTCTACCTCTTGGGGAAATGGTCTTTATTCTTAGTTTGTCGATTTGGGGGGAAGCTACCAAAGTCTCACTTTCAGAAGGCTCAAGTTCTGACGACGATTCAAGAGCCTCGAAAGCTTAGGTGGTGAAAGTTTAAGAGATGATGACTTCTATCTTCTACAAAGTGTTGTACGATATCCTTATCTCGGGTACTCGTATCATCATCTTCTTAAACTATTTCTCTATCATTGTAAATATTTTTCAAAAAGCAAAATACAAAAATATAAAACCTACAAAAACAAAATAGAAAAATATAAAATCAACAAAAGCCCATAAAAATCAGAAAATTGAAAAATAGCAAAAATATGTTTTCTCAAGACATGTCTTCTGGTATCGATAATATCTACGGTCTTAGAAATGTCAACCAATAATGGCACGGGACTTTAGATGAAGTTCGAGCAGGAGGTGTAAATATTTCTTTTTAATCATGTCGCAAAATATGGCTTACAGTTATTTCAGACTGTAACTCGGGCTTCAAATGATGGCTTGCTATTATTTCAGATAGCAACCCGTTCTTTTAAAGGAAAGAAAGTGCTGCGCTAAACCTATTTTCAAAATATTTCGTGCACTTATCCTAAAACAAATCGAGGAAAGTATGTCGAAGGACTGCTGTTCCTACTCAAATATTTTTCCTTCTAAAATTCTTCAGAAAAATATTTGTTTTAACAAAGTGGTGGAAAATGAGTTGCTTGAAAAACAATCAGCTTCAGAATGTTCATAAAATTGAAAACTCAATCAATAACTTCTGCGCTTTTAAAATTTTCAGAAAATGAGTCATTGATTGAGGGGGAGAATGTTTTCAAATCTATATCATCTAACGAGATTATCTAATTATCCTATATGCTTAATTGAAAATGATGTTAACCTACGTTGAAGGACTAGGTGCCTAGGATATGATTGTTAGGATTAGATGATTAGAGTTTGATAAACACATTATTCCCATGCCATATATAAATTGATTGACATGTTGGATTGACTTTTATTAGTCGATTACTGTTTGGGTGATGTCGACCACCATATATATGTATGTGTGTTCACTAACACATGCAGGTATTTTGGTATATAAGAATGTTCCCGATCCGGATCCCACAATTGAAGATGATTGGATGCCGAAAGGAAAGGGTAACTATATCTTGGGTTGACAAATGAAGAAACGGAGCTTAATTGGACTTCTATGGAGAGTTGGCATGGAAAAATGCAACATAAGAGGTCTCACTGCATCAGCAGATGGTTTTCTTCATCAGCAAATGAAGAAACGAAGCTTAATTTGACCTCAGTTGGCATTAAAATGCAACGTATGAAGTCTCACTGCATCAGCAGACAGTTTTTCTTCCAAGCCCTACAGCAACAACATAAGCTTCTCAACCACCTAACGTATCTTTGTGCAGGACAAGTAGTGGATGATAACATTTTTTAAACAATTTTAAATAATATTGTTTTGAAAAATGGAAAAATATTGGTTTTGAAAATAAATTGGACTTAATTTTGAAAATCACCGGACTTCATTTTATCAAAACTTAAGTCACTCAATCATCGATTGATGGAGAGAGTGATTTAAAATAAAATATTTTCAAACGATATTTCTTCATAAAAGTCCGGATTGTACAATAATAAGTGGTGATCTAAAGATTTAATGTTATGTCATGGTATGATTTTCTTTAAAACTCAAAGATCTTTCAAAATGAAACTTTTTCTGTTCTTGTTTGATTGTGAAATTGTTTTATTTTACTTAAAGATCTCTTAAAAACTATCATACCTGACACTAACAATCTTTAATGTCTTAAATTGATCCTTATCAGTCATTTTTCAAAATTAAATCTTGCCACGTCTTTCCCCTAAAAATTTTCTAAATAATTTAAATCAATTGGGATCACATGTGACAACTCGCAATTTCAGGTCATTTCTCAAAACAATTTATGCTTTACAATTTCAACATTTATCGTAAACTAGGTTTACGTGTTCCAAATTCGCGTAACCTTAAAGGTTTAGCGGCGAATTCATGATCATAACATCACGAACATTTCATATGGACTAAGATTAGTCTACATTTCATTCACATCATTTGCATCACATTAGTTCATTCACGACATTTCATTTCACATTTATCGCGTAATTTTTATATTAAATAAACGTTATCGCGTGAGTTATTATTTTGTATATTTAATCCATTACTTTCAAAAATGATCCCGAGGTATTTTTAAACTTACACTTAGTTATAAAAACTATATTTTTAGTTTTCCTAGTGTTTCAAATTTATTTGGTACATAAATCGTTAAAATTATATTATTACGTCGTTTTTATTAAAAATTATACGATAATTATTTTATCACTCAATTTTCACAAGGAATGTATTTTTACAATTTTTATTATCTCATTACATTCTATTTTGATCTATTAAAAACTTACTCGTACCAAAAAGTTACAATATTCTACACTTTACTTACACATTTCTTAAAATTACACAAATAATACATATACTTTCATTTAAAAAAAAAATATAAATATCTACATTCCCCCCCCCCCCCCTTGGCCGACCAAGGGGGAAGGGCTTGCATTAATGGTGCATGGTTCATTAATTTTATGTTTTCAAACTTACATAAAAGTCTTCCTCTATTATTTTTCTCATTCATTTCTCATTTCACAAGTATTAGCTAAAATCATTTTCTCTCTTCTTTGGGTCCTTCTTCAACCGGTTCTACATCAAGATCACAAGGGATCATCTTCAAAAATTTTCTCAAGTATTTTACAATCTAGTTTATACTCTATATAAGGTTTTGAAATAAAAACCAAGAGTATTTAGGTTTAACCTTGTCACTTACACCTCATCATATTCACTTGTAAGCATGTTTCTTTCATTTTCATGTTTCCTTTTCATTTCTTATGTATCTTTTCATTTTTGGAGAAACATGCAAGACATATGTGATTTATACCATTTTTCATGATTTTAGAGTATATATATATACATTTGGTCATCCTATAATTATCCCCATGGTATTCATTGGACTTGATGGTGATTAGGAACCCATGACACCCTAAGAAGGTGTATGGTAGGATTAGATTAGTTTTGGAGTTGATTTGAAGGGATTAGAATAGGTTTTGTCCGAGAAAAACTATTTTCGATAACTATAAAATAGGTTCTGTCTTTGTTTCGATTTTCTGGAAAAACCGACAGTAGGTACGACTTTTTGGCCTTGATATTTAGAAAATATACTTTAAAACGAATCCGTGGCCGCTTGAACGGATAAAAACGGACTTATAACGAAGAAGTTATGGATTTTACAAGTTTGACGACGAAATATATTATTTTCAGAAATTTCAGCAACATATTTTTAGTTTGTTCGAGTCAAAAACGAGCCTTAAGCTTCACAAATTATTTCGACTTATCAAAAATATATTAGTTTACTTCGATACGAAGCTAAGGACGTATTATACGTAGAAAACGGATTTGAAACGACAAAGATATGCACGTTTTCATAAAATTGCCGTAACTATTATTTTCTGAAAAACTATATTATTTTACGATACAAGTGTTACGGTAGCTGTAACGTCCATGTTGAGGGCTGTTTTTAACGAGGTTGTGAAACTTTTTGGAACGAAATGTCTTCTAGTAAAATCAAGTTCACCGGCCATATTTTTCAAAACAACAAGCTGTTTGTAAAGCGGAGTTATAGTAAATTAATTACGGATGTTCAAACTTGGCCGAAACTCATTTTCTGCACAACAATTAGCCAAAACCACCATCTGTAACCCTTATTATCTTTATGTTCGAGACCTTTTTGGACGAAAACTCCTGAACTGAAACTTTTAGATATCGATACAAACTTTCCAAAACCGTCGAGTTCGTTCTCTAACGATTGACGTACACCGTTTTACGACTAGTTTTCCAAAGCCATTTTTGTTAATTTCATGATATTTCCGACGACATTGTTTTGCGACGAAAAGTGATAATTTCACCATAAATCATTATAAAACCATTGTAGGATGACATTTTGACGTAAAAACATGTAAAGTCATTTTTGAAGGGTCAAGACGTCAAAAGAGTATTTTTCGACGATGAGTAATATTTTCAAAACCCGCAAATGGTATAAATAACATATGAAGTGCATGCATAACATTACATTGCAACTCATGACATATCATATCATTGATAATAGGTCCCGGTTAACGCATCACATTATACCTCGGTGTACTCACTTTTGTCATCATTCCAGTTATCCAAGTGAGTTTTCATAGCCCCGTCGTATACACTTTTAATTATTTTCAAACCTACGGGGGAGAATACATTGCACAACATTTTTATTACGATACCAAGTACATTAAATTCATTACATTGCTTAAGTTACCACATTTGCCAATTGAAAGTCCCCATTACCTGAACATGAACCGTTAATCTTTGAAGCGAGGATGAGTGGATAGATCTATCGAGGGTGACGCCTCCATCCGAGTTGGTGAATCCCAACTTGTCATACGGATGCATTTCATTTGATAACATTACGGAGTTGTCTGGCAAACACTCTGCAGGGGCATACATTATTGAACAGTCTAGTTTCGGGGTCATGGGCTTATAGCAATTGTAACATTTTTACGTGACATAATTGTCATGCCTGGAACATTTTTACGTGACATGATTGTCATGCCTGATCTATACTTGCGTAGTCGTATAAAACATTTACATAAACCTATGAATTCTCACCAACATTATTGTTGACCGTTTTTAGCAATGTATTTTCAGGTAACTGAGGCATTATCATCATGACATGGTTTAGGGACCTACATTTTGAGTCGCGGCGTCGACTTACATTATTGTACATTATGGCACTTTATTTCAAAACCATCGTTTGGACATGTAATATATTTGTATTTCCGCAAACTAGATAACTTTTGGGACCAATGTTGTACTCTGAATGTTTTTATGAAATATCCAACGATGTGTTTTTAAACGACACTTTAGGTCGTTCAATATAACTGTGATTGTGGTGCTATGACAGTCAATCCCCCAGGAATTCCATTCCGCTGCAAAACAGGTAAGTTGGGGGTGTGACATCACAAATCTCAAAAGGTTTGAAATTTCTGATCGGGGGAGAGATCGTGATTTAAATCTCAAATCGGTGTTAAAGGGTGATTGTTTCAAAATCAGTCCTTCCTTCACGTGCCAAACGATTTTGAAATACATAATGCACATGATTGTGGAGGAGCATTTAACTATAAACCATAAGAGAATTTAAACCATGCATATTTTCTCCCATGTCTTCTAAACCTATTTAAATCACTTGGGATCCAAAATCTCAAAGGATTTGATATTTTTGATTGGGGGAGAAAATGTGATTTAAATATGAAATCTGATAACAAGTGATCGTTTTGTCTCAAAAAGTGCAGGCTTCTCTCCCATATGTGCTAAAACGCTTTCGAATCTCGAAGCACATATTGAAGGGGAGCATTTCTAAATATGTTAAGCTATCAAGGTACAAAGGTTTCAACATTTTATCATATGTACCTTGATTGAGTTTGAAATGGTTTCTCTATGGCAAATGTGATCGTGAAAAGTACTTCAAAAACCTCTTGCCTCTATGTGCAAAATGATTTCAAATATCCAACGCACATATTGAGGGGGAGAAGTTACCAAGAAAATCAAAAGGCTTTTTCTAAGGAAATTGTGATCAAAGAAATTATTTCAAAAGAACTCTTACCTCCATGTGCTAAACAATTTCAAAATCATATGCACATGTTGAGGGGGAGCATTTCTAAAAGATCAAAACAATTAAGGTACAAAATGTCTTGATTTTATATCACAAGTACCTTGATTGATTTTCCAAATGATTTTCAATTGGTTTCAGAATGGAAAGAACAATACCAAAAGACCGACCAATTTACTTTATGCATGGAGTTATAAGGATGGTTAGGTTAGGTATTCATTCCCACGATTCCGCCAGAGCCGGAGGGATCTACCCAGGGACAATCCACTAGATAGTGTAGAGTCCTTAGGTATGATGAAAAAAGGAGAAAGGTGAGATATGGGAAGAGTGCCGACTGAGTCTGAGCTAGTACTGGAATAAACCCAACAAGGTTCTAGTTATAAAGTCTCGGTAAGCACTGAAGGGGTTGAAGAATGAAAAAGAAATGAAATGAGAAAAGGGTGAAAAGAAATAGCCCTCCAGTAATTCAACCTTAGAGCAGAAACCGGGTTCAATTTATATGCCACTGGTGATTACCAAGGTAACACTGGTATTGAAGACAAGACGTCATGGACCCAGTGACGCACTGCACTACAACTTCCCAAGCTACTCAAGTTCCTCTTAAAAGGACTTGTTTCATTCTCACGGGGAACCTACATAATCTATCAAATTTCTCTTAGAGATTGTTGATATTGAAGAAGGAGACCCTCTCTCTAGTCTCCGGCATAGGAACCAAATGTGCACTATTGAGTCTAGAGCCAAGAGATCATCCACAATATCTCATTAGGACACAAAATTAATGAATACTTGTTGCTTCACACAATGTGGAAAGTAAGTATATATTGAGAGTCCTACGCATTATCCTTGTGGTATTACCAGAACATCCGAGTGATATGTATAAGTATTCACAATGAAGATGGAAATCCTTCTAGAGCCAACATCAAACAAGCTCTTGGTGGGTGACATGTGACATCTTTTCTAAAGATCAAGCTTGTGACAACTGGATAGAAACGATGGGGCAATTCACTCTTGAATCAACCTTGGTCCAGGAAATGGATTAACGGATACCTTTGAAAAACCGGTTGGTGTGCTCAAACTCTTTTCTATTGCACATCGACTGTGTATTAAGTTTTCAAAATTAAAAGGGTATTTATGATTGAAATTTGATTTTTTCTTATAAAACCTTCGTCGTATTGCAAAACTCTTTCTTCAAGCAATACGCGATTGTTTTCAAATCATTTTTAGTCAATCAGTAAATCTCAATTTGCTGGTTCACTCACTCTGTGTTGTCTTCTTTGAGACGTTCTGGTTTGAGAACATCTAGAACAGCTGTGAAACCCTGTCAAGGAGATTCTTCGGAATTATACCTGATCACAGGCAGTACTTGAACTGATCAACGGGGAACCGTGGGCCGTGTACCTCAATTCAACGAAAGTGATCAAACACACTTTCGTGTGTTTTATTGCTAACTGTTGTTTGCAGGTACATTTGGACGGTTGCAGCTGATCAGAATTGAGGAGTCAATCCATAGCCGCATGCTCACACATCACTTTCACAATCTAAAGAAATCATGATAAGTGCATATCTTCATCAATTGACTCTGATATTTTCAATCCATGCTTCTGCTACACTGCTGGAAATATCATAAATCAACAAAAGCTTCCGCAACTCTGATGAGAAGATATCATGATCCAAAATGTGAGCATGTCGGTCCGAAAGTCACAACTTCACATAATGGCGATGCTATAATGGATGAGCCAGAGATTTGTTGTGGCTGATGATCTCTAACCTGGCTTAATGAATCACCAAACGTGGATCAGCACAATGACCTCCACTAAAAGTACAAAGCACTTGGACTTTGAAGAATCACTGCTAAAGCACAAAGACTGCATACATTGAAGAATTGAAGTCTACGAGCTCGAGCATAAAGACAATGATAGAATGCTAGGATTCAAATTGTAAATCATGGGGTGACCTCCCTTAGGGGGAGATTGTTAGGAATTAGAAAATCCATAGTGAAGAGTCGGTCACCCCAACTCTAGTCTAGCATATGTTAGCTCGTAGACATTACGTTATTTACTAGTTAGTTAGTTAGTTAGTTATTAGTTTTAGTAACACCGTGGAGGACGGACGGGTCTTTACCCACTGTATGCCTGATCTACAGTCCGTAGGAGGACGTGTAGTATGTAACTATAAATACCCTCTACCTCCCAAGGTAGAGGGTTGGACCTTTCACTCAATCTAACCTTTCTTTCTTTGTTTACTTTCTCTCTCTAGAAAGGCTCCCATCTTCCACTTTCTCTCTCTATAACTTGAAACTCATTCGAACCATATTGTGTTATTTGACGTGTTTTTGAAATCCAATATGTTACAAAAAGAACAAGTGATGATGAACATCTATCAAAGAAGATACAATTGAGAACAGATACAGTTGATGAGTTGAGGAACTATCTAAGGGTTGTTGATTTTGAGCATCCTAAGTCAAAAGAAGTTGCTGAGAAGAAGTCTAAGATGTCTACATTTGAAGTTGTAGAATCAAAGGAAGGAGACTATCTTATGTTCCATAGAGAAGATGAAAGCTTTAGAATATTTAATTTGTTATGGGATATACTGCATATGATAGATAGAGAAGATCTGTTTCACCTGTATCAACTAGTGCAAGAATATTTTGAGCATATTCCATCAACTGGAGTTGGCTTAGTCTTGCTGGGAGATATTATAACTATCTGGGAGACAGAAGAAACAAGCACTGATGCAATCTGGAACAACCAAGAAGTTTGGGAGATTACTAGCTGGAGATTATTTGAAGAATCAGGAGTGCATATTTTGGAGTTAGAAGATGGGACCATGATTCACATGCTAGCAGAAAGAAGATATCCACTGACAAGAGATCTTATGATCAGAATGCCAGATCATGGTATAGAGGTCGAGCAAGAGAATGAAACAGCCCTTATGGTCATTGAATTGTTTATCAAATGGATAACTTTGGCTGATGATGATGCATAAATACTGGTATGGTTCTTTATTATATAAATATTTTGAAAAATCAGTACTTTATTCAAAGTACTGCTGGATAAACAGTACTTTCTCAAAGTACTGCTTGCAGCTTAAACCAATAAAAGTCTTTTAATAAAAATAAATAAGCAATTTTTGTAAAGTGCAAAATACTTTTTGAAGCACAAGATTACAGCAACGAATTGTTTTGAGAGTAACACCTAATGGTAATCAACTCATCATGTTTTATAAACAAGAAAGAGTTTGACTCATCATGAGGGTAAGGCTCTAATGTGATTATCAAATCCATTTTTAGTTGACAATTTACTAAAAATTGTATGGTTTTCAACTCACCATATATGTAATAGTGAAGAGTTGACTAGCCCACAAGAAAATGGCTTGTGGTAAAGGCTGTGGAAAAACCATTTATATGGTAATTAGTTCACCATGGTTGCAAGAACTAACTAGTCCAAAAGCAAACGGCTATTGGTAAAGACTTAACAAATTCGTTGATAGCTGATGATTTGCTAAAAATCATATGGTTATTAATGTACCATGGTTTTACACACCTAAACATTGGCTACTCCAGAGTTAATGGCTTTGGTAAAGAGACATCAAAATCCATTAAATTTTCAATGATTCACCTCTCACAGGAGTTAACACACCTGGAAGTGATGAGAATAGTCTGAAACTTTATGATCTAATGTACAATTTGCCATATGTTACTGAGAAGCTGAAAAGATGAAGGTTGATGATAATGATTGCTGAAAAGGATTGCTTATAAAGACTAATTTAATGATAATAATACAAGCACAGAGAGTACAAGACAAATCTGAAGATAAAGACACAATCTTTCCTTGAAGACAAAGATGTTAAAGATAAAGATACAAATGAACTTGAAATCAAGCAAGTAGAATTCAAGTTAGGGGAGGATTGTTGGGATATAAAAGACAAAGTACTGAAGAAAGTCAAAGTGCTGAAGAAAGTCAAAGTACTGCTTAATAAAAGTCAAAGTACTGCTCGCGTCAAAGTACTGCAAAGTTAAAGGACTGCTATGCTATATCGTTTATGGAAAGCTATGTAATTCTAGAATATTCTTAGTTTAGAATTAGTATTACTTGTCGTACAAGGATTGTAATTGTAAACCGACTAGGGTACTCCTTATGCCTATAAAAGGACCCCTAGATTGGCATTAGAGGTACACGCAACATTAGAGAATATTAGAGATACGACTTACATGCAAGTACGATATTAGAGTTATTAGGGTTGTTAGTGAATCTGTATAACAAGCAGGTTCAAAGTTTTAATATAATCTGTTAATACAAATATCGTCATTAAACGTTATTTATATTTTTGATCTTTGCATAAGTTTTGTTAACGACAAAAGTAAATTTAATTTATAAAAGCTTAAAGCTTGTCAAGTTTAATAGATATTTAAACAAGCTTTTTCAAACAATATATTCATCATTCAAGCATTTACATTTATGATTAGTAACATCTTGATATGACTCTAATCATTATGTATGATAGTAGTTTTTAGAATGTGTTAGGTTCTTAAAACCAAACACTACTTAAGCATTTGCATATTTCTAAAAATAGAAATACAACATATGACATCATGTATTACATCATGGAAATCATTGGAAGATTCCATTAGATATTTTGTGTAGATTTGTACTCTTCATATCTTGCACAATCTCACTTAGATAGAGTTGACTTTGGCAAGATTTGATATCTTGGCTGTCAGACCCGGCGGTACCAAAATGGTACACGGGCGGAACCCTTTTAAGGGGTCCGCCGTCCGTGGACGCTCCTGTCCATTTTGGCTATAAATAGCAATGCCAAGCCAAGTAGTTTTTTATCCCTTTCTAACATACTCTCATACATATCTTCTCTCTAACCTTTATAACTCAGTTTCATATCATATTAGTGATCTCTTTTGTAGCAAAGAAGATCAAGTCATATTCAAGCTTCAACGAGAAGTTGGAAGTCTTGTTTGTTTAGTGTTGTATGATCTAGTGTTGATCCATACTTCATTGTTGTATCAAACCATCATAATCTTGTGAGTGTGAGTGGTTAGTATTTTAGTCCTCAAAATACATTGTGTGTGGGAGTAGTTGTACCCTTGGAAAGAACTCGACATCTAGCTTAGTGTCGGAAATAGTGTAAGCGAAGTGTAAAGGTTTTCTCCGCCGGTGAAAGGAGCTTGTTGACTAGTGAAGTTAAACTCTCGAGTGTGAGACTCGGGGAGTGGAGTAGGGTAAGGAAAAAGAGTCCTTGTAGGCCGAACCACTATAAACAACTTGTTGTGGTTTGATCATTTCTTTCCTTATTTACTTATTACACATTGCTTGCATATTTCATTAACATACTCAAGATCAATATCAATTGATCTTTCAATAAGTTTCAAAACAAAGTTTTTAATTGGTAAACTATTCAACCCCCCTTCTAGTTTTCTACAATTGGTACCAGAGCCTCGTTGCTCAAGAATTTCTAAAATAACTTTTATTTTATAAACTTGAAACGATCCATGGATTCTGAAAACTTTAAAGAAGGGCAATCTATGCAAAGACCACCACTCTTTGAAACCAATGGATTTATCTATTGGAAAAACCGTTTTGAAACATATGTAAAATCAAAAGATATAGATCTTTGGTTTATTATTGTTAAAGGAGATTTTAGTTCTACAACAAAGGATATTTCCGTTGATGAACAAAAGAAATTAGTTGCTAAAAATAATGAAGCTAAAATGATGCTTTATAATGCTTTACCTAGAAAAGAATATGAAAGAATTTTTATGTGTGAAACCGCCAAAGATATTTGGGAATCTTTAATTATTACACATCAAGGTAATTCACAAGTCAAGGATAACAAAATTGATCTTCTTGTTCAACAATATGAACAATTTGTTATCCCTGAAGATGAAACCATTGATTGTGGCTTTGCTCGTTTCAACACTATCATTACATCACTTAAAGCACTTGATGAATCTTTTCGTAGTAAGAACTTTGTCAGGAAATTTCTTAGAGCACTCCATCCCAAATGGAGAGCTAATGTGACCGCTATTGAAGAATCAAAAGATCTCTCAATAATGTCACTAGACGAGCTAATTGGCAACCTTAAAGTTCACGAAATGGTAATGGAGAAAGATTCAGAGATCATCAAAGGAAGAAAGGAGAAGATCAAATCCGTTGCTCTAAAAGCAAAGGCGGAATCAAGCGATGATGATGAATCTTGTTCCGGTAGTGAAGATGAGGAGTATGCCATGGCCGTTAGAGATTTCAAGAAGTTCTTTAGAAGAAGAGGAAAGTTTGTAAGACAACCTCGAGAAGAAAAGAAGCCATTCCGAAAAGATCGGGATGATAAGAAGAGTAACGGTGAAAGAAAGTGTTTTAGATGTGGTGATGCAAGTCATCTCATAGGAGAATGTCCCAAGCCACCTAAAAGCAAAAATCAACGAGCTTTTGTAAGTGGTGCTTGGAGTGATAGTGAAGACGATGAAGAATCAAGCAAGGAAGAGATCGCTCTAATGGCACATGAGTCAAATGAGGTACTTTTCGACTCTTCTTATTCTTCTATAGATGATGACACCTTGCAAAAACAATATAATCAATTGTGTGAGCTAAGTCTAAAAATCATAACTAAAAATAAATTTCTAAAAACCAAAAAGGAATTTTTGGAAAATGAAGTATATGAGTTGAAAGAAAAAGCAAAACGACTTGAAAAAGGAAAAGCAAATGACGATGATTGTAAATCATGTCAAGAGCTTAATCTTGAAATAGAAAAACTAAAGCTCACACAAGAAGTTCTAATAGAAAATAATTCTAAGTTCAAAAGGTTTAACAAAAACATCGCTCTTGCCGATGAAATAGTTAAAATCCATAAAACACCAGGAGACATGAATGGGCTAGGTTTTAATGAAGTATTAATTCCAAAGATTCAAAACAAAACGGCCGAAAAGGACGAACATTCTGTCAAAATTGCTGCATTACAGCACGGACCAGACGGAACCAAAATAAGGGTTCCGTCCATTGTGCAAAATGGTACCGCGGGTACTTCAGCAGAACAGAATGTTCGCAATACGGACCGTACTGAATTTGTTAAAGTAACAAAGAAAACCAACGATAATGTTAAACTAAAACCAGCTATTACTTCAGGAGTAGGACTTGTTAAAAATGAATTTAGATCAAAAACTACTCAACAACGATATAAAACTTCTTTTGCCAAACGCCCCTTTCCTAAGAGCAACCACAACGTTCAACCTAACTACCAACACAACGGTTGGAATCAAAGTTTTCCTAGACCATATCAAACTCCAGATTACATGCCATGGAACTCTTACCCATCATTTCCATAC
>BPTQ01000003.1:94947940-94959112 GCA_019973895.1 Chrysanthemum seticuspe | reverse complement strand
GATCCATACTTCATTGTTGTATCAAACCATCATAAATTTTGTGAGTGTGAGTGGTTAGTATTTTAGTCCTCAAAATACATTGTGTGTGGGAGTAGTTGTACCCTTGGAAAGAACTCGACATCTAGCTTAGTGTCGGAAATAGTGTAAGCGAAGTGTAAAGGTTTTCTCCACCGGTGAAAGGAGCTTGTTGACTAGTGAAGTTAAACTCTCGAGTGTGAGACTCGGGGAGTGGAGTAGGGCAAGGAAAAAGAGTCCTTTTAGGCCGAACCACTATAAACAACTTGTTGTGGTTTGATCATTTATTTCCTTATTTACTTATTACACATTGCTTGCATATTTCATTAACATACTCAAGATCAATATCAATTGATCTTTCAATAAGTTTCAAAACAAAGATTTTAATTGGTAAACTATTCAACCCCCCTTCTAGTTTTCTACAATTGGTACCAGAGCCTCTTTGCTCAAGAATTTCTAAAATAACTTGTATTTTATAAACTTGAAACGATCTATGGATTCTGAAAACTTTAAAGAAGGGCAATCTATGCAAACACCACCACTCTTTGAAACCAATGGATTTATCTATTGGAAAAACCGTTTTGAAACATATGTAAAATCAAAAGATATAGATCTTTGGTTTATTATTGTTAAAGGAGATTTTAGTTATACAACAAAGGATATTTCCGTTGATGAACAAAAGAAATTAGTTGCTAAAAATAATGAAGCTAAAATGATGCTTTATAATGCTTTACCTAGAAAAGAATATGAAAGAATTTTTATGTGTGAAACCGCCAAAGATATTTGGGAATCTTTAATTTTTACACATCAAGGTAATTCACAAGTCAAGGATAACAAAATTGATCTTCTTGTTCAACAATATGAACAATTTGTTATCCCTGAAGATGAAACCATTGATTGTGGCTTTGCTCGTTTCAACACTATCATTACATCACTTAAAGCACTTGATGAATCTTTTCGTAGTAAGAACTTTGTCAGGAAATTTCTTAGAGCACTCCATCCCAAATGGAGAGCTAAAGTGACCGCTATTGAAGAATCAAAAGATCTCTCAATAATGTCACTAGACGAGCTAATTGGCAACCTTAAAGTTCACGAAATGGTAATGGAGAAAGATTCGGAGATCATCAAAGGAAGAAAGGAGAAGATCAAATCCGTTGCTCTAAAAGCAAAGACGGAATCAAGCGATGATGATGAATCTTGTTCCGGTAGTGAAGATGAGGAGTATGCCATGGCCGTTAGAGATTTCAAGAAGTTCTTTAGAAGAAGAGGAAAGTTTGTAAGACAACCTCGAGAAGAAAAGAAGCCATTCCGAAAAGATCGGGATGATAAGAAGAGTAAAGGTGAAAGAAAGTGTTTTAGATGTGGTGATGCAAGTCATCTCATAGGAGAATGTCCCAAGCCACCTAAAAGCAAAACTCAACGAGCTTTTGTAAGTGGTGCTTGGAGTGATAGTGAAGACGATGAAGAATCAAGCAAGGAAGAGATCGCTCTAATGGCACATGAGTCAAATGAGGTACTTTCCGACTCTTCTTATTCTTCTATAGATGATGACACCTTGAAAAAACAATATAATCAATTGTGTGAGCTAAGTCTAAAAATCATAACTAAAAATAAATTTCTAAAAACCAAAAAGGAATTTTTGGAAAATGAAGTATATGAGTTGAAAGAAAAAGCAAAACGACTTGAAAAAGGAAAAGCAAATGACGATGATTGTAAATCATGTCAAGAGCTTAATCTTGAAATAGAAAAACTAAAGCTCACACAAGAAGTTCTAATAGAAAATAATTCTAAGTTTAAAAGGTTTAACAAAAACATCGCTCTTGCCGATGAAATAGTTAAAATCCATAAAACACCAGGAGACATGAATGGGCTAGGTTTTAATGAAGTATTAATTCCAAAGAGTCAAAACAAAACGGCCGAAAAGGACGAACATTCTGTCAAAATTGCTGCAGTACAGCACGGACCAGACGGAACCAAAATAAGGGTTCCGTCCGTTGTGCAAAATGGTACCGCGGGTACTTCAGCAGAACAGAATGTTCACAATACGAACCGTACTGAATTTGTTAAAGTAACAAAGAAAACCAATGATAATGTTAAACTAAAACCAGCTATTACATCAGGAGTAGGACTTGTTAAAAATGAATTTAGATAAAAAAAACTACTCAACAACGATATAAAACTTCTTTTGCCAAACGCCCCTTTCCTAAGAGCAACCACAACGTTCAACCTAACTACCAACACAACGGTTGGAATCAAAGTTTTCCTAGACCATATCAAACTCCAGATTACATGCCATGGAACTCTTACCCATCATTTCCATACATGAATCAAATAAATGGTGAGTTTAACCCAAACGGACCCATGAGATATTGGGGACCAAATGCTTGAGTTATTTGCTTCTTAGGTATGCTTGAAAGTTGGATTGGAACCTGATGAATGGATAAAAGATAGTGGATGCTCACGACACATGACGGGCAACAAAAGTCTCTTCTCATCATACCAAGAGTATGACGGAGGTAATGTCACTTTCGGTAGCAATCTCAAAAGCAAAATCATTGGCAAAGGTACGATTGCTCATAACTCCCTAACTATTGAAAATGTTGCTCATGTGGATAGGTTAGGATTTAATCTACTTAGTATTAGTCAACTATGTGATAAAAAGTATAAAGTACTATTTGATGAAAATGGTAGTAAAATACTAAAACATGGTATCACCATAGCTAAAGGAGTTAGGAAAAATAACATATACGTCATGAAAATAGATAAAACATATAATGACAAACTTTGTTTAACAACACTAGACGATAGCTCATCTCTTTGGCATAGACGCTTAGGTCACGCTAATATGAGACTTATACAAAACCTATCTTCAAAAGAGTTGGTTAGGAATTTACCAAAACTAAAATATGACCAACACTTTTGCGACACTTGCAAAATTGGTAAACAAACACATAGTAGTCACAAATCTAAAAATATGGTGTCCACATCTAAGTGTCTAGAATTATTACATATGGACTTGTTTGGACCATCCGCTATAAGAAGCTATGGAGGCAACTTATACACTTTAGTTATAGTAGATGATTACTCAAGGTTTACTTGGACATTATTTTTGAAAACCAAAAATGAAGCTTTTGATAAATTTGAAATACTTAGCAAGAAAATTCAAAACCTTCTAGGTGTCAAAATTGTGTCGATCCGAACGGATCATGGTCGTGAATTTGACAACGAAACTCAATTTGGAAACTTTTGTGATACAAATGGTATAACACATAACTTTTCCGCTCCACGAACACCTCAATCAAATGGAGTAGTAGAATGTAAAAATAGAACAATTCAAGAAATGAGTAGAACAATGCTTAATGAACAAAACATTCCTCAAAAGTTTTGGTGTAACGCCGTTGACACTTCTACATATATTTTAAATAGAGTCTTAATACGTCCTTTCCTAAACAAAACACCATATGAACTTTATAAAGGTAAAAAGCCAACGTTAGGATATTTTAGAGTCTTTGGTTGTAAATGCTTTATTCTTAATACTAAGGATTATCTCACCAAGTTTGACCCAAAGTCTTATGAAGGTGTATTTCTTGGTTACTCTCAAACTAGTAAAGCTTACATTGTCTTAAATAAAGAAACAATGATAGTCGAGGAATCGTTGAACATAACATTTGACGAAAGTCCACCTCCCTCTAAGACATCACCTTTGGTAGATGATGACTTAGTTGAAAGTCAAATAATAAAAAGTCAAATTAATAATAACAAGGAAGATGAACCATTAAATAAGGAAATTATCAACATCAAAGAATCTAAAAGTCATCCTTTAGAAAAGGTCATAGGACAACTTAATCAAAGAACCTTAAGGTCACAAGCCCAAAATCAAAGTAATCATTTTTGTTTTGTATCCACCATTGAACCGAAAACCATAAATGAAGCAATAAAAGATGAATCATGGGTAATGGCCATGCAAGAAGAATTAAACCAATTCGTTAGAAATGATGTTTGGAAACTAGTTCCAAAACCCAAAGATCAAACTATAATTGGAACAAAATGGTTCTTTCGAAATAAAATGGACGAAAATGGTGTAGTATCTAGAAACAAAGCTAGGCTTGTCGCACAAGGTTATAATCAACAAGAAGGAATTGACTATGATGAAACTTATGCACCGGTAGCTAGACTTGAATCTATTAGAATATTACTTGCTTATGCATGTGCTTATGACTTTAAATTATTTCAAATGGATGTTAAAAGTGCTTTCCTTAATGGGTTTATTAACGAAGAAGTGTATGTTGCTCAACCTCCCGGTTTTACCGACTTTGAGAAACCACATCATGTCTTCAAACTCAAGAAAGCATTATACGGCCTTAAACAAGCACCTAAAGCTTGGTACGACCGTCTTAAGACTTTTCTTATTGATAACAAATATACTATGGGTTTAGTAGATAATACTCTTTTTACTAAGAAAAAGGAATCACAAATTATTATTGTTCAAATATACGTTGATGACATTATATTCGGATCAACTTGTCAAGAACTATGTGATGATTTCTCCAAAATCATGCATGACGAGTTTGAAATGAGTATGATGGGTGAGTTAAACTTCTTTCTAGGACTTCAAATTAAACAACTAGAAGATGGTATTTTCTTTAACCAATCTAAATATATAAAAGACATGCTTAAGAAATTTGGTCTTGAAGATTCCAAACCAACTAAAACACCCATGTCCTCGGACACTAAACTCACCAAGGACGAAGAAGGTGAATCCGTAGATAACACTAAATATAGAGGAATGATTGGTAGCCTACTCTATCTTACGGCTAGTAGACCCGACATTATGTTTAGTGTCTGTCTATGTGCTCGCTTTCAAGAAAACCCAAAGGCATCACACTTAGAAGCCTTAAAAAGGATTTTTAGATATATTAAGGGAACAACGTGTTTAGGATTATGGTATCCCAAAGGAACGGGTATAGAAACCATAGTGTATGCTGACTCGGATCATGCCGGTGATTATGTCGATAGAAAAAGTACAAGTGGTATTTGCACTTTTGTTGGACGTTGTCTCACCTCATGGTTTGCAAAGAAGCAAACAGCTTTAGCCATCTCAACTACTGAAGCCGAGTACGTCTCAGCCGGAAAAGCATGTCAACAAGCTCTTTGGATGAAGCAAGCTCTCGTAGACTACGGAATTCATCTCAACGACTTTGTGATACTTTGCGACAACAAAGGAGCCATCGATCTCAGCAAGAATCCCGTTCAACATGCTCGTACAAAGCACATTGAAATCCGTCATCACTTTCTTCGCGACAATGTTCAAAAAGGAAACATTTCAATCGAGAAAGTATCCTCCGAAGACAACATTGCCGACATCTTAACTAAACCTCTTAAACGAGAACCTTTTAATCTTCTTAGACTTGGTTTAGGATTAATCGAACCAAACATGTAGGATAAACATAGCCCAAAACATTAGAATAATCAAAACAAAACAATTTTGTCTTGTACCTGCTACTGTAGCCACGGCACCAAACGACAACAAATACGGAACCAATTTTTTGGTACCGTCTGGTCCGTGGTGTCTACAGAAGCAAAACTGCTATATACAAATCATCCTCTTCCTCAAAACCCACTTTACCAAAACGTGTAAAACTTAAACCAAACTCATTATTGTCATCTTCCCACTCACTAATCACTGAAGATAACATCATTGTAAGTATCCTAACTACATTTCATCTCTTAATTCTGAGTCTAGGATTCTTATTTATGCACAAAACTATCACAAATCATTACATGGGGTTTTATGTATGCTTTTATACCAAATATGAATTCAATTGGCAAATTGCATAACTAGTCATTGAAATTAGGTACTACATTATCATATTGCATAAACAATTCATGCTTCCCACTAATTGATAGATAATAAATATAAGGCCTTATTCAAACAACCAAACACCCCATGTCAAAAGTTTTGAAAAAGCTTCTCACTTGTAGGAAAACAATTTTTTCATTGCTAATACAAATAGAAACGTTAAATTTTCATCACTTGCATGCTCTTGAATACTAAAGGTATTGCATAACTAATATGCATTCCCGAGTATATTCAAATGAAGCCACATTGAATTAGGAGCATTTGGGTTATCTCATGGTATTTGCCAAACACCCCACTAAAACCATTTTTGTGCATAAAATGAGTCGAGATAACCGCAACTCTAAATTGTTTTCATATAGGCACACACTAGAACCAAAAACGTTAAAATTTATTCTTACTTTTAACATATCAATTCTTGTCCTTAGGAATAACCATGGTAGCTGCAAGATTCTATGATCACAAAGATACCCTTAACTACACTCCCAAACACCACAAAACCAAAGGACTTACCAAGGAACAAGTAGAAATATTTAAGAGTCTAGAATCAAGGTATTTCCATGAGGGTTGAACCATTCACTCATCCTTCCTTGAAAATACCAATCTTCGTGAAGAACTAGCCGCCATTCAATTCGATTGTCTTCTTGACATCGATGAACCAATTTGTCCTAGGTTTGTGTTAGAATTCTATGCTAGTGTGACCGGCTTTAGTGATGAAGACGATGATGAATTTTGTCTTAGGTTTAGAATCAACCAAAATGAATACACCATCACCTTAAGCAACTTTGCTCAAGTGTTAGGAATTCCCAACCGAGGAACTTGTGTCTACACGGATAAGTGGTCACTCATGGCTCTTGATACAATCAATGACCGCTCTCTTCCCTACCTAACCCGTTTGGCCGATAAGGATGTCATTCGTGAACACCTTTTTAACCCAAAAAGTGATACAACCCGAGTTACCCGAAAGGGAAAAGAGGTAAACCGAGATCCATATGGAATGGAGCTAAATGAACTTAAGCCCGAATTCAAGAAATGGGAGGAACTACTGAGAGCCAACGTCATTAGCACCATAGGAAATAGGGATCACATAAACGCTTGCCTATGTCACATGCTCTACAACTTATCCACCCGACAACCATTCAACTTAGCCTACTACATAGCTAGGAGAATGATTGATATTCCAACTCAAGGATCGGTTGCTCTTCCATACGGGATGCTTCTTACCCGTCTCTATAGAAACTTCGCACCAATTCCACCAACCCCAAAAGGGATGCACCTCCACTATGAACTCATCCCTCACATCTTTGTACCTTTGAGTGATGCTCGAGTTGCTAAGACAAAAGGCAAGAGAGCAAAACCTCCAACTCCATCATCTTCATCATCAAATAGCTCCGAGGATGGTCTTCCAAGCTCTCATCTTCCACCTCATGAGTATTACGCATCTCTTCCCGAGATTGAGAATGAATCAGCAGAATTCAAGCAAACTAAGGGAATGTTCAAGTGCCTTGGTAGGATGATGAACAAGATTTACAAGAAGTTGGACAAATAAGGGTACTTTAAGGAGTGTTTGGAACAATGCATTATCGTTAATGTTTGATACTATTTAGTTGTTTTTATTATGTAGGATGATAATATAACTTAAAACAATATTGTATGCTAACAATCTCATGCAGGGGGATAGCACAAGTATGCTATCAAATTTTACCCATTTTCACTATATTGTGAAAATCAATAAGCCTTGCTCAAAATCTATGCTCCACTATGTTTATACATGTGTTATTTACTTTTCCTAACTAGAAATGTTTAGTATAACAGCTTTTGAGAAAAATTTCAGGTTTTGGAAATGTCCCCGACACCTAAAAACGTACTCTGTCCATATTTCTGCACTCCACGGATCAGACGGCGCCATAATTTTGGTACCGTCCTTTATGTATTTTGGTACCGCCGTACCTGTACAGGCGGACCAGACGGCACCCTTTTTAGGGTACCGTCCGTGTATGGTTTTGGTGCCGTGGATCCTCCAGGTACTTTTCTGAATTTCGACTCTTTCGTGATTCCAAATTATCTTCCATCAATTATAAATCAATCTTAATTAGTTTATACTGTTATTAGAACTAGTATAATTCACTAAGGTATATAAGAAATCCATTCCCCAACAAAATTCAAAAATTTGAAAATTCCACCCAAGGAGCCCTTTGGCATAAAGGAAGGAACCAAATTTTTGGTACATTCAAATCCGTGGGTAATCTGAATGTTAGGAAATTCCACTCACTAGAACACATTTATTGCAAATCTTTTCTTCTTCACTCCATCTCTCTTGTATGGATTGACTTGGGTGATATGACTAGCATTCAACCCACTTCCAAATCATTAGGAACCTCCTCTCTTCATTGGTTTAACATCAAATCAAACACATTTCTCCACAATTTTTCACTTCTATAAATTGAGAGGTTTTACCATGATCATCCTCACACCTTCTTCATTCTTACTATTATCTAGCAAAGTAAAACCCAAGTCAAAAATGACAAAATCCTCTCCAAAACCTTGCAAGAAGACCGCTAGAATTAGCGTTAGGCCTTGTTGCTTCGTTAACATTAGCTCCTCATCTGAGTCTTCTCCACTCACAATCTCATCTCCCATCCGAGATGATACAAGCCTCACCTTGGCTACACCAAATCAATCACACATTGTGATCACCACTCCACCACCTACAAAAACACCAACTTCACCTCCTCCGGCACCCATCCAAACATCCAAAACACCCTCACCACCTTCACCACCAAGGTCTCCAACTCTCATTCCTATGGAGTTATTTTCAACTCCACCAACTTCACCAAATCCTTTCCTAGAGGACTTGGATGACTTGCCTCCTAGGCCAAATCATCCACCACCATTGCCATCATTTGGCACAATTGAGCGGATTGCTCATGAGTCACCTCGGTCATCACTTGACCCAAACGCCCCATTAGGGCCTAAACCTCTTCTCTTCCACCCCATTCACAAAGACATTCATGGTCCTTTGTATGGGGACCATCCACGTCCCCCATCAATGTCCCCTCATCTTGAGGACATTGAGGAGTGTATGTGGGATGCCAATCCCACTAGAGAGGAGATTCAAGCGGAACTCCACAACCTCCACCAATTCAAAGGCATGGTGGATTCTCACTTAAGTGAGACAATGCAAATGCAAAATGCTTTGCTTGCATCCATCATGACCACTCCAAACATCCCCAACACCACCAACACATCCACCATTCCACCACCACAACCTACCCAAACATTCTACCCTCCAAGGCACGGTTGCTCAACTTGTGAGCAAACGGGCCAAACCGTGGAACGGACCCGGGTTATGGTCCATGACTTCCAAGAAGAAATGAGGTTCATCCTCAACCACATCCTTGAGCGTCTCAACGCTCTTTCCCGTCCACCATCACTTTAGGATGGTTTTAGACTAGTCTTTCTAGTTTTTACTTTATTAGGATAATTTTTATTTCTTGTACTAAAAACACATCATTGTGTTCTCTTTTCATGATCTTTACTCATGAAAAATTTTAACTAATGAATGTTGTTTATTATATTATTGGTGTCATTACATAGTGTTTGGAAATGCTTGTGAATGATCATTATTACTAACAATTTTTTTTGTAGCTTTATTTTCACAATCCATGAATCTTCCCATTAAAGCACCCAATTTAGGGGGAGCTTTGAACAAGGGGGAGATAATAGCTCGGGCTCATTACATTCCGCATAGCCTCTTCTTTTTGTTGAGACAAAAAGGGGGAGAAAATATAGAACTTTGAAATTATTTATATTTGACTTTTCTGAAAAAGTCAAACTGCATACATTTGACTTTCTAAAGTCAAACAGGAACCCTCATTGATAATACTTGACTTTTCTTAAAAAAAGTCAAACTGCATACTTTGACTCTCTGAAAAAGTCAAACATCATGCATCAACTAGTGAATACTTTGACTTTCATAAAAAGTCAAACATCATACACTTGCATTATCATTTCCTTTTCAAATTCTAAAACTAATATTTTTATAACTCTTGTACAAACTTTGTATCTTTTATAAAAATAAAATTTATATTTTGTCCTCAACAAAAAGGGGGAGATTGTTAATACAAATATCGTCATTAAACGTTATTTATATTTTTGATCTTTGCATAAGTTTTGTTAACGACAAAAGTAAATTTAATTTATATAAGCTTAATGCTTGTCAAGTTTAATAGATATTTAAACAAGCTTTTTCAAACAATATATTCATCATTCAAGCATTTACATTTATGATTAGTAACATCTTGATATGACTCTAATCATTATGTATGATAGTAGTTTTTAAAATGTGTTAGGTTCTTAAAACCAAACACTACTTAAGCATTTGCATATTTCTAAAAATAGAAATACAACATATGACATCATGTATTACATCATGGAAATCATTGGAAGATTCCATTAGATATTTTTTGTAGATTTGTACTCTTCATATCTTGCACAATCTCACTTAGATAGAGTTGACTTTGGCAAGATTTGATATATTGGCTGTCAGACCCGGCGGTACCAAAATGGTACACGGGCGGAACCCTTTTAAGGGGTCCGCCGTCCGTGGACGCTCCTGCCCATTTTGGCTATAAATAGCAATGTCAAGCCAAGTAGTTTTTCATCCCTTTCTAACATACTCTCATACATATCTTCTCTCTAACCTTTCTAACTCAGTTTCATATCATATTAGTGATCTCTTTTGTAGCAAAGAAGATCAAGTCATATTCAAGCTTCAACGAGAAGTTGGAAGTCTTGTTTGTTTAGTGTTGTATGATCTAGTGTTGATCCATACTTCATTGTTGTATCAATTTTATGATTGGTGAGTGTGAGTGTTCTAAATACTACCAAACTATGTTGTTACTTCATACCTAGTTGTGATCTAGTATGTTGTGATTTGTTTGTTCTGAAGGTTGAAGAGCAACTTCGAACTTATACTGAACTAGAAGAAACGATGTTTTCTCTAGTGATTATACTATACTTTGACTCAATCTTTCCAATCTCTCTTCTATACATACTCTCATACAATCTTTCCCTACTTTTTGATGAACCGAACTGTAACGATAAATATCGGTTTTACCCGTCCTCGCAGGTGCCTGCCGCCTGGGGAATTTTCCCAAGGCGGGCACATGGTAAAACCATGGCGGCCCAGACTGTCGGTTATATAGTTTAGAACGGTTTCAGTTGAGATAGATTCACTCTAACACGTTCTATACTTCTCATGTTTAGATGTTTTTTATAGATTACCTTAGAAGGTTACT
>BPTQ01000003.1:94838709-94945803 GCA_019973895.1 Chrysanthemum seticuspe | reverse complement strand
ACAATAGGTCACGGTCAGAGGTTGCACCTCATTTCAGTATTGCCATTATATCATCATAAACATTGCAGCAGGTGAGTTTTCATAGCCCCGATTTATTCAAGTTTTTACTTCATTTCAAACCTACGGGGGAGAATACATTGCACAACATTTTTATTACGATACCAAGTATGTTAAATTCATTTACATTGCTTAAGTTACCACATGCCAATTGAAAGTCCCCATTTCCTGAACATGAACCGTTAATCTTAGAAGCGAGGGTGAGTGGATAGATCTATCGAGGGTGACGCCTCCATCCGGGTTGGTGAATCCCAACTAGTCATACGGATGCATTTCATTTAATAACATTATTGAGTTGTCTGGCAAACACTCTGTTGGGGCATACATTATGAACAGTCTAGTTTCGGTGTCATGGACTTATAGCAATTGTAACATTTTTATGTGACATGATTGTCATACCTGTAACATTTTTATGTGACATGATTGTCATACCTGTAACATTTTTATGTGACATGATTGTCATACCTGATCTATACTTGCGTAGTCGTATAAAACATTTACTTAAACCTATGATTTCTCACCAACATTATTGTTGACCGTTTTAGCAATGTATTTTCAGGTAACTAAGGCATTATCATCATGGCATGGTTAAGGAACCTTTTGAGTCGCGGCGTCGACTTATATCATTGTACATTATGGCACTTTCTTTCAAAACATCGTTTGGACTTGTAATATATTTGTATTTCCGCAAACTTTGTAAACTTTTGGGACCTATGTTGTAACTCTGAACGTTTTTATTAAATATCAAACGATGTGTTTTTAAACGACACTTTAGGTCGTTCAATATAACTGTGATTGTGGTGCTATGACAGTCTATCCCCAGGAATTCCATTCCGCTGCAAAACAGGTAAATTGGGGGTGTGACAATGACATTATATTCGGATCAACTTGTCAAGAACTATGTGATGATTTCTCTAAAATCATGCATGACGAGTTTGAAATGAGTATGATGGGTGAGTTAAACTTCTTTCTAGGACTTCAAATTAAACAACTAGAAGATGGTATTTTCTTCAACCAATCTAAATATATAAAAGACATGCTTAAGAAATTTGGTCTTGAAGATTCCAAACCAACTAAAACACCCATGTCCTGGAACACTAAACTCACCAAGGACCAAGAAGGTGAATCCGTAGATAACACTAAATATAGAGGAATGATTGGTAGCCTACTCTATCTTACTGCTAGTAGACCCGACATTATGTTTAGTGTTTGTCTATGTGCTCGCTTTCAAGAAAACCCAAAGGCATCACACTTAGAAGCATTAAAAAGGATTTTTAGATATATTAAGGGAACAACGTGTTTAGGATTATGGTATCCCAAAGGAACGGGTATAGAAACCATAGTGTATGCCGACTCGGATCATGCCGGTGATTATGTCGATAGAAAAAGTACAAGTGGTATTTGCACTTTTGTTGGACATTGTCTCACCTCATGGTTTGCAAAGAAGCAAACGGCTTTATCCATCTCTACTACTGAAGCCGAGTACGTCTCAGCCGGAAAAGCATGTCAACAAGCTCTTTGGATGAAGCAAGCTCTCGTAGACTACGGAATTCATCTCAACGACATTGTGATACTTTGCGACAACAAAGGAGCCATCGATCTCAGCAAGAATCCCGTTCAACATGCTCGTACAAAGCACATTGAAATCCGTCATCACTTTCTTCGCGACAATGTTCAAAAAGGAAACATTTCAATCGAGAAAGTATCCTCCGAAGACAACATTGCCGACATCTTAACTAAACCTCTTAAACGAGAACCTTTTAATCTTCTTAGACTTGGTTTAGGATTAATGGAACCAAACATGTAGGATAAACATAGCCCAAAACATTAGAATAATCAAAACAAAACAATTTTGTCTTGTACCTGCTACTGTAGCCACGGCACCAAACGACAACAAAGACGGAACCAAATTTTTGGTACCGTCTGGTCCGTGGTGTCTACAGAAACAAAACTGCTATATACAAATCATCCTCTTCCTCAAAACCCACTTTACCAAAACGTGTAAAACTTAAACCAAGCTCATTATTGTCATCTTTCCACTCACTAATCACTGAAGATAACATCATTGTAAGTATCCTAACTACATTTCATCTCTTAATTCTGAGTCTAGGATTCTTATTTATGCACAAAACTATCACAAATCATTACATGGGGTTTTATGTATGCTTCTATACCAAATATGAATTCAATTGGTAAATTGCATAACTAGTCATTGAAATTAGGTACTACATTATAATATTGCATAAATAATTCATGCTTCCCACTAATTGATAGATAATAAATATAAGGCCTTATTCAAACAACCAAACACCCCATGTCAAAAGTTTTGAAAAGCTTCTCACTTGTAGGAAAACAATTTTTTTTCATTGCTAATACAAATAGAAACGTTAAAATTTTCATCACTTGCATGCTCTTGAATACTAAAGGTATTGCATAACTAATATGCACTCGCGGGTATATTCAAATGTAGCCACATTGAATTAGGAGCATTTGGGTTATCTCATGGTATTTGCCAAACACCCCACTAAAACTAATTTTCTTTGTGCATAAAATGAGTCGAGATAACCGCAACTCCAAATTGTTTTCATATAGGCACACACTAGAACCAAAAGACGTTAAAATTTATTTTCATGTTTAACATATTAATTCTTATCCTTAGGAATAACCATGGTAGCCGCAAGATTCTATGATCACAAAGACACCCTTAACTACATTCCCAAACACCATAAAACCAAAGGACTTACCAAGGAACAAGTAGAAATATTTAGGGGTCTAGAATCAAGGTACTTCCATGAGGGTAGAACCATTCACTCATCATTCCTTCAACATACCAATCTTCGTGAAGAACTAGCCGCCATTCAATTCGATTGTCTTCTTGACATCGATGAACCTATTTGTCCTAGGTTTGTGTTAGAATTCTATGCTAGTGTGACCGGCTTTAATGATGAAGACGATGATGAATTTTGTCTTAGCTTTAGAATCAACCAAAATGACTTCACCATCACCTTAACCGAATTTGCTAAAGTGCTAGGAATTCCCAACCGAGGAACTTGTGTCTACACGGACAAGTGGTCCCTTACCGCTCTTGATACAATCAATGACCACACTTCTCGCTACCTAACTCGTTTGGCCGATAAGGATACCATCCGTGAACACCTTTTTCACCCAAAAAGTGATACAACCAGAGTTACCCGAAAGGGAAAAGAGGTAAACCGAGATCCATATGGAATGGAGCTAAATGAACTGATGTGCTTCATCGTGGTTTTAAATTTGTAAACATGAATTACCGGTTAACTAGGAACACATTCGGGCAAGTATACCCTAGTCAAGTTGTAGTATAGTATATGGTAAGTCAAGGTCGTCCCAAGAGACTTGGTTGCACTACAAGTGTCGTTTGTTTGTTTAAGCAAGTAACAAGTAACAAGTTGATGGTTATGATTGTCACGGATCAAACCAACAAGAAAAGCATTATAAGAACAAGCAAGTATCAAGACATTCATCATTATTCCAATCAGCACAAAATCTCAATAATTATATCAATAACAAACATCTTTAAATAGAAAAGTAACAAGGTTTACCCAAAGTATGAATTACAATAGGCAAAGATGAAGGATTATAGCACTCCTTCAAGCCTCCAATCAACTACAATAGTTCTACCAAGCCGGAAAATGATGTCCAAACGCCTTCGACAACCCTTGAGCACACTACACGAATTTGGCAGAGGTTTGTGGTCTTTTGGGGAAGATAAGTTGGTGTAATTGGTGGAAATTCGTCCTTAAGGGTGGAGGCTTGAATTTCACACAAGTTGGGATAGGATAGTTGGTGGAAACTCGTCCTTAAGGGTGGAGGCTTGAGTTTCACACCTTTGGGGTGAAGATATTGAGAGTGGTTGTGTTCTCTCTAGGTGGAAATTCGTCCTTAAGGGTGGAGGCTTGAATTTCACACCTTTGGGGAAGGTAAGTTGAGAGAGGGATGTTGTTTTAGGTGGAAATTCGTCCTTAAGGGTGGAGGCTTGAATTTCACACCTAGAGATGGAGTGGTGGATGAAAGGGATGAGAAAGATGGAGAAGGGATGATGAAATTAGGTGCCAAATGGGTTCTATTTATACTACTACCAAGGCCTAGGGTATTCAATGCATTTCTTGGAGGCCAAGGAGCTTGGAAGGGACTAGAAACCATGTAGGAAGGGACTAGAATCATTTGGAACACGTTTGGGATCTTAGTGATGGAAAAATGGCTGAAACAGGACCTCCAACCGGATCCGGTTGGGCTCCAACCGAATCGGTTGGTCTTCTTGACAGCTCTCCAACCGAATCGGTTACGGGGCTCGACCGATCGGTTGGAGCAAAAATCATAAAAAGTCATAAACACGAAAGTTGTAGATCTTTCTCTTAGCTTTCCGTGGCCGCGAACCGGGGGTCAAACGGAGTCCGTATGCAAAAGTTATGGCCAAAATGGTGAAGGTGTGTCGGGAACAACGAGGCTTCCAATATCTTTTCGTTTAAGCTTCTTTTCTTCATTTCTTTCTCGTTTTCCTTCTTGAACTTTATTCTTGAGTATTTGAACCACTAAATTGATGACTTTGTCTTCTCGAATATACTCCACAAGTCTTGCTTTTGTCGGGAATTCTTCGTAAATGGAGAAATCTTCGTGTTTTACTTCTTTTTCCTTCTTTTTCTCCACTTTCCTGTACTTGGCTACAAATGAACTAGCAAACGCACTTTTGTACGATTAAGCATTAAAAGCATATGATTATAGCCAAATAATACACATAAAAGCACGGATAACGCTACTAAAAACATGCACAATTTGAGCGTTATCAAATTCCCCCACACTTAAGGTTTTGCTTGCCCTCAAGCAAATCTAGAAATAAGAAAAATAAAACCCACAAGGTGCATGAAAGATGATTAGAAAAATGCGATGCAAATCTACCAAGTACAAGTACAAGATAAAATTCATCGTTTTAAGCTTTTAGAGGTAAAAAATCGAGATGTTTGACAATACCTTATGGATTCTCTTGCTTGATAACATGGCTAAGCACCTCACGAAAAAGAACGGATGTATAATTCACTCAACACTCAATTTATTTAGTGATGGATAGTATTAAGGAATAGTACACTCATATTGCTCAGTCATGATCTAAATATTACCATAGGCTTGTACAAGAAACAAAACTCCACCGACGTGGCGTAAGCACCAAGTGTAAACATCTAAAGAGGGCTTTTATTCGGGTTATAACGATAGGCTTCGGGTGATTAAAGGGTATGGATAAGGCATGGGATAATTAATGAAATTGGTTTAAAAGAAAAATGAAGTCAAGTCTAATACCCATGTTGCTAGTCACCAAACAATCCGCGAACCCGAAAATGATTATAGTTACTAACTTCTCTTCACATATCGATCTCCAAATATATATATCACGTCTTAGCACATTGGCTAATCGATATCTCAAACATACTTCATCTTCCTTCAACTTCATAATAATATAGCACATTGGCTATAATTGTCATCACATATTTTTTTTTTTTTTCGATTTTTTTTTTCATGACTTATTCTATTTTTTTCATTTTTTTTTTCACATACATCACATCTCCCCCACACTTCGTAAAAGCATCACCACAAAAATACAAAATATAAAGGTGATCAATCTTCATCTTTGTCAAAATGGCACACACGAATAGCAAAGTGTGGCTAACTCATAATCATCAAAAATAATCCAACAACCAAGCAACTAGCAACCAACCATTTAGACATTGACATGGGGTAGGCTAAGGTTTAAAGGTGTAAAATATTTTTGTATTTTTCTGGATTTAACAAAAACGAAAAGAATGGCTCAGAGGGTGTAACTAGGGGTATCTAGTGCTAAAAATGAGCACTACAAATGGGTTCATGTAACGGTGGTTAACTAACCGATGTGGCTAGCTAATATAGCATGATATGAAAACGGAAGGCCATTTGGTTTTATTCCTAAGGTTGCCTCTTTATCACACGAATACACTTATATCACACGAATGCGATCTTACTGCGGTCTGGTAATGATTTACAAGTACAAGTTCTAGAATAAATAAAATCACCGGCACACTAATAGCAAAAGATCCAAGCATAAAAGAAGTATGCTATATATGAAACAGGCTCAAATCCTCACAATTTAGTGGAAGGGCTATAATATGTGCTAGCAAATGTCATCGATCCCAGAATGGATTGCAATATTAATCGGGACACATCTCAAGTTTTTCAAAAATTACCGATTTCACCAGTGGATTAATCCAGTTATTCTAATATATTATCCTATACGCGTGAAAACAACTAGATCACAAGGGCAAACAACTTCACAAAATTTTAAAATTAGCCCAAACATTTGGAATCTAAAAACTAGTTTCGCTTTTCACAATAATATTTTCCCCCCACACTTAAGTTAAGCACACAAAAGAAAAATAACTTAAATCTAGTTACGACTCTTTTTTTTTTTTTTTTTTTTTTTTTTTTTTTTTTAGTTTTTTAATTTTTATAATTTTTTTTTTTTTTTTTTTTTTTTAAAAACCAAACATGACTTATTCTTGTCCCACGAGTTCTCGGTAGCTCCATTGAAACGCACAAAGAAGCGAAGAAGCAGGTCAGCGCGAAGCATATTAAAAACCAAACTTCTTTAGGGAATCAGGGAGACCCGCCTTATACCTCTCACACAGTTTGTTTACAATGGGTGAGCCTTACTTTCGAGGGATTAAAAGAAGTCAATTTATTAAAATAATCTACCAAACAAACAAACAAAAGAAAAATAGCAAAGAAACAAAATAAAGCAATTGTGAAAACTAAAGCATGTAAGATAGGGAAAAATAAAACTATAAGTCTAAGAGAAACGAAACCTCCTGGGCTAACATCACGATCGAACTCCATATGATAAGGTGCTAAGCAAACGCTAGCATAAGCATGTGAGATCAATCGATTTCTCATCCAAACATGTCCAATACCAAGTATAACGTCTCCAACAATCCAATCAATCCTTCCTCCAAGAGCTTATTAAATCTGCAAAAACAAAATAAACTACAAAAACGCGTAAAATTATAAAACTCACTTTCGTAGGAATCACGGTTGCATTTAGCGTATGCAACAAGCCTTTAAACCCCTCGGTGGCCCGAGTGGACGAGTTATAGTCTCGTGAGGGTTTCCAGTGAACATACCCACAAAGTTCAAAACAAAACATGTACTTATTTATTCACAATGTACCAAATTAACAAAACTTAAAATGGAAAAACCAAATAAGAGAAATGATACTCTTGCAAAAACAAAAAGACATTTAAACATATTTAATCTAAACACAAACACACAAAAACAAAAAATAAAAACGGATTTTTTTTTTTTTTCAACAGATTAGTCCAGCCGAATCGGTTACAGGGTTGTGACCGATCGGTTGGGACGAACCAAATGAGACCAACCTTCCAACCGAAACGGTTACGGGAAGTGACCGATCGGTTAGAGGCGATTTTTTTTTTTTTTTTTTTTTTTTTTTTTTTTTGAACCAAGTTTTATTTCAAACCTTTTATTGATATACTAAAACAAGGACACAAAAGGTAACAAACACAAAAATAAACACAAGTAAACAAAACACATAAACACACATATTAACTACAAAAACATCAAGAACATAAAACGACACTTAAAACAGAAATAAGCACGAAACAGAAAAACGACAATCACATAGACGCAAACACAAATAATTAGTCACGTAAAGCAAATCAAACAAGATAATCTTATTCAAAATTAATACGAAACCAATATGAACAAAAATAACAAAAACAAATAACCTAGAGACATGCAAGAGATCATATAACATAAAAAAAAACAAAACACACGAAACAAGAAACACAAGAAATAATTTTTTTTTTTTTTTTTTTTTTTTTTTTTTTTTTTTTTTTTTTTTTTTTAACACAGAACTCACAACCGGATCCGGTTACGGGTAGTGACCGATCGGTTGTAGTGGTTTTATTAAGTACGAGGCTTCCAACCGATCCGGTTGGAGTGACAACCGATTCGGTTGGTTGATTCTGGGTGGTTTTGGTGGTTTTTTCGCAAACATTTTCGAGCACATTAGAAAACAATCATTGAAATGAGCATTTTAGAACACATGAAACGAAATCCCAACATCAAAAACACGATTTTGATGCAAAGATCATTTGAGCAATTATGAGAAATTGAGAGGTTTTTAAGAAAAACACAAGCATTCAAGCAAACTTCATGAGCAACATCAAGAGCAATCAATCAAGAGCAAAGAAACAATCATTCATGAGCAAGAGCAATTTAGCATTCAAACAAACAAGCAAACAAACAAACACCTAAGAACAAAAACCAAATCCCCGGCAACGGCGCCAAAAACTTGATGTGCTTCATCGTGGTTTTAAATTTGTAAACATGAATTACCGGTTAACTAGGAACACATTCGGGCAAGTATACCCTAGTCAAGTTGTAGTATAGTATATGGTAAGTCAAGGTCGTCCCAAGAGACTTGGTTGCACTACAAGTGTCGTTTGTTTGTTTAAGCAAGTAACAAGTAACAAGTTGATGGTTATGATTGTCACGGATCAAACCAACAAGAAAAGCATTATAAGAACAAGCAAGTATCAAGACATTCATCATTATTCCAATCAGCACAAAATCTCAATAATTATATCAATAACAAACATCTTTAAATAGAAAAGTAACAAGGTTTACCCAAAGTATGAATTACAATAGGCAAAGATGAAGGATTATAGCACTCCTTCAAGCCTCCAATCAACTACAATAGTTCTACCAAGCCGGAAAATGATGTCCAAACGCCTTCGACAACCCTTGAGCACACTACACGAATTTGGCAGAGGTTTGTGGTCTTTTGGGGAAGATAAGTTGGTGTAATTGGTGGAAATTCGTCCTTAAGGGTGGAGGCTTGAATTTCACACAAGTTGGGATAGGATAGTTGGTGGAAACTCGTCCTTAAGGGTGGAGGCTTGAGTTTCACACCTTTGGGGTGAAGATATTGAGAGTGGTTGTGTTCTCTCTAGGTGGAAATTCGTCCTTAAGGGTGGAGGCTTGAATTTCACACCTTTGGGGAAGGTAAGTTGAGAGAGGGATGTTGTTTTAGGTGGAAATTCGTCCTTAAGGGTGGAGGCTTGAATTTCACACCTAGAGATGGAGTGGTGGATGAAAGGGATGAGAAAGATGGAGAAGGGATGATGAAATTAGGTGCCAAATGGGTTCTATTTATACTACTACCAAGGCCTAGGGTATTCAATGCATTTCTTGGAGGCCAAGGAGCTTGGAAGGGACTAGAAACCATGTAGGAAGGGACTAGAATCATTTGGAACACGTTTGGGATCTTAATGATGGAAAAATGGCTGAAACAGGACCTCCAACCGGATCCGGTTGGGCTCCAACCGAATCGGTTGGTCTTCTTGACAGCTCTCCAACCGAATCGGTTACGGGGCTCGACCGATCGGTTGGAGCAAAAATCATAAAAAGTCATAAACACGAAAGTTGTAGATCTTTCTCTTAGCTTTCCATGGCCGCGAACCGGGGGTCAAACGGAGTCCGTATGCAAAAGTTATGGCCAAAATGGTGAAGGTGTGTCGGGAACAACGAGGCTTCCAATATCTTTTCGTTTAAGCTTCTTTTCTTCATTTCTTTCTCGTTTTCCTTCTTGAACTTTATTCTTGAGTATTTGAACCACTAAATTGATGACTTTGTCTTCTCGAATATACTCCACAAGTCTTGCTTTTGTCGGGAATTCTTCGTAAATGGAGAAATCTTCGTGTTTTACTTCTTTTTCCTTCTTTTTCTCCACTTTCCTGTACTTGGCTACAAATGAACTAGCAAACGCACTTTTGTACGATTAAGCATTAAAAGCATATGATTATAGCCAAATAATACACATAAAAGCACGGATAACGCTACTAAAAACATGCACAATTTGAGCGTTATCATGAACTTAAGCCCGAGTTTAAGAAATGGGAGGAGCTACTTAGAGCCAACGTCATTAGCACCGTAGGAAATAGGGATCACATAAACGCTTGTCTTTGTCACATGCTCTACAACTTGTCCACTCGCCAACCATTCAATTTAGCCTACTACATTGCTAGGAGAATGATTTATATTCCAACTCAAAGGTCGGTTGCTCTTCCATACGGGATTCTCCTTACCCGTCTCTATAGAAACTTTGCACCAATCCCACCAACTCCAAAAGGGATGCACCTTCACTATGAACTCATTCCTCACATCTTTGTACCTTTGAGTGATGAACGAGTTGCTAAGACTAAAGGCAAGAGAGCTAAACCTCCAACTCCTTCATCATCATCATCAAATAGCTCCGAGGATGGTCTTCCAAGCTCTCGTCTTCCACCTCATGAGTATTACGCATCTCTTCCCGAGATCGAGAATGAATCAGCAGACTTCAAACAAACTAAGGGGATGTTCAAGTGCCTTGGTAGGATGATGAACAAGATTTACAAGAAGTTGGACAAATGAGGGTACTTTAAGGAGTGTTTGGAACAATGCATTATCGTTAATGTTTGATACAATTTAGTTGTTTTCATTATGTAGGATGATAATATAACTTGAAACAATGTCGTATGCTAACAATCTTATGCAGGGGGATAGCACAAGTATGCTATCAAATTTTACCTATTTTCACTATATTGTGGAAATCAAAAAGCCTTGCTCAAAATTTATGCTCCACTATGTTTATACATGTGTTATTTGCTTTTCCTAACTAGAAATGTTTAGTATAACAGCTTTTGAGAAAAATTTCAGGTTTCGGAAATGTCCCCGACACCTAAAAACGTACTTTGTCCATATTTCTGCACTCCACGGATCTGACGGCACCATAATTTTGGTACCATCCTTTATGTATTTTGGTACCGCCGTACCTGTACAGGCGGACCAGACAGCACCCTTTTTAGGGTACCGTGCGTGTATGATTTTGGTGCCGTGGATCCTCCAGGTAATTTTCTGAATTTCGACTCTTTCGTGATTCCAAATTATCTTCCATCACTTATAAATCAATCTTAATTAGTTTATACTGTTATTAGAACTAGTATAATTCACTAAGGTATATAAGAAATCCATTTCCCACCAAAATTCAAAAATTTGAAAAATCCACCCAAGGAGCCCTTTGGCATAAAGGAAGGAACCAAAGTTTTGGTACCTTCAAATCCGTGGGTAATCTGAATGTTAGGAAATTCCACTCACTAGAACACATTTATTGCAAATCTTTTCTTCTTCACTCCATCTCCCTTGTATGGATTGACTTGGGTGATATGACTAGCATTCAACCCACTTCCAAATCATTAGGAACCTCGTCTCTTCAATGGTTCAACATCAAATCAAACACATTTCTCAACAATTTTTCACTCCTATAAATTGAGAGGTTTTACCATGATCATCCTCACACCTTCCTCATTTTCACCATTATCTAGCAAAGCAAAAACCAAAGTTAAAAATGACTAAATCATCTCCAAAACCTTGCAAGAAGACCGCTAGAATGAGCGTGAGGCCTTGTTGCTTCGTTCATCTTAGCTCATCATCCGAGTCTTCTCCACTCACAATCTCATCTCCCATCCGAGATGATACAAGCCTCACCTTGGCTACACCAAATCAATCACACATTGTGATCACCACTCCACCACCTACAAAAACACCAACTTCACCTCCTCCGGCACCCATCCAAACATCCAAAACACCCTCACCACCTTCACCACCAAGGTCTCCAACTGTCATTCCTATGGAGTTATTTTCAACTCCACCAACTTCACCAAATCCTTTCCTAGAGGACTTGGATGACTTGCCTCCTAGGCCAAATCATCCACCACTATTGCCATCATTTGGCACAATTGAGCGGATTGCTCATGAGTTACCTCGGTCATCCCTTGACCCAAACGCCCCATTAGGGCCTAAACCTCTTCTTTTCCACCCCATTCACAAAGACATTCATGGTCCTTTGTATGGGGACCATCCACTTCCCCCATCAATGTCCCCTCATCTTGAGGACATTGAGGAGTGTATGTGGGATGCCAATCCCACTAGAGAGGAGATTCAAGCGGAACTCCACAACCTCCACCAATTCAAAGGCATGGTGGATTCTCACTTAAGTGAGACAATGCAAATGCAAAATGATTTGCTTGCATCCATCATGACCACTCCAAACATCCCCAACACCACCAACACATCCACCATTCCACCACCACAACCTCCCCAAACATTCTACCCTCCAAGGCATGGTTGCTCAACTTTTGAGCAAGCGGGCCAAACCGTGGAACGGACCCGGGTTATGGTCCATGACTTCCAAGAAGAAATGAGGTTCATCCTCAACCACATCCATGAGCGTCTCAACGCTCTTTCCCATCCACCATCACTTTAGGATGGTTTTAGACTAGTCTTTCTTGTTTTTACTTTCTTAGGATAATTTTTATTTCTTGTACTAAAAACACATCATTGTGTTCTCTTTTCATGATCTTTACTCATGAAAAATTTTAACTAATGAATGTTGTTTATTATATTATTTGTGTCATTACATAGTGTTTGGAAATGCTTGTGAATGATCATTATTACTAACAATTTTTTTGTAGCTTTATTTTTACAATCCATGAATCTTCCCATTAAAGCACCCAATTTAGGGGGAGCTTTGAACAAGGGGGAGATAATAGCTCGGGCTCATTACATTCCGCATAGCCTCTTCTTTTTGTTGAGACAAAAAGGGGGAGAAAATATAAAACTTTGAAATTATTTATATTTGACTTTTCAAAAAAGTCAAACTGCATACATTTGACTTTCTAAAGTCAAACAGGAACCCTCATTGATAATACTTGACTTTTCTAAAAAAAGTCAAACTGCATACTTTGACTCTCTGAAAAAGTCAAACATCATGCATCAACTAGTGAACACTTTGACTTTCATAAAAAGTCAAACATCATACACTTGCATTATCATTTCCTTTTCAAGTTCTAAAACTAATATTTTTATAACTCTTGTACAAACTTTGTATCTTTTATAAAAATAAAATTTATATTTTGTCCTCAACAAAAAGGGGGAGATTGTTAATACAAATATCGTCATTAAACGTTATTTATATTTTTAATCTTTGCATAAGTTTTGTTAACGACAAAAGTAAATTTAATTTATTGTGACAACTCGCAATTTCAGGTCATTTCTCAAAACAATTCATGCCTTACAATTTCAACATTTATCATAAACTAGGTTTGCGTGTTTCAAATTCGCGTAACCTTTATGGAATTCATGATCATATCATCACGTACATTTCATATGGACTAAGATTAGTCTACATTTCATTGACATCATTTGCATCATATTAGTTCATTCATGACATTTCATTTCACATTTAACGCGTAATTTTTATATTAAATAAACGTTATCGCGTGAGTTATTATTTTAAATATTTAATCCGTCACTTTCAAAAATGATCCCGACACATTTTTATACTTACATTTAGTTATAAAAACTATATTTTTAGTTTAACTAGTGTTTTGAATTTATTTCGTATATAAATCGTTAAAATTTTATTATTACGACGTTTTTCTTAAAAACTACTCGATAATTTTTATATCACTCAAATTTTACAAGGAATGTATTTTTACAATTTTTATTATCCCATTTCATTCTATTTTGATCTATTAAAAAAAAAAAAAAAACTTACTTGTACCAAAAATCTACCATTTACCTTCACTTATACATTTTTCCTACATAACCTTTTACTTACATTTTTATTTACAAAGTATATACAAGTAAAAAAAGAAAAAAAAAATATGTTTTACCAAATCCCTCCCCCTTGGCCGACAAGGGGAGGGTGGTATTAATGGATTGGCATGGCTCTTTGATTTGTAAAAATTTATACACTACATAAGTCTTACACTTCATTCTTTTCTCATTCATGTATCTCAAATAATTCACTAGAGTTAGCAAAACTTTTTCTTCCTCTCTTTTTGTTCTTCCAAAACCGGTTCTACCAAGAGTAGCAAGGGATCATCATTTTTTTTTCTCAAGTTCAAGCATATATACAATCTAGATAACACTCTTTATTAGGTTTTGAAATAAAAACCAAGAGTGTTTAGGTTTAACCTTGGTTCTTATCACCTCATCATATACTTGTAAGCATGTTTCTTTCATTTTTCATGTTTCCTTTTCATTTTATATTCATCTCTTCATTTTTTTGGAGAAAACATGCAAGACATATGTGATTTATACCATTTTTACATGATTTTAGAGTTATATATATATTAAGGTCATCCTATAATTATCCCCTTGGTATACTTTGGTCTTGATGATGTCTAGGAACCCATGACACCCTAAGAAGGTGTATGGTAGGATTAGATTAGCTTTGGAGTTGATTTGAAGGGATTAGAATAGGTTTTGTCCGAGAAAAACTATTTTCGATATGTATAAAATATGTTCTGTCCTTGTTTTGATTTTCTGGAAAATCCGACAGTAGGCACGACTTTTTGGCCTTGATATTTAGAAAATATACTTTAAAACGAATCCGTGGCCGCTTGAACGGATAAAAACGGTGTAAAACCCTAAAATCTCAAACGCGTGAAATGACAATTTTGCCCTCAAACTAAAAATTTTGCAAACTCGGAAAACACGTCAACATCGTTTAACAAGTTATATCATCAATAATATACACACATTATGAAAATAATTAACTTTATGTTATGAATTAAATGTACACAAATAAATAAGTCATAAGGTACCAAATAACTCTACAACATGTACACAATTCACCTAGACTACAAAGGAGACTACATACATAATGAAAAGATAAGATTGGAAAGTCAAGTAATTGGTCCCCCCCCCCCCCTTGATGGCCGGATTTTTTGGGCTCCCCCCTTAATCACTATATCAATTCCATTAAACCATATTTACACATTTCCTTTTCATTCAAAAACACAAAGAAAACCCTAGATCTAAAATGACGGCACAAGAGTATTTTTCCTGTGATCTCTACACTGCTAGGAAGCCAAGAAAATTGACAATTCAAATTTTGAAGGCATGATCTATTTGTTGTCGATTTTAGTTCATACGCAAGGTAAAATTCATCAAAATTCGTACAACCCTCCATAAATTCATTTTCCATTTTTCATGAGTTCCTTACATCATATATGATCTGTGAAAATTGGTTACAAGGTGTTTGGAGTCTCGTTTCTGCTCTTTGGAATTTTGGAGTCGTTTTATCCTAACCGAGAGGAATAAGTTCATCAAGCATGTTCTAAACGTTCTAAAATTTATATGGTATTTTTCTTATCTTATATTCATCCTATAAGTTCCAAATAAAATAATAAAAACCAACCATGCATGGTATACGAATTATTGGAGAATTAAACCCTAAAAACGTGTTAAAACCCTAAATAATTAGAAACGAATTTTCTGGGCGTGAAGACTATTTTTCTTGGACTCTATATAATGTTTATTAACTCTGAAAAATGGTGGTTCGAATATTTGAAGCTTTGATCATGTTATATGAATTTATCCTAATCGCTATCTATAAAAAAAAAGGGAAAATAAAGTAAGGAAATCCTAAGGATCGACTAGGGTTAGGGTTTAACTATACAAATCTGGTCATTATTTATGTTTTAAGGGTGTGTAATGATTAGTACAATGATTGGATAATGAGCTAGGGTTTTTAGTTGTTTTTGTATAAAACCGATTTGCATAAATTAAGGTAAAGGGCTTGTTTTATAATTATTAAAACTCATGGGTATTTTTGTAATGTGTCATAATCTGGGACTAATCAGGTAAAAATATAAAGTGAAGGCCTTATGTGTAAATTTTGTATTTAAAAGGTTTAAAGAGTAATTTTGTATAATTATGAAACCGATTTAAAAATAATTAAATAGAGGGACTAAAAATGTAAATTCTGGAAACTTGAAGTCATTTTGAGTAAATAATGATATTAAGAGTGTTTTGGGTAACTTTGAGTATTTATGGGTCTATTGCGTAATTATTATGGAATTATGATTTAATATATAAGTTTTGTAAACTTAAGGGGCTAAATGTGTAAATTCTGAAAACCGAGGGGCTGAATGGTACAATATGAATATTCTGAGGTTACATTCTGAAAATTTGTAAAATAATATGCTTGTTTGGTAAATATGGATATTAGAGGGATTAAATCATGAATTATGTAAATATAAGGTTTGTTTTGTAAATATTGTAACTAGAGGGGTATAAACTGTAAAATTTCGAAACTAAAGGGATTATGATGTCATTCTGAATAATATGTGTATTAGATTAGTAACTTGAAATATTTTCATGCTATACCTTTGAAATTAATGAAATTACAATTTGAACCCTAAACTATGTGAACTTGTCATAATAAACCCTGGACTTTTGTAACTTGATAAAATGTACTTAAATTCCAAAATAACTCTGATATAAAGACTTAACCTAATTTGTAACATTAAAGACTTGTTAATTCTGGAAACCTGATATTTTTGGAAACCTGCTAAATATGGAAAGTTACTAAAACTGGAAAGCCGACTAAAATAAGTAATCTGAATTAAATAAGTTTTTAATAAAACCAGTCATGAATTCGTGTAGATTCGCCAGAGATGGAGTTTGCTCCCGACCTTGGTATTCCTGTTGTGTTTCGTTTGCAGTATAAGGTACAGATATTCTGACCTTACCTCTTAAGGTTTCTCATGATTCGTTTACATCTTTCGATATTAGCTTTGAACCGTTATACTTTTCTCTGAGCCTTCTTATTAGGGCTTCCCTATAACTTTGCTATGCTCCCTTTGATTGATTCTCCTATGTGAACTGTTTGATTATGAACCTTTGATATGAACCTCTTATATGAACTTATGATATGAACTTTGATACGAACCTTTGACAATGAACCTTTGATATTGAACTTTTGATATTGGACCTTGATATTGAACTATTGCTATGAACCTCTGAATTGTGAACCACTGATATTGAACCTTTAATTGTGAAGACTTACATATTGCTACACTTTGAACCTTTGTTTGACCCTTCAGATTGATACCCGAGCCATTAACTAGGCATGGGGGTTCCATGTCCGTGTCATTGATGCACCAATGGCATGACTCTAGTGTGGTTGAGTGATGTTCCACACCGTCCCTATTTTGTATTGATTATGCGCGCTTCAGATATATTGTATGGCCACTATTGTTTTGCAGGGGCGTATGGATGCATCCTAGATTTGTATTGTATTGTATTGATATCGACATATTGGTTTGGTGATGTGGTTGGTGTGTGCAATACACCCCCTCACATTTTGGGAGCTAGCTACTCCATTGGTTACTGAGGTCTCCCCTCTTATTGGTTTGGTATTCCGAGGTCACCCCTCCGAATACAATGGCTACTATTGGTTACTTGGCTGTTATTGCCACTATTGATATGGTTTGTTTTGTTGGCTCGGGATAGATTTCTGACAAACCTTACACTTTTGATATACCTATATTGTACCTTCTGGATTCCCCACTGCACCATATTCTGAATTGACTGTCCTTTACCCAATACCCTTATATGACTCACTCTACTACCAAGATATATATGTTCCATTGCTTTGATCTGTTACACTCTCATTCCGTTACTTCAGACTATCGTTCCATTCACGTACCGGGTTATGATATGTTTATTGGATTTGATTATGATATTCGTGCTTTATATGACTACTGATTACTCTGTATGATATGTATGTATGCGATATAAGATTTACCTGTTGTCATCTGATGATATGCTATCTTACTGTTATGTGATCCTTTGATTTGTCTAGTAACCGTGCTTGTGTGAAATCGATTGTTGATCTGTTTACCTTTTATACCTCGTTCGATTAATCTCGTAGACTATGACTATCTGTGGTATCCTCATCTGCTTGTTCTTGCCCTGCCATGTTTGCATTTCTGTTATGCTACGTTTTGATTGGGTGAATGGTTCAATTTGTGACGTCTGGATTGTTAATTCGTTTAGTTGCTCTGCTATGTCTTTAATACATTAATTAGAGTGTTCATACTGTATTCCCACTTGTTACGTGTGACTGCCATGTTTTGACTGCTGTTATGATATTGGTTATGTTTTCGACTAAGGGTTTGACCTGTGTGAATTTCCATGCTCACTGATTAATTAATTGCTTCCGTTTTCTTGTAGATATCTGTTTAGCTTATGTGTCTTCAGATTTTCCTGAATTGATGGTATGACATATATGTTGTGTAGATGCGACGCCTGCTATGTTTGCTTATGTTTCAGTTCTTATATGCCTGTTTGTATGTGCTTGTTATATGTCCTCAACACTTTGCTTTGCTTTGTTCTCCTTGTTATCTGTTCGTTTTGGATATCTGTATAATTGTGTTCTGCAGGATCCTCATTGACTCATTACTCTCATTTCGCTGCGACTTTGTTATCCGTTTCCTTTGTTTCATTTCACATTTCAGATTTTATTTAGCTTTCGTTTTGTTATATCTGTTCACTGGGCTTTTTAAGCTCAGCCGCATTTCTTTTCCTGCGGCAGGTGTTAGGTTTGAAGATGGGCTTTGATGGGCTGAGAGTTGGATTATTTGAGTGGACCAACCCTAGATACCTTATTTTTGGATTTATTTTGTTGGGCTATTGTTGGAGATTTCATTTTATTTTAGACATATTGGAGTTTGTATTTTCCTTGTAAGTCATTCGTCTATATGACTTGGTAATTTATTCTTTAAGGCTTTCGCTTGTAAAATTTTATTTGTATGTTCTGATATGACACCAGAATGTGACACTTCTACCCTTGTCGGGTTGGGGTGTTACAATTATGGTATCAGAGCCCGGTTTCGTCTTGTTGACCTTAGGATTGACCTGTGAGGACTTGGGTAGACACTAAGCTTCCGTCTGTTCTGAGCTTCTCCGATTATTCTGATTGTCGTTCAGATTTGATTTAGATATTCGTTTATCTTCACTAGTTGGCCTCCTTCTCTTTGCATTTGATTTTGTTTATTTTGTTTTCGCACATCCGTTTGTCGATCGTTAGATGGAGACTACCCGTGGAGCCGAAGACGATGGTGCCGAACCTGCGTTGCTGCAACAGTCTCTGAGCTGGAGAGGTTCGTGAAGCAGAAGTCGTAACCGACTGCCGTGCTGCTGGAGACATCAGGATGCTGTTGGAGGAAGCTGGACGGATCAACCAAAGACGCAAAGGACGGAGACGAGATTCAACCGGTGGCTGAGAAGGTTCATCTACTTCATATGATCTGGGCGCGACTTGTGTTACTCTGATTCGTTTATCACGCGTTTTGAGGCGGTTTGATATCTTGCTACGTGATTTTGATAGGCATTACTTTTCTTGATTTGTTCGGAACTCGGTTTGAATCGTGAAGTTTTATCATTTATCATTCTCGTCATATCTCAACTTTTCTTTTTGACCTTCAGTAATGAGTCATGAGGAACCGTTTTGTGCAAGTTGGTGGCCTTCTTTCATTGTGATATGGTAAGTTGATTTGATGTGATATATGCTTTATATTGTGATCTGGTCTGCTTTGGTATGTTACTTGGTATCTGTATATGATATGTTTTGTCGTGATATTGGTTATGTGATTTGTCATGACCCGGGACAGAATATGATGACGATAAGGGCTTGTTATGTGATGCAAGTATTATGACGCCTGATCAACGTGATAATACCGAGATCATATAATTTGAACTTATTGAAATCATACGACGTGTTGGGAAATGCCTGGGGTTGGTACGTGAATGGAATAAGGCTTATATCCGTTATTTGACACTCCTCATGTTCGTTTGAAATCCTGTACCTCCTTGCGAAACTCCCACCGACATCTGCTATGTGTAAGTTCTGTATGCTTTGGACCCGAAATCGTTTTGATCTATGCGAAGCTATGGATTGCTACGTCTGTCTTAAAACTCGTACGTCTCTGTGTACCTCTGCGACTTCAATTTTCGAGGACGAAAATTTTCTTTTAGAGGGGAAGAGTTGTAAAACCCTAAAATCTCAAACGCGTGAAATGACAATTTTGCCCTCAAACTAAAAATTTTGCAAACTCGGAAAACACGTCAACATCGTTTAACAAGTTATATCATCAATAATATACACACATTATGAAAATAATTAACTTTATGTTATGAATTAAATGTACACAAATAAATAAGTCATAAGGTACCAAATAACTCTACAACATGTACACAATTCACCTAGACTACAAAGGAGACTACATACATAATGAAAAGATAAGATTGGAAAGTCAAGTAATTGGTCCCCCCCCCCCTTGATGGCCGGATTTTTTGGGCTCCCCCCTTAATCACTATATCAATTCCATTAAACCATATTTACACATTTCCTTTTCATTCAAAAACACAAAGAAAACCCTAGATCTAAAATGACGGCACAAGAGTATTTTTCCTGTGATCTCTACACTGCTAGGAAGCCAAGAAAATTGACAATTCAAATTTTGAAGGCATGATCTATTTGTTGTCGAATTTAGTTCATACGCAAGGTAAAATTCATCAAAATTCGTACAACCCTCCATAAATTCATTTTCCATTTTTCATGAGTTCCTTACATCATATATGATCTGTGAAAATTGGTTACAAGGTGTTTGGAGTCTCGTTTCTGCTCTTTGGAATTTTGGAGTCGTTTTATCCTAACCGAGAGGAATAAATTCATCAAGCATGTTCTAAACGTTCTAAAATTTATATGGTATTTTTCTTATCTTATATTCATCCTATAAGTTCCAAATAAAATAATAAAAACCAACCATGCATGGTATACGAATTATTGGAGAATTAAACCCTAAAAACGTGTTAAAACCCTAAATAATTAGAAACGAATTTTCTGGGCGTGAAGACTATTTTCCTTGGACTCTATATAATGTTTATTAACTCTGAAAAATGGTGGTTCGAATATTTGAAGCTTTGATCATGTTATATGAATTTATCCTAATCGCTATCTATAAAAAAAAAGAGAAAATAAAATAAGGAAATCCTAAGGATCGACTAGGGTTAGGGTTTAACTATACAAATCTGGTCATTATTTATGTTTTAAGGGTGTGTAATGATTAGTACAATGATTGGATAATGAGCTAGGGTTTTTAGTTGTTTTTGTATAAAACCGATTTGCATAAATTAAGGTAAAGGGCTTGTTTTATAATTATTAAAACTCATGGGTATTTTTATAATGTGTCATAATCTGGGACTAATCAGATAAAAATATAAAGTGAAGGCCTTATGTGTAAATTTTGTATTTAAAAGGTTTAAAGAGTAATTTTGTATAATTATGAAACCGATTTAAAAATAATTAAATAGAGGGACTAAAAATGTAAATTCTGGAAACTTGAAGTCATTTTGAGTAAATAATGATATTAAGAGTGTTTTGGGTAACTTTGAGTATTTATGGGTCTATTGCGTAATTATTATGGAATTATGATTTAATATATAAGTTTTGTAAACTTAAGGGGCTAAATGTGTAAATTCTGAAAACCGAGGGGCTGAATGGTACAATATGAATATTCTGAGGTTACATTCTGAAAATTTGTAAAATAATATGCTTGTTTGGTAAATATGGATATTAGAGGGATTAAATCATGAATTATGTAAATATAAGGTTTGTTTTGTAAATATTGTAACTAGAGGGGTATAAACTGTAAAATTTCGAAACTAAAGGGAATATGATGTCATTCTGAATAATATGTGTATTAGATTAGTAACTTGAAATATTTTCATGCTATACCTTTGAAATTAATGAAATTACAATTTGAACCCTAAACTATGTGAACTTGTCATAATAAACCCTGGACTTTTGTAACTTGATAAAATGTACTTAAATTCCAAAATAACTCTGATATAAAGACTTAACCTAATTTGTAACATTAAAGACTTGTTAATTCTGGAAACCTGATATTTTTGGAAACCTGCTAAATATGGAAAGTTACTAAAACTGGAAAGCCGACTAAAATAAGTAATCTGAATTAAATAAGTTTTTAATAAAACCAGTCATGAATTCGTGTAGATTCGCCAGAGATGGAGTTTGCTCCCGACCTTGGTATTCCTGTTGTGTTTCGTTTGCAGTATAAGGTACAGATATTCTGACCTTACCTCTTAAGGTTTCTCATGATTCGTTTACATCTTTCGATATTAGCTTTGAACCGTTATACTTTGCTCTGAGCCTTCTTATTAGGGCTTCCCTATAACTTTGCTATGCTCCCTTTGATTGATTCTCCTATGTGAACTGTTTGATTATGAACCTTTGATATGAACCTCTTATATGAACTTATGATATGAACTTTGATACGAACCTTTGACAATGAACCTTTGATATTGAACTTTTGATATTGGACCTTGATATTGAACTATTGCTATGAACCTCTGAATTGTGAACCACTGATATTGAACCTTTAATTGTGAAGACTTACATATTGCTACACTTTGAACCTTTGTTTGACCCTTCAGATTGATACCCGAGCCATTAACTAGGCATGGGGGTTCCATGTCCGTGTCATTGATGCACCAATGGCATGACTCTAGTGTGGTTGAGTGATGTTCCACACCGTCCCTATTTTGTATTGATTATGCGCGCTTCAGATATATTGTATGGCCACTATTGTTTTGCAGGGGCGTATGGATGCATCCTAGATTTGTATTGTATTGTATTGATATCGACATATTGGTTTGGTGATGTGGTTGGTGTGTGCAATACACCCCCTCACATTTTGGGAGCTAGCTACTCCATTGGTTACTGAGGTCTCCCCTCTTATTGGTTTGGTATTCCGAGGTCACCCCTCCGAATACAATGGCTACTATTGGTTACTTGGCTGTTATTGCCACTATTGATATGGTTTGTTTTGTTGGCTCGGGATAGATTTCTGACAAACCTTACACTTTTGATATACCTATATTGTACCTTCTGGATTCCCCACTGCACCATATTCTGAATTGACTGTCCTTTACCCAATACCCTTATATGACTCACTCTACTACCAAGATATATATGTTCCATTGCTTTGATCTGTTACACTCTCATTCCGTTACTTCAGACTATCGTTCCATTCACGTACCGGGTTATGATATGTTTATTGGATTTGATTATGATATTCGTGCTTTATATGACTACCGATTACTCTGTATGATATGTATGTATGCGATATAAGATTTACCTGTTGTCATCTGATGATATGCTATCTTACTGTTATGTGATCCTTTGATTTGTCTAGTAACCGTGCTTGTGTGAAATCGATTGTTGATCTGTTTACCTTTTATACCTCGTTCGATTAATCTCGTAGACTATGACTATCTGTGGTATCCTCATCTGCTTGTTCTTGCCCTGCCATGTTTGCATTTCTGTTATGCTACGTTTTGATTTGGTGAATGGTTCAATTTGTGATGTCTGGATTGTTAATTCGTTTAGTTGCTCTGCTATGTCTTTAATACATTAATTAGAGTGTTCATACTGTATTCCCACTTGTTACGTGTGACTGCCATGTTTTGACTGCTGTTATGATATTGGTTATGTTTTCGACTAAGGGTTTGACCTGTGTGAATTTCCATGCTCACTGATTAATTAATTGCTTCCGCTTTCTTGTAGATATCTGTTTAGCTTATGTGTCTTCAGATTTTCCTGAATTGATGGTATGACATATATGTTGTGTAGATGCGACGCCTGCTATGTTTGCTTATGTTTCAGTTCTTATATGCCTGTTTGTATGTGCTTGTTATATGTCCTCAACATTTTGCTTTGCTTTGTTCTCCTTGTTATCTGTTCGTTTTGGATATCTGTATAATTGTGTTCTGCAGGATCCTCATTGACTCATTACTCTCATTTCGCTGCGACTTTGTTATCCGTTTCCTTTGTTTCATTTCACATTTCAGATTTTATTTAGCTTTCGTTTTGTTATATCTGTTCACTGGGCTTTTTAAGCTCAGCCGCATTTCTTTTCCTGCGGCAGGTGTTAGGTTTGAAGATGGGCTTTGATGGGCTGAGAGTTGGATTATTTGAGTGGACCAACCCTAGATACCTTATTTTTGGATTTATTTTGTTGGGCTATTGTTGGAGATTTCATTTTATTTTAGACATATTGGAGTTTGTATTTTCCTTGTAAGTCATTCGTCTATATGACTTGGTAATTTATTCTTTAAGGCTTTCGCTTGTAAAATTTTATTTGTATGTTCTGATATGACACCAGAATGTGACACTTCTACCCTTGTCGGGTTGGGGTGTTACAAACGGAGTTATAACGAAGAAGTTATGGATTTTTAAAGTTTGGCGACGAAATATATTATTTTCTGAAATTTCAGCATACTATTTTTACTCTATTCGGGTCAAAAACGAGTCCTAAGCTTCACAAATTATTTCGACTTATCAAAAATATATTAGTATACTTTGATACGAAGCTAAGGACGTATTATACGTAGAAAACGGATTTGAAACGACGAAGATATGCACGTTTTCATAAAATTGCCGTAACTATTATTTTCTGAAAAATTATATTATTTTACGAGACAAGTGTTACGTTAGCTGAAACGACCATGTTAGCAGTTGTTTCTATCAATGATGTGGAACTTTTTGGAACGAAATGTCTTCTAGTAAAATTAAGATCACCGAGCATATTTTTCAAAATAACCAACCGTTTGTATAGCGGAGTTTTAATGAATTAATTACGGATGTTCAAACTTGGCCGAAACTCACTTTTTACATAACAATTAGCCAAAATCACCATCCTTAACCCTTATTATCTTTATGTTCGAGACCTTTTTGACGAAAACTCCTGAACTGAAACTTCTAGATTTCGATACAAACTTTCCAAAACCGTCGAGTTCGTTTTCTAACGATCGACGTACACCATTTTACGACTAGTTTTCCAAAGCCATTTTTGTTAATTTCATGAAAATTCCGACGACATTGTTTTGCGACGAAAAGTGATAATTTCACTATAAATCATTATAAAACCATTGTAGGATGACATTTTGACGTAAATACTTGTAAAGTCAGTTTTGAAGGGTCAAGACGTCAAAAGAGTATTTTTCGACGATAAGTAATATTTTCAAAACTCGCAAATGGTATAAATAACACACGAAATGCATGCATAACATTACATTGCAACTCATTACATATCATATCATTCGTAATAGGTCCAGATTAAAGTTTCACATTATACCTCGGTGTACTCACTCTTGTCATCATACCAGTTTATCAAGTGAGTTTTCATAGCCCCGTTTTACAAGTTTTTACATTATTTCAAACCTACGGGGGAGAATACATTGCACAACATTTTTATTACGATACCAAGTATGTTAAATTCATTTACATTGCTTGAGTTACAAAGTTGCCAGTTAAAAGTCCCCACTTTAATGCATGAGCCGTTAATTTTCTAGAAGCGTGTGTGAGTGGATAGATCTATCGAGGGTGACACCTCCATCCGAGTTGGTGAATCCCAACTTGTCATACGGATGCATTTCATTCATAAACATTATTAGAGTTGTTTGGCAAGACACTCTGTTGGGGCGTACATCAGTCTGAGCTTCGGTATCATGCGCTTAAGCAATTGTAACATTTTTACGTGACATAATTGTCATGCCTGTAACATTTTTACGTGACATAATTGTCATGCCTGATCTATACTTGTGTAGTCGTATAAAACATTTACATAAACCTATGATTTCTCACCAACATTATTGTTGACCGTTTTAGCAATGTATTTTCAGGTAACTAAGGCATTATCATCATGGCATGGTTAAGGAACCACCTTTTGAGTCGCGGCGTCGACTTACATCATTGTACATCATGGCACTTTCTTTCAAAAACATCGTTTGGACTTGTAATATATTTATGTTTCCGCAAACTTTGTAAACATTTGGGACCTATACTTTGTAAACTCTGATTGTTTTAATAAATCAAACGATGTTCTTTTCAAACGACACTTTAGGTCGTTCAATATAACTGTGAATGTGGTGCTATGACAGTCTATCCCCAGGAATTCCATTCTGCTGCAAAACAGGTAAATTGGGGGTGTGACAGATTAGTACCAGAGCTACAGTTATAGAGAACTAGGTTGCATCATTGACCCTAGCCTATAACTACATCATCATAGCATCTCATCATTTCATCATAAATACATAGTCATTATACATGCGGTTTTATACGCACTTTTTACGAGTTATTTACTTTCATTTCGAACCCGATTGTCACATGGATGCCTTCAAATACCCATTCCATTATACTCACATCACTTTGACATGGAGAATGCCTTGTCATTCCCTATCACAATTTTAACATCAATTGACTCAACACCGATAACATCAGATGATGACACTGAGACCTTTTTAGGAGGACGAAGTTGCACCTACACCATCACGATCACTATTGATTCACTATAGGATCAGGACAATTTTTATCACTCAGTTGGGACAGATCATACCATTGGGTAGAACTTATAGGCTTAGTCCTAATGAACCTATTTTCTTAACTCACCACAAGGATTTCCATTATCATCATTATTATTTTGAGCACCATCCGTACCATCACATCTCATACACGATACTCATATACCTGACTTGCAGCTTGGGAAGCGTGCATGATTTGACACACCATTACCATCTACCACTAAGACTATAGACACTACACCATCTCATAGGTTTGAGGACTGTGAGAGTTCTAGGGCTATCGTTGCTAGACCGCCTAATACTCCTACACTTGAAACACGATTAGACCACCAACAGGAACAGATAATAAGTACCTTTTTAGCTAATGTAATTCTCATCATTTATTATTTCTACGATAATCACCACCTTGTTTATTTCATTCCTTACTCCAATTGCCCAATTTTCCATCATTTCACGACGATGCGTCACTATCTTACTAAGGGTTAGGCCAACTTTATTCTCGACCAATTAGTAGACTGTTATTACTCGATAAGGTTCTCCTATGTATCCTACAAACCATCCAACAAATTTTATTCCAAATTATCCTGCTACTATTTCATGAAATTATTTCACTTGATTTTATTTCGAACTATTTTATCACCATCTTAGAAACGTTGTTTCATAAAGTTTTAACGCAAGTTGTTTTATTATCAACTTCTCAATTGGTTTCAGTCATTTTATCAACTATTTAATATCCTCATGCGAAACGATTTTCATGTTACTCTGAAAAAAAAAATATCATCGAGCTATTATCTTACAAAACAAAACGTTGAATACCAACTATTTGTCCTACATTCCCTCTTATGAGATAATAAACTTCATCGTTATCTAACGCAAACTGCTTTCAACTATTTTACCGACCATTTCATCTTACTCCTGTACCATTAAACCAAAAATTTACGACTTTAATAATACTTTATAAACAATGACCTTACTGATACTTTGCAAACTATTTTCTCATAGTATGATAAACCGATTAATTTGCTATTATTTTATAAAACAACAAACAATCGCAATAGCAAGTTATAAACTATATTACAAATTTTTCCTGCAAGTAATATTACGGTCTTATAAACTATTTTACCCTTTTGGTGAGCTATTTTAGCCACTGTCTGATTTAAAATCATAAAACTTGGTACACTTACCTCACAGACTATTCGCCTTTACTTTACTGACTATTATATTACCAACCTATAAACCATCTTGATATTAATTGAACTACGAAATCTTCTATTATTGACAAACGATAAATTGTTTTCTTGTAAGCTATTTTGCAAATCATTTCACGAGTTATGTTATAATCTGAATTGTGTCTTACCAAAATATTTCACTATCATTGTTAAGCCGTTTTCTATCACTATATCAGCTGTTTTAAAATCACCTTAACAAGTTGTTGCTTTAACACCAAGCCACAACTAAGATTTATTATTAAAATGTAAATGATAAAAATGTTTCTTTCTTACTCAATAAAGTGGTTTTACAAACCTTTTCATAAACTTTACTGTAATTTTCTTACAAACTATTTATTCTCGTTTGAAAGCAAAGTTTTATAATCAGATATATCGTGCATAAACATTTCTTTCTGTTAACACTCTATAGATGCTTACGCCATTTATCTCTCACTCAACCGATAAGTTAGGATCTGACGAGTGATTTTTTTTTTAGGAAAGACTTCCTATACCATCTGTGAGGAGGATTCCTCGATACAAAAAAAAAAAAAAAAAAAAAAAAAAAAGAAAAAAAAAAAAATGATGAAAAGATTTTGGAATTACCAACAAGGACTAGAACTAGGTGGTAGGATGATTCTAAACTCAACCAAAATCTTAAGATATCACGAGACATTCCGAACCACTATTTTGAATTAGAATCCAAACTCTATCATTCCAAAAGTACTAGCTAGACCGAGTTACGAGATTTAATACGAAGCGAATACCCATGAAGCAACACTATAGGGATATACCAAGTCTTCTAACTGAGACTGTAGAACATTCTGTTAAACATGGCCTCAACAATATGTGAACTTCCCTACAATGAGTTTCCCTTAAAGGAAAATATGGTTAAATTAAGATTATCGATATAAACTTCCCCTAAGGCATTGTGTTCTCTAGAAATTCCAAGTAACCTCACTTCCATATCAAGAGATGCCACAGGTTTGAACATGTCGGACAATCAATGACTCCCCATATACAAGTGAAACTAGAACAAACATTCTTCGACATAGTTTGAACTGATATCTATTGTCTTGCTAGCATGATAACAATATTAGTGATGAACTATTTTTGGAAGCACTCAATATCAGAACAAATCTTAAAAATCAACCATTACACCACCTCACTTAAATATTTAAGGTTTGTGACTTTACAACATGGAGTATAGAAACACTTCGATAATCAAACAATAAACATTTTAGTCATAGAGACTAAGCACATTAGGCAAGTAATACTCAGGTCATGACATTCGATAGGATTAGAAACGCGAGGAATCACAACTGTTACCTATAATCTATTCTTTTCAATAAGGTCCTTTCCGACAGATTTAACATTTTTGAAATCTAACACAAGACACGTGGTATTAATTCCAGTTGTACCTATTATAAGCTATTCGATTCATCTTAGACTGCTGACAGTCATTTCAGGATTTCCATGAAACCTACTAGGACATGATTACCGCCTACTATCCTCAGCTCAATGGTTAGAGCTAGAGAGCAATTTCAACATTAGATAATATGCTCAAGCCAGTATGACTTTCTAGAAACGGTTAGGCAAATCATTCTCCATCGACAAGTTTCTTTGCAACAATAGTTAGCTCATGAACATGTTGACTACACCATTTGAGGCACTGTAAGGTTGAGGTATCAATCACTTATTCAAGGATTAAAATCAGGAAAGTCCAATTCATTAGTCCATAACCCATTCATGAAACAAACAAAGAAGTCATACAAATCAAGAATCAGTTACAAGTAACAACATATAGCTAGATAAGCTACATCGTTATACGATGCAAAATTTGGAGATATGTCCCATAAGCCGCAAACCATTAGAACCTCAAGTGGGCAACAAATTATGCACAAGGACCCGTCTTGGAAAGGCGTGGTACGATTTAGAAAAACACTGGACGAACCAATTCGACCCAAATATTCTCATCTATCGTACTTATTTTCTTTCCGATTTGTTATAACTTATGAGAATTTTACTTCCTGTTCCTTAACGACCAGTTTAACGACACGGTTTAAATCTTTGTAAACATTGAGAGTTATAACAACTAAACCGAACGTCACATCATCGTTCCTTAATTATACATAGCCTAGCTAACTATGTCTAATTCTGGAGGGATCATGTTATGTTGGGAGCAGTTAATTATAAATCTTAGTGCAAGCAAAATCTTCACATATTTCAAAGTCAAAGTGTTACTTATGAGAGATTCATCCGATATTTTCTTTACTATGATGTTCTATACACTCTCAATCATCGTTAACCGTAACGACACTTCTCCATGTCTTCTCTCCTCGATATTCATCACAAACTCAAAATTCGATAGACCTAACAACGACTGAATTCAGGGACTGAATTCCTTTTTGGATGGGCGAATGTGACAACTCGCAATTTCAGGTCATTTCTCAAAACAATTCATGCCTTACAATTTCAACATTTATCGTAAACTAGGTTTGCGTGTTTCAAATTCGCGTAACCTTTATGGTTTAGCGGCGAATTCATGATCATATCATCACGTACATTTCATATGGACTAAGATTAGTCTACATTTCATTGACATCATTTGCATCATATTAGTTCATTCATGACATTTCATTTCACATTTAACGCGTAATTTTTATATTAAATAAACGTTATCGCGTGAGTTATTATTTTAAATATTTAATCCGTCACTTTCAAAAATGATCCCGACACATTTTTATACTTACATTTAGTTATAAAAACTATATTTTTAGTTTAACTAGTGTTTTGAATTTATTTCGTATATAAATCGTTAAAATTTTATTATTACGACGTTTTTCTTAAAAACTACTCGATAATTTTTATATCACTCAAATTTTACAAGGAATGTATTTTTACAATTTTTATTATCCCATTTCATTCTATTTTGATCTATTAAAAAAAAAAAAAAAAAAAAAAAAACTTACTTGTACCAAAAATCTACCATTTACCTTCACTTATACATTTTTCCTACATAACCTTTTACTTACATTTTTATTTACAAAGTATATACAAGTAAAAAAAGAAAAAAAAAATATGTTTTACCAAATCCCTCCCCCTTGGCCGACAAGGGGAGGGTGGTATTAATGGATTGGCATGGCTCTTTGATTTTTAAAAATTTATACACTACATAAGTCTTACACTTCATTCTTTTCTCATTCATGTATCTCAAATAATTCACTAGAGTTAGCAAAACTTTTTCTTCCTCTCTTTTTGTTCTTCCAAAACCGGTTCTACCAAGAGTAGCAAGGGATCATCAATTTTTTTTCTCAAGTTCAAGCATATATACAATCTAGATAACACTCTTTATTAGGTTTTGAAATAAAAACCAAGAGTGTTTAGGTTTAACCTTGGTTCTTATCACCTCATCATATACTTGTAAGCATGTTTCTTTCATTTTTCATGTTTCCTTTTCATTTTATATTCATCTCTTCATTTTTTTGGAGAAAACATGCAAGACATATGTGATTTATATCATTTTTACATGATTTTAGAGTTATATATATATTAAGGTCATCCTATAATTATCCCCTTGGTATACTTTGGTCTTGATGATGTCTAGGAACCCATGACACCCTAAGAAGGTATATGGTAGGATTAGATTAGCTTTGGAGTTGATTTGAAGGGATTAGAATAGGTTTTGTCCGAGAAAAACTATTTTCGATATGTATAAAATATGTTCTGTCCTTGTTTTGATTTTCTGGAAAATCCGACAGTAGGCACGACTTTTTGGCCTTGATATTTAGAAAATATACTTTAAAACGAATCCGTGGCCGCTTGAACGGATAAAAACGGAGTTATAACGAAGAAGTTATGGATTTTTAAAGTTTGGCGACGAAATATATTATTTTCTGAAATTTCAGCATACTATTTTTACTCTATTCGGGTCAAAAACGAGTCCTAAGCTTCACAAATTATTTCGACTTATCAAAAATATATTAGTATACTTTGATACGAAGCTAAGGACGTATTATACGTAGAAAACGGATTTGAAACGACGAAGATATGCACGTTTTCATAAAATTGCCGTAACTATTATTTTCTAAAAAATTATATTATTTTACGAGACAAGTGTTACGTTAGCTGAAACGACCATGTTAGCAACTGTTTCTATCAATGATGTGGAACTTTTTGGAACGAAATGTCTTCTAGTAAAATTAAGATCACCGAGCATATTTTTCAAAACAACCAACCGTTTGTATAGCGGAGTTTTAATGAATTAATTACGGATGTTCAAACTTGGCCGAAACTCACTTTTTACATAACAATTAGCCAAAATCACCATCCTTAACCCTTATTATCTTTATGTTCGAGACCTTTTTGACGAAAACTCCTGAACTAAAACTTCTAGATTTCGATACAAACTTTCCAAAACCGTCGAGTTCGTTTTCTAACGATCGACGTACACCATTTTACGACTAGTTTTCCAAAGCCATTTTTGTTAATTTCATGAAAATTCCGACGACATTGTTTTGCGACGAAAAGTGATAATTTCACTATAAATCATTATAAAACCATTGTAGGATGACATTTTGACGTAAATACTTGTAAAGTCAGTTTTGAAGGGTCAAGACGTCAAAAGAGTATTTTTCGACGATAAGTAATATTTTCAAAACTCGCAAATGGTATAAATAACACACGAAATGCATGCATAACATTACATTGCAACTCATTACATATCATATCATTCGTAATAGGTCCAGATTAAAGTTTCACATTATACCTCGGTGTACTCACTCTTGTCATCATACCAGTTTATCAAGTGAGTTTTCATAGCCCCGTTTTACAAGTTTTTACATTATTTCAAACCTACGGGGGAGAATACATTGCACAACATTTTTATTACGATACCAAGTATGTTAAATTCATTTACATTGCTTGAGTTACAAAGTTGCCAGTTAAAAGTCCCCACTTTAATGCATGAGCCGTTAATTTTCTAGAAGCGTGTGTGAGTGGATAGATCTATCGAGGGTGACACCTCCATCCGAGTTGGTGAATCCCAACTTGTCATACGGATGCATTTCATTCATAAACATTATTAGAGTTGTTTGGCAAGACACTCTGTTGGGGCGTACATCAGTCTGAGCTTCGGTATCATGCGCTTAAGCAATTGTAACATTTTTACGTGACATAATTGTCATGCCTGTAACATTTTTACGTGACATAATTGTCATGCCTGATCTATACTTGTGTAGTCGTATAAAACATTTACATAAACCTATGATTTCTCACCAACATTATTGTTGACCGTTTTAGCAATGTATTTTCAGGTAACTAAGGCATTATCATCATGGCATGGTTAAGGAACCACCTTTTGAGTCGCGGCGTCGACTTACATCATTGTACATCATGGCACTTTCTTTCAAAAACATCGTTTGGACTTGTAATATATTTATGTTTCCGCAAACTTTGTAAACATTTGGGACCTATACTTTGTAAACTCTGATTGTTTTAATAAATCAAACGATGTTCTTTTCAAACGACACTTTAGGTCGTTCAATATAACTGTGAATGTGGTGCTATGACAGTCTATCCCCAGGAATTCCATTCCGCTGCAAAACAGGTAAATTGGGGGTGTGACATTTACAAAAGCTTAAAGCTTGTCAAGTTTAATAGATATTTAAACAAGCTTTTTCAAACAATATATTCATCATTCAAGCATTTACATTTATGATTAGTAACATCTTGATATGACTCTAATCATTATGTATGATAGTAGTTTTTAGAATGTGTTAGGTTCTTAAAACCAAACACTACTTAAGCATTTGCATATTTCTAAAAATAGAAATACAACATATGACATCATGTATTACATCATGGAAATCATTGGAAGATTCCATTAGATATTTTGTGTAGATTTGTACTCTTCATATCTTGCACAATCTCACTTAGATAGAGTTGACTTTGGCAAGATTTGATATCTTGGCTGTCAGACCCAGCGGTACCAAAATGGTACACGGGCGGAACCCTTTTAAGGGGTCCGCCGTCCGTGGACGCTCCTGTCCATTTTGGCTATAAATAGCAATGCCAAGCCAAGTAGTTTTTTATCCCTTTCTAACATACTCTCATACATATCTTCTCTCTAACCTTTCTAACTCAGTTTCATATCATATTAGTGATCTCTTTTGTAGCAAAGAAGATCAAGTCATATTCAAGCTTCAACGAGAAGTTGGAAGTCTTGTTTGTTTAGTGTTGTATGATCTAGTGTTGATCCATACTTCATTGTTGTATCAAACCATCATAATCTTGTGAGTGTGAGTGGTTAGTATTTTAGTCCTCAAAATACATTGTGTGTGGGAGTAGTTGTACCCTTGGAAAGAACTCGACATCTAGCTTAGTGTCGGAAATAGTGTAAACGAAGTGTAAAGGTTTTCTCCGCCAGTGAAAGGAGCTTGTTGACTAGTGAAGTTAAACTCTCGAGTGTGAGACTCGGGGAGTGGAGTAGGGCAAGGAAAAAGAGTCCTTGTAGGCCGAACCACTATAAACAACTTGTTGTGGTTTGATCATTTCTTTCCTTATTTACTTATTACACATTGCTTGCATATTTCATTAACATACTCAAGATCAATATCAATTGATCTTTCAATAAGTTTCAAAACAAAGTTTTTAATTGGTAAACTATTCAACCCACCTTCTAGTTTTCTACATAATCGTTGAAGTTTAAAGTTATTCTTCTTAGCTTTATTGAAGTAGTTTCCGTATACTTAATAGAGTAATATCAGTGTTTCATTATTAGTAATTTAGGATTTATCCAAGGTTGCTAAACCCTTACAAGCTACATAGTTAGTTTGGTCAGAGTATATCGATCCAACAATTTCCCCCAAATTTCATGAACCATAATCACTTGCGAGTGAACACGAGTATAGTGAGTAGATCTACTTAGGGTTTGACAACTCTCGTTGGTTTGCCTCAGCCGGGCACCAATTAGCACTATACTTGAGAACCCCCTAAAAGGTTAACTGATGCAGATTGTACTGACCAGGTATTAATATTTATAGTGTCTCGTTATACCTATGGTCTACCCTAATGCACTAACGGGCAGTGTACCTGGTCTTGTGTAGTGTAGTAAACGGTAAAGCCGAGGTCATCCCAAGAGCTATGTGTGTTGGATTATTACTAAGTCTAGGTGTCATAGATTAATAATGGTTTCGATAGGGATTTAATTAATTAGACTACTAAAGCAGAATAAGGCAAATAAAAGCAAATAAAGGATAAAGGGAAATCAATAGAGGAGAGTGGTGCTAACCTAGTTAATCCTCCTAGCTAGTTATGTCTACGTCTACTTACTTCCAATTACTTCAGGTGGGGTCAAAGTCGAGAGGACAACATTTGGTCAATTCGCCCTAACCTATCAGCAAAGATGCCACCACAGGAGAAGTCAGGTGTCCCCTCATAAGTCCTGTTGTTTCTGGTCCCCTAAGCCAAGTCATTAAGTACCGCTACATGCTAGATTTATAATAGTGAATGCCTGGCCGTTAGGAACTTAGACACGCATCCCCTAATTCTTAAGTTCATCCAAACGATAGGTGATCAGTAGGTCAAATCGCACAAGTAGAAAGGGTTGTCAGTTGGTCATATCTTACCCTTCCCATCTCAGTCCGCTCACCTAGGGTCATTTGGTCATATCTCCTAGGCAATTGGCCTCTATCGCCATTCAAAACTACCGAACCAAGGGTGGCTACCAATAAACTATGCATGCATACACTTAGAAATAATTGTACGGAAGTAAAGTAAACGCAAACAAAACAATTAAGGAATCATAACTAGGCCAGCACCAAAAGGTGCTTAGCCGCTCATATTAATCATGCAAATCAATTCAATATTCAAAGGTACAAAATACATGAATTGAAAGTAAAAGAAATATAAAACGCTAATGCTTATCGTAGGGGAGTGATTTCTCCCTTGGAGACAGCTCTGTATGCTCCTCTAGACTTGCCTTGAGCTTTTTCCCAAGTTCTCTGAGTATTGTGTGTGGAATGGGATGAATAGAAATGCTGGAATTTGTGGGGTATTTATAGGCCAGATCTGGGTTACGGTTTAACTAATATAAGATTTACGCCGTAACCTTCTATTTCCTCGTATAATGCACTAGATCTGCTGATTACGGCGTAACCTAATGAGTGGTTACGCCGTAGTCTTCAATAAGCTCGGTTACGTCATAGTTGATGCAGCAGTTACGGCGTAAGTATCAGCGGCGTGGAACCTCATTTGACCTAATATAGTTACGTCGTAACCTTTGGGAAGAGTTACGCCGTAACCTTCTGATAAGTTGGTTTTCTGAGTCACGCAATAGTTACGGTGTAATGTGAGAGACGAGTTACGCCGTAACTTCTTCAAAGTAGCATACTGTGATAAATTGTTAAATCCAAGATCCGGACTCAACTAGGGTATAAGCAATATTGATTGAATGATTGCACAGTGGAATAATAACGACACAATCAACATCACTAATAAGGTTTTCTTTATTGAATATAAAGAAACTAATACTACTACTACTACTAATCGCTCTATGCGTTTAATTAGACTCTCATTAGAAGTCTACTATGAAATAAAATGAAAGGATGAGTAAGTAACCCTAGCCGCCATCCCTCTTTATATAATAGAGGGAGGTTACAAATCCTAGCTTACTAGAAAAGCTAACTATTACATATTAGGTCCTCATTGTTTCTTCTTTCTTCATTCTTGCTCGTGGTTTTGTAATCATCAAATCTATAATTCCCAACAATCTTCCCCTATTTGATATTACAAAACAACCTGTATAAGAAACAATGCTAAAACATGTCATCACAGATAATAAGCTGCACATCATGATTCTTCTTCCCCTTTTTGTAATCATCTAATAGGGGTCTTGTGCAACTCGTAGACGCTTCCCCTCAAGTGATGCATGTAGATAGTAAGTATATAAACCATAAGCTTCCCCTTAAAATTATACTAACCATCTCATTTTTTTTTTCTCAACTAAACAAAATAAATAAAGCATAACAGCAGAGAAGTCAAATCAGCAGCAGTATCAAAATAGTCTGACAGTAGAAACACCAAAGCATGCGTCTTATATCTTGTACTATCCACGTGACTCCAAACTCAGATGATGCACTAGCAAATGTGAGCATTAAGCACATTTTCTATAGATCTCGCCCCTTCACTAACACTGAGCACTACAATGTAACTCCTTAAAGTGATAGCAAATGCGAGCATTAAGTACTTTTTGTAGATCTCACCTCTTCACTAGAATCATCAAGTCTTTGTCACATCATTAACGTACAAACAAGTTATCTCAAAAGTGCCTGACTCACTTTGAGATATGATAAGATACGCACCTTCAGCAGAAACCGGTCAGCAGAAACCAAAACCTTCAGCAGAAACCGGTCAGCAGAAACCAAAACGAATCAAAATATGCAGCCAGTAGGAACACCAAATCAAGCCGAAAATATGTTAATTACTAGGGTTCATCATTGAATGAAAATTCAACTCACCAAGACTAGTAAAACATTAGAAGACCAACTGTCAAGACCAGAATTAGCATATACAACAACCGATCATGAACAGTATAAATTTTATCCGACCCGAGTTAAGTTACCACGCTGCCAGTATTATAATATCCGAACAATACCCAACCAATCAAATTGTTGTCTCCCTCTTGGTCACACGATGAGTACAAATTGAGATCACCAATATATCAGCAATATTTCCTCATTCACCATATGATCATGGATCACGTGATCATGGAACAATTAACCCACCGAACATTAATAGGAGACCATAATTACAAGTACATCAAGAATGAATGGGACCCTCCTACCAGCCAATGAACATCACAAAGAGCCAATATCCACGTGACAACAAACATTAACAATAACCAACCATTCGAATTCCACAAAGCATGTGCCTATGATGGAACTAAATATACGAACAGCAGGAATGAACAAGCAATTAAAAATACCAGTATTAAACCCACATGTGAATTAATAAGCAGATACAAATGTAACCGTGGGACCAACAATGGGAGATTTGGTCATCAATTAAGTATTAACACATCCAATATCAAACAATCACTACAGTCCAACTATGTACCCTCGAGAACCAATTACAGACCCACACTCATACAAATGATTCAATATTAATAAAACAAGGGATCAGGAAGAGTACCAACAATTGAACCGAGAGAACAAAAGCCCCAAGCAGCCTGACAAAGACGGTCCCCCATTGAATCTGCTATCCATGCGTGTACCAGTGTGTACATCCAGTACCAAATCATCGCTTTAAAAAACAAATCAGATCTGCTACAAAACTGCTTCTGGCCAATAAAATCCATTTTGACTGCTGCCTCTTTTTCTTTTCAGATCTGCTGTAAAAACCCTAATGACAAGAAAACCTTATAAACCCTAGATCGAGAGCCACGAGGCTCTGAAACCAATTGTTAAATCCAAGATCCGGACTCAACTAGGGTATAAGCAATATTGATTGAATGATTGCACAGTGGAATAATAACGACACAATCAACATCACTAATAAGGTTTTCTTTATTGAATATAAAGAAACTAATACTACTACTACTACTAATCGCTCTATGCGTTTAATTAGACTCTCATTAGGAGAAGTCTACTATGAAATAAAATGAAAGGATGAGTAAGTAACCCTAGCCGCCATCCATCTTTATATAATAGAGGGAGGTTACAAACCCTAGCTTACTAGAAAAGCTAACTATTACATATTAGGTCCTCATTGTTTCTTCTTTCTTCATTCTTGCTCGTGGTTTTGTAATCATCAAATCTATAATTCCCAACATAAATCTTTAGATATTTCTCCAGTTCCGCATCTCTTTAGCTCCAATGCTCGTAATTTACCTGAAAGTGGAAAACAATGGAAAAAAGCGTAAATCAAGACTATTTGATGTTATCAAATATCCCCCACTTGAACTCTACTTGCCCTCAAGTAGACCTTATTAGAAAGATTCTTAAAAAGATATCTCCCATAACCTGGAAAATATGAGTTTATAAATCCCTTATGCTAGAATAAAACAAAGCCGAACACCTCACGAAAGGGGAACAAAAACACTCAAATCTCTCAACTATTCTAAGTGTCAATTTCGGGGTGATCACTCAATCGCACAGTCATAGCATGTATTCTATCATAAGCTTGGCGGTTACATAAATCTCCACCACTAGAGTAAAGGGCTAAACAAATCTCGAAAGCTATATAGGTAGACACGACTAAGGTTAAGGGGTGACTCGTCATTACTAACATGTCACGGCGAAGTGGACAAAATCAATGATACATGACCAAATCCATGGCCAAGACACCAAAGATTGCTCGCTGCATCACCTAGACACGCTTCATGACTAAACGGTAGGATAAGACATGGGATATATAATTGGTGTAAAATAAAAAACAAGCAGGTAGTCTAAATCTATAACCAAGTCATCACCACTTACCGTCCGCCCAAAGTTCAAGCTTTGAAGTCAAGAAACCGGATCATGAAATGCAAGGTAGATGTGTCATTAGAGGACGTCGTGATGAGCACACTACCTTTTCTCCAACTGTTGGCATAACTACCAACTCCAATCTTCAAATGTGACCGAGGTGGCCTCCTCGATACTAAATCAATAAAGCTCATACTACAGTGCTTATAACATCGCACTTACAATAACATAATCATAACAACTAGTTTTTTTCGAATCATTTTTTCTTTTTTCTTTTTTTTTTCTTTCAACATAACAAACATAACATAATATCCCCCCAATTGAGATGAACAATGGGAATTCGGGGGGTCTTCAATGATCTTCAAAAATGTTGTCTATGAAAGCGTGATTTCCGAACCTTTCCACTCGAACCTTGAACTTAGGCAAATGATGACTTCCCAATCACAAATAAAGACTACAGGGTAAGCTAAGGTGTATAGGTGTATCGAAACAATATATCGGGTTAACAAAATGAAAGGAATGGCTCAGAAGTGTAAATCTAGGGGTATCTTGCACTAAAGATGAGTGCAACAAAATGGTTTCACATGGGGATCGAGAAGTCGAGGTGACTAATCGATAGACACACAATGGTAGGCTGTTTGGGTGATAATCCTATAATATTGCCTTCTAAAACTGAAAAGTCCAAATACATCGAGCTAACTCAACATACCTCGTCTATGGTCTCAAAATGATGCAAAGGCCAAGTTCTAAACTTTACAAGCTACCAGCACACTCATAATTTGGTGGATTTGGGGTAAAATATTGGAAATGGATAAGGCTAATCTCACCATATAATATTAAGGGTTGTATGTGCTCGGATAAGGTCTAATCTAGTTAGGTTAAGAAAAACATGTCAAAATTTTAAAAATGGCATAATTTTTCAAAATAAACTAGAAAAATGAGGGCGAAATAAAGTTCAAGAGATAATTCTACTCCCGTCCCCCCACATGAATTGTACAAAGTCCCTTTTGTACTAGGCATTAAATAAAGGTGAAGAGAAAGGTAGAATTAGAACGAGAACTTCCCTGAAATTTGCTCCATAAAGAAGGAAGGCCCATGAAAAAGAGACGTGCCTTCGTATAAGCATCATGAACAAACTTCAATCCCTGAAATCACACTACCGACAAGCATAAATCTAAAAAGACAAAATGAAAAATGAAAAGTGAAAAACAAACCTAACTCACTTTCGTAGGAATCACGGTTGCATTTAGCGAATGCAACAAGCCTTTTAAACCACTTGGTGTCCCAAGTGGATGAGTGAAGTCTCGTGAGGGTTTACAAGGTTATTGTGTTTTAAAATGAAAGAATTAAACTAGAGGAAGGTTACGTCGTAACTCTTTTGAGGGAGTTACGCCGTAACTGGCAAAACCTCTCATAAGCTGCTAAGCGAGTGGTTACGGCGTAACCACTGAGATGGTATTACGCAGTAATTAGTAATGCGTCAAGAATTCTGCTGCTAAAAGGTTGGTTACGGTGTAATGACTAAGATGTGTTACGCCATAACTCTGTTCAGATCAGCAAACTGCAGCAGCAATTACTTCCTCGTTTCCTGCAAAAATAGTTAGAAAACACAAAACCCTACAGAAATGGAAATAAAACAAAAGAAAGGGATAATTCGGGTTGTCTCCCGAAAGAGCACTTTTCTTTATTTACGAGTCTTTAAGTTAGACTCAGAGCCGCGGGGCTTCTATGGGGGCCTTTGGACTTCCCCGACCTCTTCCATGTCTTTCATTAAGTTACGCCTAACCCACCCGACATTTGTGGCAGTGCGGAGATATTCTTTGGTTTCAATCTTCCGGATCTTGCAAAATTTTTCTTCAGGTCCCAAATGGTATCGCGTAAACTCGAATTTTTCGGCTATAATTGGTGGTGGCCTCTTAAACGGGATGCCAAGAAGTTTGCATCTTCTTTTCTCGTGCACTTCATCATCTGGGTCAATGAAACTGTCTTCGCCTTGTAATTCGAGATAATCGAAATCATCGTCTTCGAAATCGATATCTTCAAGTTGGTCGAGTATTTGCTTGCATTCTTCTTTTTCTACCTTAGACGAGTCCTTGGTGTCATCTTTTGATTTTTTATTAGGAAATTCGTCGTTAGGTTGATCTTTACTCATACATCCACTCCAGATTTTCTCTTTTGTTAACGCGTTAATTTTTCCATATTTGATTCTGACCCAATCGTTAAAACCGAGATCATCAGGCCAAGGCAATTCTGTTCTTTCAGAATCATTAGTAGAAGTCCATAGGAACTCGTCTTCCCCAGCTCTCTCAATGCTGCTTCCCCCGTCACATTCATACTCAAAAGGGTTGCAGGAAGCTCAAACGTTTCCGTCACTGGTTTTAATTTGTTCACACCAATGATTTTGAATTCCTTCGTCATTGTCATCTTCAGAAGGAATATCATCGAGGGGCTTAATGGTTTTTCCTCAAAGAACATGTTTCTCATATTTGAGTTCCAGATTTCTAAACAAAGCCGAATTAATTATCGCGTCCCCGAATCTTATCGAATACCAATCTCTGAATGAAATATTTCCAAAATCAACGTCATGCCTCCCAGATTCGTGTGGGCATATCCAAAATTCGTTCTTCACATTACCTCCTCCGTTGCAATATTCACGAAAAGGATTGCACGTTGGCCAAGCGTGAGTAATCTCATCTTCCATGACGAGTAAGGGTTTGCAGTAATGCTTGATAGATGGTCCTTCCACTTCGTTAATCGAGAACTTGGCTAACCTTTCTTCATCGTTAAGTGTAGTCCACATGTATCTGTCATCTTTTATCCTTTCTTTATCAACTCCACCATCGCAGGTTTTCCGAGGATCACACGAGGCCCACAAGCGGTAGCATTCTCCATCGTCAATTGCAATAGCCTTACACCAATGACTTTTCCTTTTAGGGGTGTCGTCCTTGGTGCCAGTGTCTTTGCTTGAATTCGGGTTACGCCGTAACTCTGAGGTGTGATTACGACGTAACTCACTTTTGCCATCAGTATCAGACTCATCAGAGTACTTGTTGTTATCAGAGAATACATCCTTACATATAGTAGATTTGCTCTTTTGTTCCTCGTTTCTTCTTTGTACCTCATCGCCAAGCTTTCCAATTAAAGTTTCCAAGTTTTTAAGTGATATGTCATGGGAAGAAAGGCTCTAGTTTGTGTTCTCTTAGAAATTTTTAAGCCATTCCTCTTGCTCCTTTTGCCTCTTGGTAGTATCCACAAGGTACTTGTTAATAATTTCCTCCAGGTTAGCTCTTCTTTCATTACGCTCATAATACGGTAGGGGTCCTCCACGAAACCCATTACGATTATCCCCGTAGAAAGGCCTATTCTCTCCATATTTAGCTTCCTCGATCGTATCTTCCTTATCAATTTTAGGACAATTTTTAGTCAAATGTCCCCCACCATAGTTTTCGCAGCCGACTTGGATGGCATGAACAGTTTCTCTGATTTTTAGCATATCTCTACCGAGATTCTCAAGCTTGTTGGTTATTGCCGCAATTCCATCTAAACTTCCGCCTTGGTTTCTTTTACTCCCTCCGTCGTGCCATTTTTGAGAGTGATCCGCCATTTTTTGAATGGCTTCAATTGCAAGGGTAGGAGTCATGTTCGGGATAGGTCCTTGATTGTCCATCATTTTCCTTGTAGTTACGTTAATTCCTTTGTAGAAAATATTGACCTTCTGCAGGTTGTTCAGATCATTGGTAGGACACTTGTAAAGGAGATCGTTGTATCTATCCCAGGCTTGATACAATGTTTTGTCGTCTTCTTGCTTAAAATTATGGATTTCCAAAAGATGGTTAGAAATCTTTGATGGCGGACAATATCTCTGAATAAAGTGTTTCTTTAGTAGAGCCCAAGTATTAATTGCCACGGCGGGCAATCTTTCGATCCATCTTCTGGCAGCTCCAGTAAGAGTCATAGGGAATACTTTTAGCATAACAGCATCATGAGACACGCCCAGAATGTTGAAAAGGCTTGCGATGTATAAGACATTTTCAACGTGCTCATATGCATCTTCATCCCTATTTCCTGAAAAGGGTTAGCGCGAAGCTCCCTCATAAATTGGTCTTTGATTTCGAAACGGACATCCGCTCCAATTGCCGGTCTTACGAGACCCGACCCTTGTTCTGCTCTTGTCAACACCAAGTATTCCTCAAGAGTGAGGTCATCGATGTTAACAACTTCCATAGTACCTGAAAACTTGAAATATGATCGTGAGAAAAGTTTAAAACGAAATGAAAGACTTAATATCAATCCTAAAATAACTCCCCGGCAGCGGCGCCAAAAACTTGATGCAGGTTTTACTGACCAGGTCTTAATATTTACAGTGTCTCGTTATACCTATGGTCTACCCTAGTGCACTAACGGGCAGTGTACCCGGTCGTGTGTAGTGTAGTAAACGGTAAAGCCGAGGTCGTCCCAAGAGCTATGTGTGTTGGATTATTACTAAGTCTAGGTGTCACAGATTAATAATGGTTTCGATAGGGATTTAATTAATTAGACTACTAAAGCAGAATAAATCAAATAAAGAATAAAGGGAAATCAATAGAGGAGAGTGGTGCTAACCTAGTTAATCCTCCTAGCTAGTTATGTCTACGTCTACTTACTTCCAATTACTTCAGGTGGGGTCAAAGTCGAGAGGACAGCATTTGGTCAATTCGCCCTAACCTATCAGCAAAGATGCCACCACATGAGAAGTCAGGTGTCCCCTCATAAGTCATGTTGTTCCTGGTCCCCTAAGCCAAGTCATTAAGTACCGCTACATGCTAGATTTATAATAGTGAATGCCCGGCCGTTAGGAACTTAGACACGCACCCCCTAATTCTTAAGTTCATCCAAACGATAGGTGATCAGTTGGTCAAATCGCACACGTAGAAAGGGTCGTCAGTTGGTCATATCTTACCCTTCCCGTCTCAGTCCGCTCACCTAGGGTCAGTTGGTCATATCTCCTAGGCAATTGGCCTCTATCGCCATTCAAAACTACCGAACCAAGGGTGGCTACCAATAAACTATGCATGCATACACTTTGAAATAATTGTATTGTTGAAAGAGGGAATGTCATCAAGAACAATGCAAGGTTAGTTGCACAAGGATATAGACAAGAAGAAGGAGTAGATTATTATGAAGTGTTTGCTCCTGTAGCAAGGATTGAAGCCATTCGAATATTCCTTGCTTTTGCATCATATATGGGATTTCAGGTTTATCAAATGGATGTCAAGAGTGCCTTTCTTTATGACAAGATTACAGAGGAGGTCTATTTTAAACAGCCTCCTGGTTTTGAAGATCCTGCTCATCCAAACAAAGCCTACAAAGCTGTTAAAGCTGTTTATGGCCTACATCAAGCACCTAGAGCTTGGTATGAAAGGCTCTCTAGTTTCTTATTGCAACATGGTTATAGGAGAGGAGCAATTGACAAGACTTTGTTTATCAAGAGAGATAAGAAGGATATCATGCTGGTACAAGTTTATGTAGATGATATCATCTTTGGAGCTACAAAACAGTCCATGGTGAAGGAGTTTGAGCAGCTGATGCAACATGAATTTCAAATGAGTTCTATGGGTTAGTTAACTTTCTTTTTGGGGCTTCAAGTTAAACAGTCCAAGGAGGGAATTTTCATAAGTCAAGATAAGTATGTCTCTAACATTCTTAAGAAGTTCAATTTTGATGCTATGAAGCCAGTCACTACACCTATCAAGTCTATCAACTCATTGGGCAAGGATGAAGATGGTCAACCTGTTGAAGTCAAGCTGTACAGATCTATGATTGGCTGTCTTATGTACTTAACTGCATCTAGGCCTGATATCATGTTTGATGTCTGTTTATGTGCAAGATATCAAGTGTCACCTAAGGTCTCCTATATGAATGCAGTGAAGAAAATTTTTAGTTATTTGAAACAACATCCTAAGTTGGGGTTGTGGTGTCCAAAGGATTCACCTTTTCACTTGGAAGCTTTTTCAGATAGTGATTATGCAGGTGATAATTATGATAGAAGATCAACCACTGGAGGATGCCAATATCTTAGAAGAAGATTAGTCTCATGGCAATGTAAGAAGCAAACCATTGCAGCAACATCATCAACTGAAGCAGAATACGGTGCTGCTGCAAGCTGTTGTGGACAAGTATTATGGATGCAGAATCCACTTTTGGATTATGGGTTCAACTTCAAGAATACTCCTATCAATATTGATAATGAGAGTACAATTTGCATTGTGAAGAATCCAGTTTATCACTCCAAGACTAAGCACATTCAGATTCGGCATCACTTTATCATAGATTGTTATGAGCATAGGCTCATTAATGTTGTCAAGGTTCACACAGATGATAATGTAGCTGATCTACTCACCAAAGGTTTTGATGTTTCAAGATTCAATCACTTGGTGGTGAGTATTGGTATGATCAATCACTAAGCTACATTTAAGGGGAGGACTGATTAGTTAGTTAGACATTCCTATGCATTGCTTGAGGGGAGGCAATCCAATGCCTATTTGGAGTTTTTGCCATTATAGAGAAGAGAATGGAAAAGTACTGCTTTTTGGTTTTATGAAAGTACTGCTCCGAAAGTATGCGCTTGTGGAAAGCACTGCTTGTCTTATCAACGTACTGTTCCAACGGTCAAAAGATGGGTTAAAATTCAACTGATGAAGTTCTTTATGTCTTTAACTTTGTAGATTCTTTGGTTTGACGAAGAATCATTCTGACTGTTGTGTTGCATCTGAATAGAACTTCCATTAGTGATGATGTTGGCGTGAGCATGAGAAGAATCTGCACGATCATCCCGCTCCGGAGCTTCCATAAGAAGAAAACATTTCAAACGGTTAGTAATAAGCGGATTCCGGCACTTACAGGTTTGAACTTCGAGAGAGTTAACAGCATAGTGTGAAAACCCAACTCTAATTCTTACAAAGGCCGTTCCTGAACTGGAGTCCCACAAGTGAGATAACGCGATGTACCGAAGTACATCTACAGTTCAGATGAGTCGCTGAGGTACACCGAAGCATCACCTCACGACTGTAGACCGTTTGAGACACACTCCGCGTAATCCACGAGGAGTTACCGAAGTGACCTGCTGTCAGGGCTGTTTGATGTTGACCCTGGCAGGAGTTTCCATTCAATCACTGAGGATCACAGATGTGAACCTCTCATAAATGTTCTCAACAGATTGCTAAGATCTGTGAAGGACTCGATAATGTACCACTGAAATTCTTATTGTTGAACGTCAAGTGATAAAATGTCAAGTGTACCTAAGAGATCTTTTGATGAATCTCGTGGCTCTAGACTCAACAGTGCATTTTGGTTTTCCTGAGCGGAGACTAGGGAGAGGGTCTCCTTCTTCAATACCAGCGATCTCTATGAGAAAGCCAATAGTTTACGTAGGGTTCCCTGTGAGAATGAAACAAGCTTCTGTTGAGAGAAACTTGAGTGGCTAAGAAGGTTTAGTGCATGCGTCACTGGGTCCATGACGACTTTTAATCTTCAATACCGGCGTCACTAAGTGACAACGAGTAGCATATGAATTGAACCCGGTGTCTGCCCTAAGTTGAATAATCTGGAGGGCTATTTCTTTTCACCCTTTTCTTTACATTTCTTTTTGATTCTTCAACTCCTTCTTTCTCCGATTCTCATTTTCTCCTTTTTATAATCATACCTAAGGACTTCTAAGTACAAACTATTTGTGATGTCCTTGGGTAGATCCCTCCGGCTCTGGCGGATCATAGGACGGTTATTCCTAACCTTAGTCACCTTATAACTCCATGACTAACCTATGTTGCCATTAAAACCACAGTTGTGAAGAATCTCACAAAGGGTTTGTAAATGAAAATCATGTTTGAACCACTGTGAGAGATAGGATTTTGCATAAATACTCCCCCTCCACATGTGCTTTAGAGTTTTGACGGAAATCTGCACTGTGTGGGAAGAGCGCGCACTTTTGAATTGATCAACTCAAGATAGACAATCCCCCGCGAGACACGGTTACATTGCATAGTTAAAGAGTTACATTGTCAGCTTTTAGGTGACAACTAGCTCTAATAACTACCTTGAAGGTGTAGAAAAACCTCGAAAGGTTGTCAAACCCGTCAGAGTTCATGTCTACCAAGAGTATCTCGAATGGTACTTTCTACTTGGACAAGTCCTTTGCGAGACACGTTTACATTACTAGCGAACTAGCTTGAAATTATTACCCGTCCAGGACAAGTCTTTTCGAGTTACTAACAGTTTTAGTACCGTCAATTCGTTGGTTAAGTCTGAAGTACACAGATTCATTTGCATTTTGCACAACATATTTCTTATCACACCAATTTTCTCCCCCTCAAAAATGGCATATCAAATGTTATTTTTGAAAAGTTGACAATAAATATGACCATTTCGAGTGTTGCGGGAAGATGACCACTATGAACAATTTGTGAACAAAGTTTACATCAAATACTCCCCCTCAACTAGTGATATAAACGGTTGAGGTTTTGAAAATCTTATGGGGAAGTACTTGTCTTTTTGAGCAAAACCTTGAAAAATGAAAGGTTTGATAGGTTTTACTCAAAAATAAGAAGCTTTCGCTCCTTTTATAAGGATTGTGGCACTGAAGCGTACCACAGGGTCCTTTCTTGACAATTACGGGTTGTACACTGTAATGTGTGCAAAAGACATAGACATATATAATCATACATCCAAATTTATAATGAAGGAAACAATTCAAGGGGTACCAGGAAGTGCAGTGATGTCGCCAGGAGTGCGAACAGGGCGTTGATAGCCGGTGATGTTGATCCTGGGTCGACCACCAACAAAGCTTTCCAATGTTCTGAACTGATCCCTTCGAAACAACCTTTCATCAATCATCTTGATGATCCTCCTCATATCCATGCGATCCTAAGAATTCCATCGCTTAGGAGACCCAATCTTTTGACGTATGTCCTTCAACCTATATGCCAATCCGTCCCTAACCATCTTCAAAGTGTGATCTCCAAACTTGTGAAGTTCACTACACGCCATTAAGCAATTTCTTTGTAGTTCACTACGGTAAACAACGCCGAAAGGTTTGCTGATGAGTGTATATTGTGAGAGATGGTTGATGTCGGGAAGATCTAGCTGAGGTGAAGTAAAGTTGACACGGGTCTGATAAGATTCAACTGCCAGCTGAAGATCTTCTACACGTTCCTTGATGACTATGCGTCTGATGAAGATGAGCAATGACTTGATGAATTCATGTTGTACTTCGGTTGAAAATTGTCTCATGCGACCTTGTACTTTGGCAAGGTACATGTCTTCGATGTCGTTGATAGACAAATTCTCAAAGTCAGCTTCAGAGAATGCATAATCCCTTTCATCTTGTCGTTTGACCACGATATTCTTAAGGAAGGTGTAGTCCCACTTAGATGATAGAACAACATGTTTGATGGCAACGATATCCTTAGTACTGAACACCGCATGTTGAGACTTCTGAACCTAACAGCTTCTGTAGTAGATTCTTCGGCGTTCCGGCCAATGATGAATCCCGTACATTGCATCTCGGTCGTATGCTTCCACTTTGTCGGAGAACAAGTGATTGGAACGTTCCTCGATGGCTATGCAATTCGAGTATATAGCTGCTGGGAATGGAAGTGTCAACGATGTAGCGTATTTCCTTGAACCATCGCCACCATGTAGAAGAAATTCCAGGTCTTTGTTGAAGAAATATCTGAATGGAATCCTTGGTTCATCTGGTTGGCCAATTGTTGGTAGAGGTTTTGACCAGTCGGTGTAGTATGGAGGGTTGTCCCGTTTGGTGAAGTCGATGTTTGCTTCTGGGTTAACCCAATCCATGTTATTAGAAATAGCTCGAGCAATGTTCTCAAGGTGATATTCAACCTCGATGGCACTTTCGGAGCTATCTTTCCACAGTTGAAAAGCTTCATTCTTGATTCGCCTCAACTCGGATTTCATCATCTTCTTCACCTGGAACTTTTCTTGCAAAAGTTTTGCATGCTCCAATGTATTACCATCAGCCAAATCCTAACCTTCTTCAGGGTAGGGAGTGTTGTTAACAAGAGTAGAGAACCATTCAAATTCTTCAGTTTTATCGTCATCTAGCCAAGATATGACATCAGTCTGAGGCGTCTTCTTCTTCTTCTTTTTCGAAGGCCTAGATGATGATTCTGGTTTCTGAACTTGTTTGGGAGAGGTGGGTTGTTTTAGGGGCTCAAGGACCTCTTCATCGTCACCACCCGTATACTCAAAGTGGTCACCGGTTTTCTGAGTCAGGGGTGGTAACTCGGAATCGTCCTGAGGTTTACCTGTAGAAGAACGGGGAGGAGACCTTTGTTGAGTTGGAGTCCGTTGGAGAGGAGGTAACATAGAAGATGATTCACCAGACTTCTTCTGACGTTTAGCTTTATCATGCTTATCCTGATCCTTGTCTTCATCGTCTCTAGGACGTTTAGACTTTTCTGCTTCGAATCTACATGCTTCTTTGAGTTGGTAGTCCAGCAATGCTTGAAACAACTTTCCTTCCTCAGAAGTAAATGTCCCAGATCGTGTAGACATTTGTGTGACAAGCTTGGCCACCAATTCATTGTCCGAGAAAACTACAGGATCAGATGGATTGATTGTGACGGTTAAAGGTGTGGATCTTATAGTTTGCTTGGCTATCTGCATAAGATTCGGATATGGTTGTCTGGTAAACATCTCCTTTGTGACTTTAGGAACGATATCCAGAAGGTACTTGTTAGTGTAACCTTCGATCATTTCGTTCAGTTCCTCTTGACGATGACTTTTCATGAACTCCTGGATAAACTTCCTTTCTCCTTTCATCTTTTCATTCTCGTCATACAGATGCTGTATGTGATCAGCAAAGAAATTCAATTTCTTGTTGAGCACGTCTTTCTTTCTGACTTGTTTGACAGCATTCACAATTCTTTTATGAGTGTGAGAAATCCAAGAACGAGGTGGTTTCTTCACTGATTTGAATGATGATTTGGTTGATTTCTTTGATGGTGGTGGTGAGGAGTGAGATGATGAATCTGATGAGGAGGAGATATGAGGAGGCTCGGGGTCCTTTGAAGGTGCAGAAGTATCCTCCTTGGAGCGAGTTGGACTGTTGAGAAGAAAGTCATCATAATTCTCTTCGTCATCTTGTCCAGATTTAGTCTTTTCTTCTGTCTGATCCTTAGCTTCTTCATCAGTTTTCTCTTTCTCAGTCTTATCCTTTTCTGGCTCCTCAATGTTATGTTCAGTAGACATCTCCACAAGTGTTTCCTGTTGCACAAGAGTGGTGGCACCAGATCCCTTATCGGGTCGATTAACCGCATCAAGATCTGGTGAGGAGTGGGCAGCACCACTTGATCCTCCGGGGCCACCCATTTGGTCTTTTGCAAATTCTTCAGCTTTTTGAATGTGTCTAACTAATTTAAACTTCTTCCTGTAGGATTGATCCAGTAGCTCTTCTTCATCTTCAGAGCTTTCATCATAGGGCACAAGTGCAGGAGTCTTCCCTTTTCCTTTATCAGCTTGAGGACTTGGAGGTTTTGGTACTGAAGGATTGTCATCCTTTGCAGTTTCAGAGTAGGTAATCTCTTCATCTGTGTCAGTACCTTCAGAGCTTTCGTCCAACAACTTTCTTTGCGGTTCAGGTGTGGGAATAGGTTCAGCTTCCTTTACAGGAACAATCCTTTTACGAGGAGGATTCCTTTTGGGAAGCTTCCTATAACTTTCAGAACTTACTGCACTTCCAGCACTTCCTCTTCTGGTTCTCCGAGTAGGAGTTCCTGAAGGTTTTTCATCAAGATGACCAACTTTGCCTTCTTTTACTGCTACAAGATACCTTTTGTACGTTTCAAGCTTCTTGAGTTCTTTAGATAGAAGGTGATCAGGCAGCACGACACCCTGCTTCTTAGTTGTCGATTCCTTGATTCTAATAGAAAGGATAGGTTCGGACAACAAGTCATGATTGTCGGGGTCATTGAGCCTCTGTGGAATATCAGGATTGAGTCCAAGTGCTCTCTGGATCAAAAGCTTTGTGTATCTGACATAGGGAATCTTTGAGCTAAGCTTCTTGTGAAATAGCATCATGTCCTCCCATATTAGTGCTTCGATTTCGATGTCCTTCTTATTGATCAAAGACCAGAAGATTTGCAGTTCCATGAGCTTTGGATGCTCATAACCACTGTCACGACCAGAAACAGACTTGGTAATGATGATGTAGAGGGTTCTCCACGGTTGAGGAATGTTCTTAAGCTCCACGTGAGAATGCTTAGTAACAACCCCCGAAGCTTCATCATAGCCAATGTCAAGAAGAAATTGTAGAACTGTCTCTTCGGTAGGTGTGGCAAAGAAGTCAGTGGGCTCGATTTCAGGAATGAGAAGAACAGCCCGTAAGTCAGCATGAGTGATGGTGACTTGTTTGTGATTAAGTGTCACTGTCACTGCACTTTGGCCTGTGATCCTCTACATAGAATTCCAGAATTGCTGAATGTAGATTTCCGGTACAGTAGCAGAGTGTGAGAGCATGTTCTGGTAGGGATGATTCCTTAGAATATCCACAGCAATCAAGCAAGAAGATTCTGAGAAAGTGAGGGTTTCAAAGTCAACCCTAAGGTTGTTCTTTCCAATCTTTCTAGGATAGCCAGTTGGGAAGATATCAACAATAGTGAGAACCTCAGGTGCATCCACATTCATTTGAGCAGCCATGTTGTGATCTGAAATAACATTAGCCAAAAGAACCAACATATAGAAAGACATAATGTTAGTCAACAGAAGGTTTTATTGTCTAGTTATTGAATGAACAGTGTCAATTATTGTTATGAGTCCTAAGTCACTTGTTTGTCTAATAGTCTAATGACGTCGTGAAATGTTTCGTGAGTTAGTTAACTTTAAGTTTTAAAGTTTATGTTATCACTTATTGTTCACAACATATCAAACGATTAAGTTTATTAGTGACATTATTGGATTCGTGACGTTATGATTAGTTTATTTATAAGTTTGTACACGTAACAATTCATAATGAAGGTCAATCCAGGCTTAAGCGTAGTTTTGGCAAAGTTAAGCGTAAACAGTAATGACATACGCGTAGACGAAAGCTTACGCGTAGGATCCTAACTTACGCGTAAGAAATGTTATGCGTAGGAAATAGGGGACCTTATGCGTAGAGCTTACGCGTAGGCGTATAAGAACCTTACGCGTAAGGCTTACTCGTAAGAGTAGACCTTATGCGTAGAGGTTACTGTTTACGCATATCCTTCACAGGATACGCGTAGTCCCATTGTAGAACCTTACGCGTAATAGTTATGTGTAGAATTATTCTTACGCATAACTTGACTACGCGTAGGGTAATCCTTATGCATAGAGAATCAAATGACCTTGATTCTGAATTTTTAAGCGTAGCAAGCCTGAAATAAATTTATCAAATCATCAATATTAACACAAGAATACGTTTTATCAACAAATCATGGCATGAATCATTCGTTAATCAGTTACGCGTAAAAAGTCATACGCGTAGGTCAAAACCCTAAGGGTTGAGAATTACGCGTATGATTTCTAACCGTGGGATTTGCACCAAACAAATTTTGGTAGGTCTAAGATGTTGTATGAGCTTATAGACAAAGTCTTAACATCTAATTCGTTGAGAATCAAAAATACCCAAACTTATGAACTTTAAACCCTAATTCCAAATTTTAATCATTTAGAGTTTCTGGGTGGTTAACGACCTTGGATATCATCAATTCTTCAACATATGAACATAACCTAACAATCCTTTTGATCAAAACACTTCACATTTGAAAATACCCAATTCGACTCAAGAACCCTAGTTTTCAAAAACCATCAATTCGTTTTTCTGGGTGGGTTTTGATGGTTAAAATGATATCATTGATGTATTAGAAACGTTTTGACACTATCTATTTAACCACAAACACACACACAATGATTGTGTGTTCATACGCTTATGCGTAGAACACATAATCACGCGTAACAACAGTTTTAGCCGTAGGATTTACTAGAAATTCAAAACCTTAGCTTGTATTACTGTTAAGATCGTGAAAACACTTACAAAACGATGATCTAAAGCACGGATTTCTTGAATGAATCTTAGGCATAGGATGTATAAGGTTGAAAGTAATAAATGTGAAGTTAGAAGTAGGTGGGAGGTGTTTTTATTTAAAGTAACTTTAAGATTTTGACAATTTTGGTCCCTCCACCTTTTCCTTTTTCAAACAAAGCCATTTAACTTCCATTTTGGTTACCAAACAAAGATTTTTAGGAAAGAAACTTGACGACACTCCCCCTCGACTTAAGAAAAATGATGAAAGGTTATTAATTTTAGTCCGAGGAGTGTCATTGAACCAGAAACTTCACCACCATTTATAAAAGAAACAGCCGAGATATGATAACATGCAAGTACACAGATGTTTTGAAATAGTTAAATTTTTGTTTTCTCCCCCTCAACACTTGATCGGAAAAATACTGAATTTTGAAAGATTAAAGTGGTGACGGAAGAAATGTACTTGCCATGTTGAAAGAAAAATAGATGAGAAGAATATTTTTGTTTTTATCAGGTTTTATATTTTTGTATTTTGTTTTAGAAAAATTTATTTACAAAAGATGTTTTGGTGTTTGACAGGTTTTTAAGACTGTTTTAAGAGGTCATCCAATTCCTCTTGAGTCAAACACCTCATACCAATCCGGTGGATCAGCTCATTAAACCTAGTGGGAGGCAAGGCTTTGGTGAGAAGATCTGCCAATTGGTATTCTGTACCCACAAAGTATAATTCAACGGTACCCTGTTCCACGTGGTCCTTGATGAAATGATAGCGAAGATCGATGTGCTTTGATTTCGAGTGCTGAACTGAGTTGCACGAGATCGCAATGGCACTCCGATTGTCGCAGTACATCGGGATTCTGTCAAATACGTAACCATAGTCTTTGAGTTGTGTTCTCATCCATATGACTTGAGCACAACATGCGGACATGGCTACATATTCTGCTTCGGTTGATGACAGCGATGTACAATCCTGCTTCTTTGATTGCCAAGATACCAGTTTATCACCAAGAAATTGTAGAGCTCCTGAAGTACTTTTCCTTGAGTCTAAGCATCTTGCGTGGTCAGCGTCTGAAAAAGCTATTAGTTCAAAACCAGAATCCTTCGGATACCAGATCCCCAAGTTAATGGTTCCCTTGATGTATCGGAGGATTCTTTTAGCCTCAGAGAGGTGGGTTTCAGTTGGTCGCTACTGATAACGGGAGCATAGATAAACGGCAAAGACAATATCAGGTCTGCTAGCTGTTAGATACATGAGAGACCCAATAATACTTCGGTATTTGGTAGGGTCAACTAATTTCCCATGTAAATCAGCGTCTAGCTTCTTGGTATGAGTCATTGGTGTGGCATAAGTATCACAGGTTTTCATTCCAAATTTGTTTAACAATTCAAGGGCATATTTGGACTGACTCAAGAAAATACCACGGGGTGATTGATGAACTTGCAGTCCTAGAAAGAACGTAAGTTCACCCATCATGGACATTTCAAAATTTTTCTTCATTAGTTTTGCAAAAGCGGTTGAAAACTTTTTATGTGTCGACCCAAAAATGATGTCATCCACGTAAATTTGAACAATTAAGATATGTGCCCCGTGATATTGTATAAAAAGAGTTGGGTCAACCGAACCTTTGGTGAAATTATTAGCAATGAGGAAAGATGATAGCTTATCGTACCATGCCCGTGGGGCTTGTTTGAGACCATAAAGAGCTTTGTTCAGTTTGTAGACATGGTTCGGGCACTCTGGATCAACGAATCCTTCGGGTTGGCTGACATAAACCGTTTCTTTCAGTTGTCCGTTGAGAAACGCAGTTTTGACATCCATTTGAAAGACCGTCATATTCATATGAGCCGCGAACGCGAGAAATATCTGAACAGCCTCTAGACGAGCAACCGGAGCAAAAGATTCTTCAAAGTCTATTCCCTCTTCCTGACGATAACCCTTAGCAACTAGACGTGACTTGTTTCGGATGACGTTCCCTTCAGCATCCAATTTGTTTTTCCAAATCCATTTTAGACCAATGACGTAGACCCCTGTTGGTCTTTCAACCAGTTCCCATACTTCAAGACGTTTGAATTGGTTGAGTTCTTCTTGCATGGATTCAATTCAGTTGTCTTTTGTCATTGCGTCTTTAATGTTTTTAGGTTCAGATTGACAGACAGTGAGTGCATAAATGCAATGTTCACCATCTGTGTGAAGACGTTGTCTCGTAACGACTGGTTGATTTGGGTTGCCAATAATATTAGCCAGAGGATGGTCTTTTGTCCATCGATGTGTAGAGGGTTGATGTTGGTATACATTGTGCAGATTCTGAGGATTCAAATGGTTTGTTGACGATTCTGCGACATCTGGTGCAACAGTCTCATTAGCAAACGGGTTAAAGAACGCATTTGGATCAAAATCTGCAGGTGGGGGTACTTCATTCAGAATATCATCAGCCGGTTCATCATTATTGGAAGCGGTTTATTCAACTGTTGTGTTGGAGTCAACTGGTGTAGGTGCATCTTCAACAGTAGTTGTTGTAGCAGGTGTATCAGGTATTGGAATATTATCAGGTTGTGCAGCGGAAACAGCAGATACACCTGGAGCACGTTCATCAATATCGTCACAGAACAGCGGAGCAAATAACCTTTCCATTTGTTGACGAGTGAGCTGGGGGCTTTGTTCAGCTGATGATGGGGTTTGAGGGAAGTTTAAACGGTTGTGACCGGGTTCTAAGCTGTTGTACTCAGAAGCCATTTCCGTAAGTTCATCAAAATGAGCATGAATCGTTTCCATCACCTGTTTTGTACGACGATTCCAGATCCGGTAACCTTTAGAATTCTCACAATATCCAATAAATACTCCAATGTCGGCTTTGGCTTTGAGCTTTCCAAAATCATCACGATCATTATTCGGATAGCAAAGGGATCCAAATACATGAAAGTGTTTGAGATTCGGTTTATGGTTGTGGACAAGCTCGAAAGGTGTTTTGTTGTGGCGTTTTGTGATCATAGAACGGTTTTGAGTATAGCATGCAGTAGATACGGCTTCTGCCCACAAGTAATCTGGAAGTTTAGCATTGATTAACATTGTTCTTGCAGCTTCCACTAACGTTCGGTTTCGTCTTTCAACAACTCCGTTTTGTTCGGGTGTGCGTGCAATAGATGTTTGATGTTGAATTCCCACTTTCTCATAGAATTCACGAAGGGTTTGGTTAACAAATTCAGTTCCTTTGTCTGTTCTGATTAGCCTGATGGTGTTGCGGAGCTGAACCTGTATTTTTGAGAGAAAGGTGATGATCATTTGTAACAACTCGTACTTTCAGGTCATTTCTCAAATTTACTATTCATCTCGGGAAATCACTATTCATGATTCACTATTCATCATTTTTCGTAAACTAGGTTTACGAGTGTCAAATACGCGTAACCTTAATGGTTTAGCTGCGAATTCAGGAACATATCATCAAGGACATTTCATATAAACTAAGATGAGTCTACCTATTCTAGGCATTTTATTTGTCTAATAGTCATATTTTATATGAACTATTGCTATTTTATTATTTTTACGTAACTTTTATACTTTTTATGTATTACGCCTATCTGAACCAACTTTAGTATATTTTCACAACGTATGCGGACTCCGTTAAACTTATCACACGTCTAATATACTTAGTTAGAGTATATTGATAAGTTTTAACATTTTTATAAGTTTTATATTTTTGTGTTATTCGGTTTTAAGTTTCGTGATTTAAAGACTTAACATTAGCAATTACTGGGATTAAAATTTACCCTATATAACCTAATACTATCAATATTATTCAAGATAATGATAATCTTACACAATACACTACATGATGCCATGTCTAGTATACACCTAAACACTTGTCTCATTTATTTATCGGATAAATGCAACATACTATTTTATACAAAGCAATACTAAACTTAAATATGAAAACGTGTGAATCATGAGACTTCCACACTTGTCATGCATACATGTTATCTATATATGGGTTTCAACATGCAAAACTACAAAAACATTACACGTACAACTTCGAGTAATAATAAAATAATCTTTATGAATAATTTGCAAGCTAAAAGAAACCATACTTGCAATACGTGGCCTCTAAATTCTCGTATTAGTTCCTATCAACTTAAGAAACCAACCTTCCATACAACACTTTCCATACTTCAATTCTCCGTATCAAATATGCAAGCAAACTTGCAATAGCAGCTAATAAACTTAGCTTACTGTTCGAACATGTAAACCAAGCATCTTTATTGCAAGTAAACTCATTATGCTTTCATATTTACTTACCAAACTTGCAAACCATAAGCTCAAGTCGTTATACATGCGAATTATATACACTTCCAACTTGTCTTTTCAACATCAAATCAAACCACTCGATGCTAATTTGTTCCTTGCTTGAGGCGTGAGCACACAATTCAACACAACCGTGCAAAGAAGCTCTTTGAACAAATACTTGTACATGTACACGAAGACATGAAACACACCATATAAGATGGACATTCGTCGGGTTGAATAAGATCAGTTCATGTAAGGGTGAAACGTTCAGTTTCGTTCACTGGAGGTTCGAGTCGCTATTTGGGTCGATGTTTGTACTTGTGTTCGTTTTCGATCTCTTCACATTTAGTTTCAAGGTAATCCTTGAACTATCATTTTAATACAAAAGTACACATCAATAATAGTTTAACTTTATTATATACTAATATAAGACATATAATGATTAGCCGTGAGTTGAAGATCTATGAAAATAAAGATTTACATGTGAAAATGATTGCCTTCCTGAATATGCATGATTAGTAATGCATGATCTAAGTATAATATAACTAGCACATTCAAATAAAAAGTTAAACGTAGAGTATTTAACTAATCATTATATAATGTAATGATAATGAAAAATATTATCACGTTGAACTACACAAGTCAATTGCTATTCAAAACTAGTATATAATGTTTTATATGTCTATGAATAGTTATTTAAATAAATATGTTAGTCTCTCTTTTTGTTACTATGACCTTAACAAGTATTATAGAGAAATGGGTCAAGTCCGTTTATATTATATTGAAAATGGAATAGAATGATGAAACTAAACATTTTACAAACGTTGATAACAAACTTCCACGAAAACTAAAACGTATTATCTTTTGAAAAATCATACGAATCGATTACTTTCTTCGTGTCATGTTTTGACATGAGCTTATATCTATTAGGTTGCGCCGATTCCTCATCGTCATGCTTTATTTGACATCATTGCATTACTTATGTCACTACACGCTAAGGTGAGTTCATAGCCCCACTTTCTATTACTTAATTGTTTTACAAACTCTTGGGGGAGATACATGCTATATTTTTTTAATCGAACACAAATGCTTTGAACTGTACGTTATATCCAAATGCTTTATTGTCACTAAGTATTCTATTGCCATGTTTGAAGTCCCTACATCATGCACCATTAGTCACTTGCGAGTGAGCGCGAATATTGTGAATAGGCCTATTGGAATTAACACACCCGTTATTATTGACCCAGTTAGGGGAAATTGAACGCACTACATTCGAATCAATAAGGTAAATTGGCAAGTTTACCTACTAGGGCTGCGATGAAACGATTTTACCAATTTCTATTGGTACGAGGTTTACGCTTTGGTTGTCATGAACTTAGTGAAATAAATGATGTTTTGTTTTCAACGATGTGTGTGAAACAACGTAACTCACACTACGAATATTGTGTTCAAACGAATTAATTAAACCTATGAATTTCACTCAACCTTTGTGTTGACAGTTTTAAGCATGTTTTATCTCAGGTATCTAAGGCATATACTTCATGGCATGCATGTGGACTTATCATAGAGTCGTAGTGACGACGCGTCTCTCATGGGATTTATACACTTTAAAACATCGTTTGAATTGTAACAAACTTATTTCCGCACAAGTTAATTTTCATTTGGGACCTACACTTTGTAAACTCTGATTGTTTTATTAAATCAAACGATGTGTTTTCCAAACGACACTTTAGGTCGTTCAATATAACTGTGATTGTGATGCTATGACAGTCAACCCCCAGGAATTTCATTCCGCTACAAAACAGGTAATTTGGGGGTGTGACAGATTGGCATCAGAGCTTCGGTTATAGAGAACTAGGTTGCATTATTGACCCTAGACTATAACTACATCATCATAGCATCTCATCATTTCATCATAAGTGCATATTCACTTTACATGCGGTTTATGCCTACATTTTTCGAGTTATTCTCTTTCATTTCAAATCGATTGTCACATGGATGCCTTCAAATACCCATCCCATTATCCTTTCCTCATACTCTAATGTGGAGAATGCCTTGTCATTCCCTATCATTATTTTAACATCAGTTGACTCATCACCGATAACGTCGAATGCCGAGGTAAAACTTTTAAGTACGGCAAAGTCACTCTCACTCCTTTGTTTCACCACTAACATGTCGAGTTACACGCTATTCACACATTAAGTCACTAAACCATCATACATTTGAAGCACTTACGACATCTCATAACCCATTTCTTAGGAAACCATCGATTATTTTGAAAAATAACCTCAAACTTATCACCTCATATCATATCTCCTTGGAGCGTTTATTATTAACATCGGACTTTGCTACATCTCACCTTTCCTCTTATTTTGAAGAAATTATGGCGCCGAAGAAAGCTCCACAAGTTTTGACTCAAGAGGCTATGCAAACGTTTGTGAGGGATAGTATAGCCAATGCATTAAGGACTGAAAGGGCAACAGTGGCGGCTGCTGCTGAGGCTGCGGCTACTGCCGAAGCCACTAGACTTGCCAATGCTGCCGAGGCTGCAGCCACTACTGACGCCGCTAGACTCGCCACTGCCGCTGAGGCTGCCGCTAATGCTGAAGTTGCCCGGCTTGCTAATGTCGCCGCGGCTGCGGCAACTGCTGAAGCTACTAGAATTGCGAGGGAAGCTGAAGCCGCTAGACTTGCTGCTGCTGCAGGTATCGCAGGAGGGTCCGGGGTTAGAAGTTGTTCGTATAAGGAATTTAAAAGTGGAGATCCCACTAAGTTCAAGGGCACTGAAGGGGCCACTGCAATGGTTCGATGGTTCGAGAAAATGGAGTTTGTGTTTTTGTTATGTAATTGCCCCGAGGATAGCAAGGTTAAGTTTGCTACGAGTACACTACTTGATGGGGCAATGTCGTGGTGGAATTCGTACGCTCAGCCAATGGGAATGGAAAATGCTTTCAAGCTCACCTGGGAGCAATTCAAAGGTTTGTTAACAAAGAAGTATTGTCCGCGTACGGAGGTGAAAAAGTTGGAGACCGGATTTTATGAACTAGTAACTGTTGGGTATGACATTGATACTTACATTCGAAGATTTCAAGAATTGGCCGCGTTATGTCCGTCTATGGTTTCGGACAACGAAAAACTACTGGAGGCTTTCATTGGAGGACTTCCCGATATTATTCAAGGAGACGTAATTTCCTTTGACCCGTAAATGATTGAGGAATCTATTTGAGTGTCTCAAAAGCTCATGGCACAAGTATTGAAGGGAGAAAACATTACCAACACCAACCGTAACAACAACAACAACAACAACAACGATGATAACCAAATCAACAACAACAAAAGGAAATGAGATTATAATAACAACAACCAAAACCGTAACACTAACCATCATCAACAACAGAATAGAAGGCAAGAAGCTACAATGGTTTATGTCGCTGCACCAATAGAAGGCAGAGGTTATGCTGGAACACACCCATTATGTAATCGATGTAAGTTTCATCACTCGGGTCCTTGCCCTGCCAAGTGCCACAAGTGCCAAAAATCAGGACACCTAGCCAGGGATTGTAAAGGTAAAGCCGTAGTCACATGTTTCAGATGCGGGGAGCAAGGACACTATCAGAACCAATGTCCCCAAAACCAAGGTCAACAAGTTGAAGGTGCTCTTGGGAAAGCATACATGTTAGAAGGAGGAGAAGCTCAACAGGATTTCAACAATGCGGAAGACTGAAGAAGTTTGGAAACTAACAGTCCTATTTTCCTTATGTACTATATCGTACTAATTTTATGTCTTCCATCGTATCCGAATCTTTATAACTTAAGATGTATTACTGTTTGATAAATCACCCGTTGTAAAATATTCTCATCTATCGTACTTTATTTTCTTTCCGATTTGTTATCATTTACGAGAATTTTACTTCCTTTTACCTTAACTACTATTTTAACGACATGATTTAAATCTATGTAAGCATTGAGAGTTATAACAACTAAACCGAACGTCACATTATCGTTCCTTAATTATACATAGCCTAGCTAACTATGTCTAATTCTGGAGGGATCATGTTATGTTGGGAGCAGTTATTTATAAATCTTAGTGCAAGCAAAATTTTCACATATTCCAAAAAGTCAAAGTGATGCTCATCGGAGATATTCATCCAATATTTTCTCTATTATGAAGTCTTGTACACTCTCGATCATCGATAAGCGTAACGACACTTCTCCATGTCTTCTATCCTCGTTATTCATCACAAACTTAAAAATTCGATAGACCAACACGAACTGAATTCCTTTTTGGATGGGCGAATGTGACAACTCGTACTTTCAGGTCATTTCTCAAATTTACTATTCATCTTGGGAAATCACTATTCATGATTCACTATTCATCATTTTTCGTAAACTAGGTTTACGAGTGTCAAATACGCGTAACCTTAATGGTTTAGCTGCGAATTCAGGAACATATCATCAAGGACATTTCATATAAACTAAGATGAGTCTACCTATTCTAGGCATTTTATTTGTCTAATAGTCATATTTTATATGAACTATTGCTATTTTATTATTTTTACGTAACTTTTATACTTTTTATGTATTACGCCTATCTGAACCAACTTTAGTATATTTTCACAACGTATGCGGACTCCGTTAAACTTATCACACGTCTAATATACTTAGTTAGAGTATATTGATAAGTTTTAACATTTTTATAAGTTTTATATTTTTGTGTTACTCGGTTTTAAGTTTCGCGATTTAAAGACTTAACATTAGCAATTACTGGGATTAAAATTTACCCTATATAACCTAATACTATCAATATTATTCAAGATAATGATAATCTTACACAATACACTACATGATGCCATGTCTAGTATACACCTAAACACTTGTCTCATTTATTTATCGGATAAATGCAACATACTATTTTATACAAAGCAATACTAAACTTAAATATGAAAACGTGTGAATCATGAGACTTCCACACTTGTCATGCATACATGTTATCTATATATGGGTTTCAACATGCAAAACTACAAAAACATTACACGTACAACTTCGAGTAATAATAAAATAATCTTTATGAATAATTTGCAAGCTAAAAGAAACCATACTTGCAATACGTGGCCTCTAAATTCTCGTATTAGTTCCTATCAACTTAAGAAACCAACCTTCCATACAACACTTTCCATACTTCAATTCTCCGTATCAAATATGCAAGCAAACTTGCAATAGCAGCTAATAAACTTAGCTTACTGTTCGAACATGTAAACCAAGCATCTTTATTGCAAGTAAACTCATTATGCTTTCATATTTACTTACCAAACTTGCAAACCATAAGATCAAGTCGTTATACATGCGAATTATATACACTTCCAACTTGTCTTTTCAACATCAAATCAAACCACGTGATGCTAATTTGTTCCTTGCTTGAGGCGTGAGCACACAATTCAACACAACCGTGCAAAGAAGCTCTTTGAACAAATACTTGTACATGTACACGAAGACATGAAACACACCATATAAGATGGACATTCGTCGGGTTGAATAAGATCAGTTCATGTAAGGGTGAAACGTTCAGTTTCGTTCACTGGAGGTTCGAGTCGCTATTTGGGTCGATGTTTGTACTTGTGTTCGTTTTCGATCTCTTCACATTTAGTTTCAAGGTAATCGTTGAACTATCATTTTAATACAAAAGTACACATCAATAATAGTTTAACTTTATTATATACTAATATAAGACATATAATGATTAGCCGTGAGTTGAAGATCTATGAAAATAAAGATTTACATGTGAAAATGATTGCCTTCCTGAATATGCATGATTAGTAATGCATGATCTAAGTATAATATAACTAGCACATTCAAATAAAAAGTTAAACGTAGAGTATTTAACTAATCATTATATAATGTAATGATAATGAAAAATATTATCACGTTGAACTACACAAGTCAATTGCTATTCAAAACTAGTATATAATGTTTTATATGTCTATGAATAGTTATTTAAATAAATATGTTAGTCTCTCTTTTTGTTACTATGACCTTAACAAGTATTATAGAGAAATGGGTCAAGTCCGTTTATATTATATTGAAAATGGAATAGAATGATGAAACTAAACATTTTACAAACGTTGATAACAAACTTCCACGAAAACTAAAACGTATTATCTTTTGAAAAATCATACGAATCGATTACTTTCTTCGTGTCATGTTTTGACATGAGCTTATATCTATTAGGTTGCGCCGATTCCTCATCGTCATGCTTTATTTGACATCATTGCATTACTTATGTCACTACACGCTAAGGTGAGTTCATAGCCCCACTTTCTATTACTTAATTGTTTTACAAACTCTTGGGGGAGATACATGCTATATTTTTTTAATCGAACACAAATGCTTTGAACTGTACGTTATATCCAAATGCTTTATTGTCACTAAGTATTCTATTGCCATGTTTGAAGTCCCTACATCATGCACCATTAGTCACTTGCGAGTGAGCGCGAATATTGTGAATAGGCCTATTGGAATTAACACACCCGTTCTTATTGACCCAGTTAGGGGAAATCGAACGCACTACATTCGAATCAATAAGGTAAATTGGCAAGTTTACCTACTAGGGCTGCGATGAAACGATTTTACCAATTTCTATTGGTACGAGGTTTACGCTTTGGTTGTCATGAACTTAGTGAAATAAATGATGTTTTGTTTTTAACGATGTGTGTGAAACAACGTAACTCACACTACGAATATTGTGTTCAAAGGAATTAATTAAACCTATGAATTTCACTCAACCTTTGTGCTGACAGTTTTAAGCATGTTTTATCTCAGGTATCTAAGGCATATACTTCATGGCATGCATGTGGACTTATCATAGAGTCGTGGTGACGACGCGTCTCTCATGGGATTTATACACTTTAAAACATCGTTTGAATTGTAACAAACTTATTTCCGCACAAGTTAATTTTTATTTGGGACCTACACTTTGTAAACTCTGATTGTTTTATTAAATCAAACGATGTATTTTCCAAACGACACTTTAGGTCGTTCAATATAACTGTGATTGTGATGCTATGACAGTCAACCCCCAGGAATTTCATTCCGCTACAAAACAGGTAATTTGGGGGTGTGACATCATTTGTGGAGCTTGGTCTTTGCTTCGAAAAAAGTAGACCCAAGTCCATCGTGAGTAGTCATCAACAATTACTAAGATGTAGCGTTTGCCATTGATCGTTTGCACGCGCATCGGGCCACACAAATCCATGTGAAGAAGATGAAGCACATGCTGAGAGCTGTGTTCCACCTTTGAAGGAAAATGAGCACGAGTGCTTTTTCCTTGTTCACAGGCTGAGCAAAGGTGATCTTTTGAATACCGGAATCGTGGGAGACCTTCAACTAGTTTGTGTCAAGCAAGGTTGGTGATGGTTTGAAAGTTTAGATGTGAGAGCCGACGGTGCCATAGCCAGGATTTTGTTGATGTTGCCTTTGAAAGTAAGCAGATTGGAGATGAAGCAACCATGTCTTGCATAGAGATAGTGTAGAGACTAGAATTACGCGAGCCAGACATAAGGTCATTTCCTTGTAGATCACGAATGAAACAAGTTTTCTCCCGGAAAGCAACCTCCAAATCTCCATCACAAAACTGACCTACTGAAAACAGATTATGACCGAGGCCTTCCACATAGTAAACCCTGCTGATTTCGATGTTCCCATTGACATAATCTTCGTAGCCCATGATAGCTGCGAAGTGATCATTCCCGAACCTGACAGTGCCAATGAACTTTGCAATAAAGTTTGATAACAGTTTAAGGTTGCCTGTCATGTGTCGGGAACATCCGCTATCAATAATCCAGAGAATGATCTGTATCACCTGCATTACACACAGACGACACAGATGGAATAGAAGTAGATGTGGAACCCGAAATGTTAGGGGGTTCCGAAGCAGGTATATGAGACATGCACACATTAATGACTTTAGGCATCCATTTAAATCCTAGTGTGTTATATATCCATTTCTGCCATCTATAACTACTCTTTGCTTTAGTCTTAGTGAATGTACTAGGTGGTACTACATTCTTAGGAGGTGAAACTGGAGCTACAGTGACAATAATGTTTGCCTTAGAATCTAAAAAAGGCGGCCTACCAAGCACAGACTTAGAATGATTAGTGGGCCTAGAGGTATTCCGATTCTTAGGATTCCGTAAACGAGAGATTATAGCTTTAGCAACACATTTGTCATGACAATCAGAATTCATACTTTTACGACAAATAACACAAGGTGCATCAGACTGAATATCAAAAGTGCTTAAAGGTTTAGCATTCGTTACATCACTATTTCTATTACATTTGCCAGACGCAAAATCTATAGTGGAAGCAACGTGAGTCTTATTCATAGTCCTAGGGTGTTCTTCTACTTTAGCATTCCTTATTGATCTTTTCTTAGGTCGCAACTCCCTATTCTTCGATTGAGTGCTCCTAGGCTGTGAAGTGCGAACGTTTGGAAAAGACGCAACTATTCCTGTTTCAGTTGAAGGAAGCACGTTAGCAACTTGTGATTTGGCAGTAGGGATTCTAGGTGCATGATGAGTAAGTGTTACTGGTGCTAATCTCTTAATGATGGTAGGCGGAAGTTGTTCATATTTTCCTAACATTTCTCTTAACTTAGAGATAGTGTGAATCAAATCTTGATTTTCAGACCGAATATTGCCAGCAAAATTCATGACTTCTCTAGTGTGAGCAAGATAGTGTTCAAGTTCGTTTGATGCTTCATGTCGAGTCTTATTGAGTAAATCAAATATAACACCATATTCCTGTTTAACTGTTACAAGTTCTTGTTCATATTTAGAGATTTGACTTTTCAAAGACACGTTTTGATCATCCAGTAGCTCAATTTTAGGATCAGAAGATTTTGCACTCAACTGAGCGATTTTCTTTTGAAAACTAAGTTGATGAGTGTGAATATCTTTTTCACACCAATGAAGACGACGTTTTGCATTGTAAAGTTCGTTAAGTAATTGTTTATTTTCAGCTTTTAAATACTCAATCTGAAGCACATTATCAGTATTCTCAACAGTTACCACAGAATCAACAGTATCAGCAGAGATATAATCAGATGCATGTGGCAAAGAATAGAATAACACAACATTATGGATATCAGCACAGATAACATCTTCCAAGAGTCGATCAACATCTTTTCTCAACATTTTCTTTTTGCGTTTAGTATTCGAAATAGATGTTTCAGTTTTCTCGAAAACGACCTTCATCACTCCAAGTTCCTTATGAAAATCCTTTTCCCAGGCTAATGCACAACTTTTCAAATTTTTAACATTCGGTAAAATATTTTTCTGAAAAATGTCTCTTTGTTCTCGCGCTAAAGGCGATTGAAAGTGTTGAACTTTGATTTCAGAATGATGTTCTATCTCATGTTCTAAAGTTTTGAGGTCAGCCATGAAAATATCAAAATATCTAAGAATTTTGCGATTTTCAGGTTTTGAGTTTACTTCACTGATTGAAGGTAAAGGACCATAAATTTGTGCATAATCTGGTTGGAGATTAACATTAGAAGACTCAGGTGCTTTGATGATAACCCTTGGTGTGTTAGAAGAATCCGTTGGTGTGACGAAAGTGACCGGTTTAGAATAATTAAAAGGTTTGTTGTAAACAACCGTTTTTAATTTTGATCGACTCTCGTCTTCTGCATCTAATTCCTCTTGACGATGATATTCAACAACACTCATAACAGTATCATTAATTTTATATTCTGCACTGGAAACTTCAGGATTTGGTTTGAATGTTTTGAGTGAAAGCTTTGGTTTGTAATCAGCTAGATTTGGTCCATATCCTTTTGGATTGGGTTTTAAAGTAAACTTTTCAATAGCTGTTACTGATTCACCATGTTTGTAAACAACAGTTTTAAACTCTTTAATTTTGTTTTGCAAGCCAATAATTTTTGCAAGAAGGTCATCTACCCGATTCGTTGAATGCTTTTTGTATGCTGAAAACTGTTTTTGACAATTTAACAACTCAGCCTTAGCTTTTTGATTTTTCAAGGTGAGAGCGTTAATTTGCTTTTTATGTTCATGTTTCAGTTGTTCTATTTCAGACAACAAAGCATTCTTCAAAGCGGCTAGATCACGCATCTGTCTCTCTAAATATTTTTCGTTTTGATGAGATTTAGCAAAAGCGGCTTCAAAACCTTTTTCACGGTTTTCTTGAGTTTTGAAAAAGTTGAGTTGCATTTGTAAGCATTCAAAATCCTTGGTTAACAGTGCATTTTTGCTTTTTAAGTCCTTATTTAATGCCTAACATTCCTCCATTTTGATTTGATGGTCTTGAATTAAATGAGCAAAATCTGGATGAGGCAACAGTTCAGCTTGTTCAACGTGAGTCACAACATGATCATTATTTAGATCCTCAAGTACAACCACGGAGTCAATTTGATTATCAAAGGAAACCATAAGTTCATCTTGATCGTCAAATGTAACTACAGGGTTAACTTGAAAATCGTCAGAATGAGATGTAAATGACTCAATTTGAACAGTCTGATCCGTGTCGGATTCAGATATTGGCGGAGATATTAGTTCATATATGATGATGGTTTGTTCGGGTACCTGAGACAAGCCATCAGTGTCATACACTGGGCCTGTTTCACTCATGTGTAACTCATGCATATTAGCCATCAACATAACAGCTGCATTGGCCTGCAAGTCCTCCATATCATCATCTGAGTCTGCATCTGCCATAAAGCTCTGTTCTTTGTTTGTGAGAGATCCACCAGCTTCATCCTTAAGAGCCAAAAGAAGAGCCTCTTTGAAGTAAGCACTGCCCCTAGTCCTTGGCTTTAGGCATGCATTAGCCAGATGTCCCTTCTCATTGCAGTTGTAGCATCGAAGACCATTCAACCCATTCTGAGCATTTCCCTGTTCCACCACTTGAGCTCTGTTGTTATTCCTACCCATAGCATTAAACCCTTGACCACCTCCCATTTGACGACCATAACCACGATTCTGAACTTCAACTCGTCCATTGTTCACAACAGCCTGATTTCGTGTATTGGATGAGGAACGAATACGATTGTTGGATTTGTTTGTATAACGGCTAAAAGCATTAGCAATCATAACAAATCCTTGTTGCAATGCTTCGAACGGATCGGATTCCTCATTAGTTTGACTATGAAGTGCTTGATCATTGTTGTTGTTGTAAGGAACCAATTGATTTTGTTGAGGTTGCTGTGATGGATCGTTTGGTGTGACTGAGGCAGTTGGTTGAGTTGCTTGTTGAGGAGGATAACTTTGTTGAGCATATAAGGCAAGTTGTTGATTTTCCGGATGTGTAGGTGGAGCAGTTTGAGCACGGAGAATCCTTTCTCGATCAACTTCCTTTTCATGAGGCTTCAAGTAATCGTACAACAATCCATATGTAGAATGATGCATATTCTTCGCTTGACGGAGAAAAATGACATACTTCTCCCATTCAGGACAAAGACTACTCAGGAACTTAGTATTTACTGCAATTCTTGGCATGATGATGTTGTGTTTATCCAAATCATTGATGATGTCTGAAAATCGATGATGATAAGACTCTAGTGTCTCTCCAGGTTCAATCATGAAGTGTTCATAAGCCAAGTAAATTTTGGATTCCAAATCCTCCTGATTGAGTACAGATCCTTCCATAAGTAGATGAATATGGTCCCACATTTCCTTTGCAGTCTTTTGAGCATCAACACTTCGAAGAATTGGGTTAGGTAATCCTAAAATGATGTATTGCATTTCAAGCTCATCAGCTTCATAGTGTAGAAGTTCTGTTGGATTTAGATCTGCAACAGTAGCAATGTTTGTTTGTTCATCTCTTGGTGGAATAGCATTAGGATCTCCGGGTACAATGACAGTAGGCATCTCAAATGGACCTTCCAAGATAACCTTCTTTAAGAACTTTCCATGTGGCTTCTTCAGATCACAAAACCTAAAGAACCTTATCACCCATTGATCGTAGTTTCCTGGAGTGAGCATTGGAGGTCTATCAAGTGATCCAGCTTCATGAATTGATTGTTGGCTGCTTAAAGCTTCACACATCTTTGCAAACCAAGTGGGTTCCCTCATAGTGTTCCTTGATGGATGTTGATTGAATTCATTTGTGTAGGGTTGAACTTGAAGACTTGGCGGTGTTTGAACCATTTGTGGTGGGGGAATTGCACCAAGTTGTGGAGTATGTTGTTGATTAAATTGTTGTTGATAAATTGCTTGTTGTTGATTCCATTGTTGATGTTGTGGACTTAGTTGTTGTTGTCGTTGAGGATAAGTGTAAGGGAAATAGTTAGAGTATGGTAGTTGAGACATGTTGAAAACTTGTGTTGGTAAAAATGGATCTTTGTAGTCGAATGAACTTTTGATGAAGAAGTATCCTTAGGCGTAGAAATCACAATATCCAAGTAGCACTTATGCGTAAAAACACCAAAGTTACGCGTAACAATAAGAAGTTACGCGTAGATTTAGCTTACGCGTAAGTATGGAAAAGACGCTAAAGTTATGCGTAGACAAAAGTTAGGCATAGAAAGTTAGGCGTAGGATTATCTTATGCGTAAGACTGGGCTTAGGCGTAAGAAAAATCTTATGCGTAGGATTTCTACGCGTAAGCTTATGCTTATGCGTAATTTTAGGGTTTTATCCCAAGTGATCTTTTACACTTCAAAGTGCAAAAGATATCCAAAGTCGACGTATTTTTAGGCTTATCCAAGCAAGAAAACACGGAGTAAACCAAGAAAACGAAGATCAAACCAAGGAAATACTTACGCGTAGTTTTAGGGTTTCACTACGCGTAGATCTACTCGTAAATTGGATATTGCTCAAAGATGTTTCTAAATCAGTTTTTGTGTGATGAAATAGCTTCAAGATCACCAAATAACACAAGGATGTGAAATTTGTTGAACCAAACCTTCTAGAACAGTTACGCGTAGAACTATACCCACGAATAAAAACTAGTTCAAAAACAATGATCCACGCATAAAGTTCCAAACTTTTTGCCAAAAACAAGTATTTTAACACCTTAAAACGTTGAAAGTACAAGAATCTTGGATTAAAAAGTGTAAAAAACAAGTTTTTAAGCGATGCAAAGAATAAGGTATCTTTACGCGTAAGACCCAAAACCAAAATCTTCAAAACAAAAGTGTGCACCAACCTATTTGGCGATTGATACCACTGTTAGGTCACTAGTTTTACAAACACAAGTAATATAGAAAGAGATAAGGCGATTGAACAAGATCTAACACACACACACGAAACAATAATACGGTTATGCGTAGGATATGTGATGAGAGAAAAACTTGAACAACCAACCTTCAAATGAAGGTTTACAAGAGTATTTATAGGAGGAAAGCTAGGGCAACACTCCTAGTTTCCATCCTTTCCTTAATGGACTAAGGCCTAGGCTCATGGGCCTTCTACACAAGCCTAAGGCTAATTACAAACATAAAGACCATAATAAAGCTAACTATTACATATTAATTACTAACACTTGATTATGGTTTAGGAGTGATTCCAACAAAGGAGCTATCCGTTTTGATAAACAGCTTCTTTGGGATACTTTGAGAGACATTGGGTATGAAGGGTCTTTAACTGAAACAACATTCAAGAAACCCTTGTTTAGTCAGCATTGGAAGTACTTGGTACATGTATTACTTCATTGTATCAGTTCTAAGAGTACTTCATGGGAGCAATTTGGTTCTAATATATCATCTACTCTAGTGGGATTAGCTACAAATCGTATCTTCAACTTTTCAAGACTCATTCTAGATGGTATGCTATCTCACATTTCTCATGGATCACCCTGGCTAATGTATCCAAGATTTATTCAAGTGTTCTTGAATAAACAACTTCATGATGTACCAAAGCCTTCAAGCTTATTACTTGTTGTGGTACAACCTGCAAAGATTTTCACCTTCATGGCTAGGAAGAGTAACAAGTTTTCTGGAAGGAACACTCCCTTAACTACTTCAATGATGGAGATTCTTCAAGCAATTAGAGATGAGGCTGCTAAAAGTGAAGAACGAGAAGGTACTGCATCATCACAAGGTACTGCTTCTCAAGGTACTACTTCACAAGGTACTGATATACAAGAAGGTACTACAACTTCACCTCCTATATCTCCACACCATTCTACTCATGGAGATTCTGAACCAGAAGTAAACCCACCATCCTCTCCCAATGATTACACTTCAATAGATGGGCTTCAAACATCTGGAGGAGATGAGGGAGATGTGGCCTCTGAAGGACAGGTTCTGGATACTAATGCTTTAACAAGGGAGCTGGCTCGCTTAAAGAAAGATTTTGATAATCAGGCTGCATAATTAGTGAAGTTGAAAAAAAAGTATAGAAGATTAAAGAAGTTTGTCTGGCCTTTAGTACAACATCACAGATTATGGGTCAAGGCTGAAAAGAAGAAAAGAAAGCACTTTAAGAAGACTTCCAAAGGCAAAAAGGTTCCACAGCAGTCTTCTATCCAATTGGGGAGGAATCTGGAGCAAGATAATTTGAAAGAAGATGCTGAGTTTTATGGAGATGAACCTCAAGGTACTGAAGCACAAGTAAATATTGAAAGTACTGAGCCTGAAGGAAATGGAGTTCAACGTACTGGTGTACAAAGTACTGATGATCAAGGTACTGGTCTTCAAGGAACACATAGACAAGAGTTGATTACACCAAGGACACTTAATTTTGATGAAGAAGTTGGTCCTTCCACAGTTTTACAAGAAGAGGAAGTTGATACACCTATGGTCGAGCACACTGCAAGTGATGATGAGACAGTTGCTCAAATTTTGCAAAATATATCAAGACCAAGAGGTGTTAGTATTCCAGGAGTTGCTGAAGAACAACCACAAGCTTCTCAACTAGTTTTAGATCCAAAAGACAAAGGCAAAGGCAAACTGGTGGAAACAAAGAAGAAGAAAAATCTGACTTTAGCAGAGTTAAGATCTATTGAAGTGGCTAAGAATGAAGCAGCTGCTAGGGAGCTACAAGCTAAATTTGATGCTGAAGCTGCTATACCAGAAAAGTAAGTTGTTATACCTAGAAGACCAATGAGTAAGGCTAAAGAAAGAAATGCTATGATGGCTTATTTGAAAGGTTAAAGGTATACTGGATTACAAAAGCTGAACTATTTAGAGATGAAAGATTTATATAATGCTGTCAGAGAAGCCTATCAGAAGCAAGTTGAGAGTATTATTTCTTTTAAGGATGATAAGCAAAAGGAGGATGATACTAAAAGAAGCTTAAAAAGAAAAAGAACAATTGAAGCTGAACAGCTATTAAAGAAGATTGAGTTAAGATCAGATACAGTTGATGAGCTGAGAAATTACATAAGAGTTGTCGACTTTGAGAATCCTAAATCCAAAGATGCTGCAGTAAAGAAGACTAAGATAACTACATTTGAAGTAGTAGAATCAAAGAATGGAAACTATCTGATGTTCCATAGGGAGGATGAAAGTTTTAGAGTGTTCAATTTGCTATGGGATATACTGCACATAATAGATAGAGCAGATCTGTTTCAACTATATCAGTTAGTGCAAGAATACTTTGAACATATTCCATCAACTGGAGTTGGCTTAGTATTACTAGGAGATCTAAAAACTATCTTTGAAACTGAGGAAACAAGCACTGATGAACTCTGGCAAAACCAAGAAAATTGGGAGATTACAAGCTAGAGATTCTTTGAAGAATCAGGAGTGCATGCTTTGGAATTGGAAGATGGAACTATGATCCATATGTTAGCTAAAAGAAGATATCCTTTGACAAGAGATCTTATGAGAAGGATGCTGGATCATGGAATGGAAGTCGAAGAAGAGAATGAAACAGCCCTAATGGTTATTGAATTATATATCAAATGGACAACGGCTGAGGATGAAGCATAAGTACTGGTATGATGTTTAAATATATAATTTTTGAAAAGTAAGTACTTTATTCAAAAGTACTGCTGGACAAACAGTACTTTAACCAAAGTATTGCTTGCAACACAAAACCAGTAAATGTTTTCAAAGAAAAACTTTTGTTAAGTGAAAAATATTTTGAAACAAAAGTTAAAAGCAACAAATGGTTTTTGAGATGGTTACAACAAAAGGTTATCAGTCCACCATGTTTAACAAAAGGACTGGCTAATCCATGAGCAAACGGCTCTGGTAAAGATATCTCAAATCCGTTATATAGTTGACAACTTGCTAATAAGTTGTATGGTAATCAACTCACCATATCAGCAAATGTAAAGAGTTGGCTAGCCCACAAGAAAAATGGCTTGTGGTAAAGGCTGTGGAAAAACCATTTATATGGTAATTAGTTCACCATGGTTGCCAGAACTAACTAGTCCAAAAGGGTACGGCTTTTGGTAAAGACAAAACAAATCCGTTGATAGCTGATGATTTGCTAAAAATCATACGGTTATCAATGTACCATGGTCTTACACACCTAAACATTGGCTACTCCAGAGTTAATGGCTTTGGTAAAGAGACATCAATTCCATTAAAATTTCAATGATTCACCTCTCACAGGAGTTTACACACCTCGAAGTGATGAGAATAGACTAAAACTTAAATGAACTGATGTACAATTTGCCATATGTTGCTGAGTAGCTGAAAAAGATGGAGCTTGTTGATTGTTGCTGCAAAGGATTACATATAAAGACTACTTTGATGATGATGATACAAGCACAGGGAATACAAAGATAAAATCTAAAGATGAAGACACAATCTTTCCTTGAAGACAAAGATGTTAAAGTTAAATATACAAAGGAACTTGAAATCAAGAAAGTAGAATTCAAGTTAGGGGAGGATTGTTGGGATATAGAAAGTCAAAGTGCTGAAGAGTCAAAGTACTGAAGAGTCAAAGTATTGCTAAAGAAAGAAGTCAAAGTACTGTTCGTTCATCAAAGTACTGCATGGTTAAAGGAATGTTATGCAAAATCGTTAAGGATTACTATGTAATTCTAGAATGTTCTCAGATTAGTTTAGTATTACTTCTCGTACAAGGAATAGAGTTGTAAACCGACTAGAGTTATCCTTATGCCTATAAAAGGATCCCTAGATTGGCATTAGAGGAGCGACTTTTAGAGATACGAATTTATAAGTGCAATATTAGAGAATATTAGAGCTGTCAGGGATTGTTAGTGAATCTGTGTATCAAGCAGGTTCAGAGTTTTAATATAATCGTTAAAGTTAAAGTTAATTCTTCTTAGCTTTATTCAAGTAAATTCCGCATACTTAATAGAGTTAATTCAGTGTTTCATTGTTAGTGACTTAGGATTTATCCGAGGTTGCTAAGCCCTTACAAGCTACATAAAGTTAGTTTGGTTAGAGTACATCGATCCAACATGTACGGAAGTAAAGTAAACGCAAACAAAACAATTAAAGAATCATAACTAGGCCAGCACCAAAAGGTGCTTATCCGCTCATATTAATCATGCAAATCAATTCAATATTCAAAGGTACGAAATACATGAATTGAAAGTAAAAGAAATATAAAACTCTAATGCTTATCGTAGGGGAGTGATTTCTCCCTTGAAGACAGCTCCGTATGCTCCTCTAGACCTGCCTTGAGCTTTTTCCCATGTTCTCTGAGTATTGTGTGTGGAATGGGATGAATAGAAATGCTGGAATTCGTGGGGTATTTATAGGCCAGATCTGGGTTACGGTTTAACTAATATAAGAGTTACGCCGTAACCTTCTATTTCCTCGTATAATGCAGTAGATCTGCTAGTTACGGCGTAACCTAATGAGTGGTTACACCGTAGTCTTCAATAAGCTCGGTTACGTCGTAGTTGATGCAGCAGTTACGGCGTAAGTATCAGCGGCGTGGAACCTCATTTGACCTAATATAGTTACGTCGTAACCTTTGGGAAGAGTTATGCCGTAACCTTCTGATAAGTTGGTTTTCTGAGTCACGCAATAGTTACGGCGTAATGTGAGAGACGAGTTACGCCGTAACTTCTTCAAAGTAGCATACTGTGATAAATCTTTAGATATTTCTCCAGTTCCGCGTCTCTTTAACTCCAATGCTCATAATTTACCTGAAAGTGGAAAACAATGGAAAACAAGCGTAAATCCATATATATGATATAAATTACAAGCATTATCGGAGGAAATTGACACTTAATATTCAGGACAATTTGATGTTATCATTAACCTTGGTAGGTTAACCTTAATTACTCCGGTCATGAATTGGTCTACAGCCATCATGATACGGCATGTTAACGTGCGGTGTCATGAGCTTAGTCTAATAACAATAACATTATCACCTTTACAAACACTTTTCACTATCCTCAGTGGAGCTTGTATTCACTACGTAAACCTATGACCTCACTCAACCTTAGTGTTGACTTTTAAGCATGTTATCCTAGGTAACTGAGCAGATTATGGATTCATGGCACGGTATGGCACTAGACTTAGGGACTTTCAAAATGTTTATCATTCCGAACTATTTGTTTCACACAGATTTTAGGACCTTTCTTTGGTAAAAGTATATCTTTTACTATATAAACTCTGATAAATAAAATGAATGATAGCTTAATTTCTAAAACATCTCTTTTCGAGTCTGTAGAAAACTAGAAGGGGGGGTTGAATAGTTTTACCAATTTAAAACTTCCTTCTAAATATTTAGATCGACTTATGTCAATCTATTTGGTTGTTTATGTTGGACGTTGATAGATAGATATATAAACGTGTAATGAAAGATAAAGAGTAAGAAGCACATCACCACGACACAAGTATTTATAGTGGTTCGGCTACAAGGACACCTTCCTTGCCCTACTCCACTCCCCGAGTCACCTACTCGAGAGTTCGTAAACACTACACCAACTCCTTATGGCGGAGAAGCCTTCACAACGTCGCTTACACCTTTTCCGGTACTAAGCTAAATACCGAGTTCTTTCACACCAAGGCGAACCACACCCTACACAACATCGCCTACCCTTTATACGGTGCTAGGCTAACCACCGAGTTCTTTTACACCAAGGAGAACTAATCCTATCACAACGTCGCCTACCCTTTATTAGGTACTAGGCTAAGCACCTAGTTCCATTACTATGGAGGAACTACTACCCTTCACAACACAACACCTAATCTCAAGGAAATCCACTCCTTGTTACAACACCATCAAGGATATCACCATCCTTGGAAATAAACAAATAGTTATATGTATAATGATGCACCTCATCTATTATACGACCTAGGCATTCTTCCTAAATGCCACTTGATTTGATTCTTAGGCATCCTTCACTAATGCCTTTGACACAATGCTTGGCACCCTTCACTAATGCCTTCGTCTTGACACCTTTAGCATTCTTCACTAATGCTTTTGACACGGACGATAAACACCTTTCACTAATGCTTTCGTCTTAACACTTTCGGCATCCTTCACTAATGCCTTCAACTCAACATCTACGGAGGAAGAAAGAACTATCAGCAAGAGAACCTCAGTTGTCTTGATGATGACGAAGCATGGCAACTCATGGACTTGAGCTTGCTTGACTTCAAGAAGTGGTGATCTCGCCTTTAAGAGGAACCTAGAGAATCACACAAAAACAAAACACAAACTACATAGATCTCTTGGATCTGAGGTTAGAGAGATATAATACTTGGGGGAAGTATGTGTGTAAAGTGATGAGTAGAAAGGAAGAAATGGCTCTCTATTTATAGAGGAAATTTTCTACTGTTCCCCCGATCCCGCGGATCCCTTCCACAAGGGATCCGGCTAGCACAAAGCTAGGGATCCGTGGGACGCTCCTCTTTGCCCATGGGTATTTTTGGTTATGGGTCATGGGTCATGGGTTATGGGTTGATCCATGGGTTTCTTTCTAGATACAATGTATCTCTAGAATACATTGAACTTGGCTAAGTGGTTTGGACAAAACCATGGGTTATTGGTCAATACCATTTGCTACTTTTTACCCATTTAGTATATACTTGTTTTTACCCATTTTAGTATAAACTTGTTTTTACCCATTTTAGTATATACTTGGTTAAGTATATATTCGCCCAATATGTAAACACTATTTGTTGTACATATGTATCTCTAAGACATAAAATCACTTATACTTGTTTTAGTGTTTTATGTGAAAATGTAAGTGTGTTAGGAAACTATTGAATCAAACTATTTACATATTTTATGTGTTTCGTTTAAAATGATTTTACGTTTGTTATCGACAAAACATTAGAAGATCGTAAAATATAAATAAACGTTTTTACGGCTTATTTGTATTAACAATCTCCCCCTTTTTGTTGATGACAAAACATAAAATAATTTTAAGGAAAAACTAAAACTCGTAAAAGTTTGACTTTGTAGTTTTTACTTTCTTCTCCCCATTCTTGTCGAAACAAAAAGTGTTTGAAAGAAACTAACACAATTTTTTATAAGAAAAATATGTAAAAGAAAATGTAAAGAGAGCAAGTGACGGGAATGGTACTCGTCTTAACTTCCCCTTGACGAGTCCATCCCTTTGAGAGGGCGTCAAGTATATGTTTGCAAATGGTTCGTCTAAGTGACGAATGTGCTCCCCCTTGAAGATTGCAAAGTTGCAATGGGGTGTCATGAAGTATAATCCAAACGCGGATTAAGTTGCAAGTGATTTTGCAATATCGTTTGACACAAAGCTCCCCCTAGCTTTATGGTGTCAAAGTTTTCATGTGTATTTTGAAAATCTACAAAATAAAGGTTAGAAAAACAAGAGTATAGTGCATAATTTCCTGCAAATAATACTCAAGTTAGTAGAAATTTGTGCTTCTGTACCACGGATCCTATGGTTCCCTTCTTGGAGGGATCCGTCTAGGCATTATGAGGGATCCGGCTGTCTGGTGATAGTTTCTTCAGCAGTGAAGATGTGTCAAACAATGCTAATGAAGAGGTGAGATAGTATATGATATAGCAAGCACAAAGCACAAAACAATTATGGCATATAGATATTCATTCAAATAAACACAAGAGATGATCAAACAAATCTCTAAAAACTAAGAGAATGAACTAGCCATACAAGTGCTACTAATGCTAATGAGTTACCCAAACTCAAGATTCAACTAAAAGCTTAATGATGATCAAGGATGAGATAAATTTCCTAAACGTTCTAAGTTTGAGCTTGTGACTTATGATGCTCATTGTAGTTTAGGCTTGTTGACCTCTTCGAAACGTTCGAGGAGGTGATAAAACATGAAACGTTGCTCTTCACGTAGTTCATGTATCAACCTTTCAACATGTTTACAATGATAGCAATCCTTGTCATGGTTTTGAATTTCTTGAAGTGGAGGTTCAAGTGAAGTGGGTTGAGGATCTTCAAATGAAGGAGGAATTGGTGGAGGCTCATTAAGTGATGGCTCTACAATATTTGAGGATGGAGGTAAAGAAGCATCAACTTCCATGTGGTCGGGTGGTTGACTTTGATGTCTCCTCATAATCCAAAACGGACTATTGGGGGAATGAGAGAATTTGATATTGGAGCAAGTGTTGATTCAACACTTTGATTTCGTTGCCCAACATTTTTAAGTGAATTTGTTGGTAGTGGTGGAAGGTGAGATGGCCAAGGAGGTAAATCTTCTACATTGTGAGAATGTGGAGATGATTGTGAGGTGGCTCTAGGCACTAATGATGTTGGTTGAGTTGTGGAGGGTATGTTTGGTTTAGTAGAGTTTGGTGATGAAATCCTAGTGGGAGCAATCTTCTTGGGGATTAGTTTGATTGGTTTCTTTGGTGTAGGGGAAATCCTAGCATTAGTGGACTTAACCGGAGATGATTCGGTTGAGGAAACTTCGTGTATGATCCTAGCAAGTTTCTTGGGTGGTTCTTGAGTGGATGAGTTAGCACTAGGAGCCTTTCTCATGATGAAATGACTAAGGAAGATGGTTGTAATTGCTGATAATTGTATTTGTGTTTGATGACTAAAGTGTTCTTAGCAATATGGCTTATAAAGGAAAGAGCTTGGCAAGTGCATTTAAGACTTGAGCCACTAAAATTCTTAGAGATGTGATGATTAGCATGCACAAGGTTGAAGTTCAGAGTTTCACTGATCTAGGAACTCATTTAAGATGAGATGGAGTGTTTGAGTTAGAAAGATAAGTTGAAATGATTATTTTAGCAAGGTTTGACATGATCTGTCACCCGGATCCCACGGTTCCCTCACTTGAGGGATCCGTCTAGGCTAATCCTAGGGATCCGGCTCTCAGCAGTTATGACAGGTTAGAAATCAAGTTTCTAAAAGCTATATCCTATATTATTTTGAGTGTTTCAGTCCTCCTAAGTTCCTAAGATGAGGATACACTTGAATGATCAAGAGTAATGAGTGTATAGCAAATGATTGCTTTTTATGGAAGGAAAATGGGACTAGATGACTACCAATGGATGTTCAAGGATAACACTAAGAGTTTTGGTGGTGTCAAGTCATAATAAATGACCCTAGATATCAGATTTTAGCTTGAGGTGAAATTTGAAAAATCCTTAAAAATCACAAGAATTGAAAAGCTAATTTTTGACCCACTTTGAGATAAAAATGACTAGAAACAATTTCCTAAAATTGTTCAATATGTCCACTTAAGTGTTTTGAAAGATGAGAAACAATTTGTGTGTATTGAAGCAGAAATATGGTGAGGTTTGATGTGTTGATAAATCAAGAGGCATTTTGACTAAGATCTCAAGTAAGACATAAGTAAGTCTAAGCCTTTCTCATCCTTGAAGTGGACTTAGTTGGGTTCTACTATCATATGTTTAGCAAATGTGATGTTATCTAGAAAGCTATCTTGATGTAAGGGATGTTGTATTGCTGATCTGATGTCACGGATCCCACGGTTCCCTCAAGGGAGGGATCCGTCTAGGCTAATCCTAGGGATCCGGCATCTGCACATTAGAATCTTCACAGAATTGATGTGCAGATTTTGCACACTAATAAATCATTAAACTAAACAATAAGAACAAGCATGACATCACAAAGCACCACTTATAAAAACATGATAAAAGTAACAATATCCAAATTACCACAAACCAAAGTGCTAAAACGTAATCATCCACACATAAATTAAGTTAAAAAATAAGCTTATTCCTATTGTCTCTTTCGTCATTCCTTTCTTTTCCTTTTTGACGGCTTAGTGAGGTTGTAAGCAAGGTTTTGAATCATGCCCCTCAATTGTTTGAATTTCGCGGTCTCGATTGGAATGGTTGGAAGTTGTTCGTAGTAATCAAATGGTTCCAATTTGATGTTGGCTATGAGGTCGACATCTTCTTCTTCTTCATTTTCTTTTTCTCCTTCCGAGGAGTCCGAGAGAGCTTTAGGTTTCTTTCCATTGACCTTGAAGCGTTTAGAGGGTATTTTGGTAAGAGGTGCCATTACATGATCGGCAAGGAAATGATCATTGTTGATAGGGGATGGTTGTAATGCACTAACATACTTACAAAGTCGTGTTAGGAGCATACCATATGGAAGTACCATGTTGGAAGCTTTGAATACCCCAGCCATTCTCCTTACCATGTAATAGGCGAGATTAAATGGATTTTGGTGGATAAGACAATAGATCATTTGCACAAGACATGCGTTTGGATGATCTTTGTTTCCAACTAGGCTTATGACGTTTTCCCTAAGGATTTCTTCCCATTTTCTAAACATGGGATGGATTTCGAAAAGTTTCATTTGAAAAGGATTAAGGTGAATGATCTTCTTGTTTTGGTCAAAGTGGGATTGGTCGGCTCTTATTTTGAAAATGGTGTCTCGGATGGTTTCGGGTTCATCAAGAGGAGTATGGTACATTGGTTTAGAATCAAGTGCAAGGTTTTGAGTGTTAATTGCCCAATCTTGAGTGTTGGGTCCAATAAATTGACCCAATCACCCTGAACAAGATTTGAAAATAAAATAGCCTAACTCACTAAATAAATAGTGAGTGACTCACTGATAAAGAAATCAGTGAGTGTTGTTTTGTACTCTTTACTTACTGATACGGTGTCAGTGAGTAAAATATATGAGCTACAAACAACACCACTGACACTGAGATTTTGACAAATGTCTCAGTGATCCTGAAGACCTATCTCTACATACAGACTGAAATATATTGGTGGGAACTTCCAAGAGTAGTCAAACAAGTACAAGACTTTACCAAAGAAGTGGGAATATTGTATGACACATTCAAAAGAATGGTTGGTGCTATTCCAAAAGAGGAAAGATGAAGATGGACCACATGATGGATGACATCTCACCTACCACCACATGTTACATCCCACCTACCACCTCAAGTCTTTGTATTTTTCCTATATATATGTTTGTATTGTAATAGAGATAGGTATGCATCCTAAACAAACACATAATACATAGTATTAGTTGATAGGATCATCCTCTCATTGAAACACAAGCATAGCTTTGATCAATGAGAGTTTATTTGTCATTCAATGGGGATAATATACTGAAATTATCCCCGTAAAAAAGTTGAGGATGTTATCATGTAGTCTAGTTGATATTGAGAAATCTTGTATTAATTGTTCTTCATTATTAATGAATTTGTTCTTTATTTTTACCAAGATTTACTCAATCATTTGGACCAACAAGTGGTATCAAAGCCAGGTTGATTATTCTCATGATCCAGATCCGTTCAAATGACTGCTGATAGCATTCTTTATTGTCAAAAAAAAAATCAAGTGTGAACCTTCAAAAACTGCTACTGTAATAGCAATTTTTGAGGGAGAGAAAGACACTTGATACTGACTGAATGGCAAAAACATCACCCAAATAACCCACTGATTGAAATAATCAGTAAAAAACAACCCTTTACCCACCAAACAAAACCATATCTTCACTCATATCCACACATATCCCAACACACACACACACACAAAAACATATCTAGATCTATTTCACAAAAAATCCCATATCCGGATTTACAAAGAATGGATCTATCACTATCATCATCAAAAAAAAACATCAAAAATCACATATAACCTCAAAAATCATCTTCCAACAAAAAAAAAACCTCATCACTCAAAACAGATCCACATGCCACACAAAAAAATCGATTACCAAAAATTTTAACACAACCGCCACACACAAATCTAACAAACGAAAATCATACAAAAAAATCACTCCGACTCAAATCAAAACCCAGATTCAACAAATCACACGAAACTCATCTTGAGTCCAACAAAAACCAAGAATCGGTTACAAGACCAAGAATCAAATATCATATACCGAAACCAAGAATCAGTCAACGGCATTTAATTGGGTTTGTTCAACTTCAATAAAAACTGAATTGGTATATGGAAAGGAGTTTAAGATAAGAAATTGGATGGTTAGCGATGAATGGGGTCCAGGGTCGAATCAAATGATGGATTTGTGGTTATTGTTAGATTCGTTTGAAGCAGTATAGGTTTCAGAAGAGGTGTCGGTAGGCTAGTGATTTAAAGGGATTGATATAAAATCTGTTGTGGGGCTGTTTATTATCATTTTGAAAGAAGCTGATTAAAATAATCAGTAAGATACGAGAAGATGATGGTTGATGCAGGGAGTAGTGCGGCATGACTCGAGGATAATTATTTTTTGGTGGTTGTAAGATCGAAATGGGTTGAAGCTGAAATTGGTTATCAGCGTGTTTGAGTTAATTGATGTTGATGATTATATCTCAGTCGAGTTAAGTGAGCTTGTGACTCACGGATTGTGTTGGTTAAAAACTAGGGTGTGATAAGGATGAGATAGCTGTTCTTTGTTACTCACTGAGTATGTTGGTTGAGAAAGATCAGGGATATGGGTAGCTGAGAATGAGATATTTGTGGGAGCATATTAGTGGATAAACAAAACTTACGCTCACTCACTGAAACCTGTCACGAGTCACCTAACCTTGACAACCAAAACCATTCACACGACCTGAACCAAGTCAACCCATGGTTGAACCTGAATCCGTTTCTAAACGATATGTGTTAGCGGACTGAGTTATTGACTCCGGGGGTAGAAAGGATTAGAGGTGGTAACTTTCAGGCTGAGCCTAAATGTGATAGAATTTAGAAATTGGGTCTAAACCTAAATGAAGGCATGATAAGGGTTGTGTTATAGTTGTTTCAGGCTTAGCTAAAAAAGAACACGCTGAAACAGTGGGGCTGATTGGTTATATCAGTGTTCAATGAAGAACACGAAATATGGAGTTGTTTGCGGCTGTTATGAGCCTGAATTGATATCATGACAACAAGTTGGTTTCTCTTATGGTCCTGAGGTCTCATTTGTATATCAGTGAGACTGGTATGAAAGGGAACAACAAGTCCCTGATGAGAAGTGTGTTTCATATAAGGGTATAATGATCAATGTGTGGACACTGATGTATCAAGTTGAACCAGGTCCCTAATTAGCTTTATCAGTTAGTTTGTATCAGGGAATAGATAGGGTGTGAAAAAGAAGAAGGTCACTGATGTATCAAATTGAACCAGGTCCTTAATTGTATTATTGGAATCAAAACATGTAAGAGGGTGGACACTGATGAATCAAAGTGAACCAGGTCCCTTAGGGTCTAAATGAGGACACTGAACCCTCAAAATGAACCCCTCAAACCTGTCAAAGTGAGCGAGGTCACTGAATATCTGAACCTGGTCACTGACCAATGAACTAGATTATTGATACCTCACTCACTGAACCCCCACTCACTGAACTAGGCATTGAACCTCCTGTCACTGAACCTAGTCACTGAGACTTAACGGATCATACAGCCTGAACCTAGGTTTTGAACCCCAGTCACTGAACAACCTGAACCCTCAGACTGAACCCTCAGTCTTACACCTTTTACCAATCACTTTAGGCTATTTGTATATTCAAATAGGGGGAGACTGTTGGGTCCAATAAATTGACCCAATCACCCTGAACAAGATTTGAAAATAAAATAGCCTAACTCACTAAATAAATAGGAGTGACTCACTGATAAAGAAATCAGTGAGTGTTGTTTTGTACTATTTACTTACTGATATGGTGTCAGTGAGTAAAATATATGATCTACAAACAACACCAGTGACACTGAGATTTTGACAAATGTCTCAGTGATCCTGAAGACCTATCTCTACATACAGACTGAAATATATTGGTGGGAACTTCCAAGAGTAGTCAAACAAGTACAAGACTTTACCAAAGAAGTGAGAATATTGTATGACACATTCAAAAGAATGGTTGGTGCTATTCCAAAAGAGGAAATATGAAGATGGACCACATGATGGATGACATCTCACCTACCACCACATGTTACATCCCACCTACCACCTCAAGTCTTTGTATTTTTCCTATATATATGTTTGTATTGTAATAGAGATAGGTATGCATCTTAAACAAACACATAATACATAGTATTATTTGATAGGATCATCCTCTCATTGAAACACAAGCATAGCTTGGATCAATGAGAGTTTATTTGTCATTCAATGGGGATAATATACCGAAATTATCCCCATACAAAAAGTTGAGGATGTTATCATGTAGTCTAGTTGATATTGAGAAATCTTGTATTAATTGTTCTTCATTATTAATGAATTTGTTCTTTATTTTTATCAAGATTTACTCAATCATTTGGACCAACATTGAGAGTACATACAAATTCCTTCACAAGGGATGCGAAGAATTTGAGCAAAGGTTTTGAGAGGGAGAATGAAGTTTCGTTTATTGATGATGAAAGCAATTGAAATGCTATCATCGACGTTTCGAATGATCCTAATGCTTCTATAAAATTCAAAGATAAAGACGGGACAAATTTGTTCATCAATGTCAAGAAGACAATCAAAATTGATTGCCAAGAAGACTTGACGAATGTCGGTATCCTCAAGGAAACATTCCTTGATTACACGACCTTCGTGAATAAGTCATTTTTTGAGCTTTTTGAAGACCTTGCGGTCGGTTTTTGAGAATTCCTCATTTCGATAATAATGAGTAAGGTAATGAACGGTATCATGATGATCTTGTTGAGTGGATTTAGGCATGGTTGGTCCTAAAAATACAAATTTTCCAATTAGGTAAAATTAGTTGTGGTGGGTTTATGGTTTTGATTTGTATTTAACAATGTTGTGAACATAATATGATCTTAGTTATGTTAAAAGGCCCTTTTCATGATTAATTTTGAAAACCCTAATTAAAATAATTGATTAGAGATTTGTGAAACCATAAACCCTAGAATGAGGATGATGGAAATTAGAACAAGTTAATGTAATTACTTACAATGGTGTTCTAGGAAGGAATACTTGAGAGTATGGAATCCAATGAGGATGAAATCAGTGGTTTAGTCGTTTTTGTGTTATGTGAGTAGAGGGAAAAGATCAGTGGTGATTTTTGAAAGCGTATAGCTGAGTTCTATTCCACGGTTCCCCCGGATCCCTTGTATTTGGGATTCGGCTAGTACAACTAGGGGGATCCGGCTACTGTGGACAGAAAAAGAGTTGTTTGACATTATTTTTGTAATAGGCTTATAAACTAGCTTACTAAAAAATAGTTTAGAGGTGTCAGATGAAGATTGTTTTTGGTTGACGGGCTTTGATGAGTCACATATTGAGGGTTCATATGTGACGACGGCGTTAGTTTGACAAATCAAAAGGAATACTATTCCCGATGATGAGTAAGACGGAAAAGTGACGAAAGAGACTTTTAAAGATGCTAGCAGTTATTAAACAAAGAGAACTATGAAATAAATAAACTCATGTAACCTAACTAATGAAAAGTAAAACATACCTCTATGTTTCTTGGTTTGGTATAATACCAAAAATACTTCATGAGCTTTTAAAGTAATCCTTTGTACTTGGTGTACGTAAGTTGTGATTACTTTTAGATCCTTCCTTGAATGTTGACTTCATTATTCTTTGAGTAGAGATGAAGGTTATGGAGAGATTCTAGCATGAAGATTTCTTGAAACAAAAATTGTTAGAATGATCTATCAATGTCCAACAACATGTTTTAAAAGAAAATATGACTTAAAAAAAAATTCTTCTTTATAGTTTTCAAACATACACGGATCGTATCAAGTCTTTAAAGTACAACATACTTTAAGAACCTTGGTAACGAAGCTCTGATGCCAATTGTAGAAAACTAGAAGGGGTCGTTGAATACTTTTACCAATTTAAAACTTCCTTTTAAATATTTAGATCGACTTATGTCAATCTATTTGGTTGTTTATGTTGGACGTTGATAGATAGATATATAAACGTGTAATGAAAGATAAAGAGTAAGAAGCACATCACCTTATAGTGGTTCGGCTACAAGGACACCTTCCTTGCCCTACTCCACTCCCCGAGTCACCTACTCGAGAGTTCGTAAACACTACACCAACTCCTTATGGTGGAGAAGCCTTCACAACGTCGCTTACACCTTTTTCGGGTACTAAGCTAAATACCGATTTCTTTCACACCAAGGCGAACCACACCTAACACAACGTCGCCTACCCTTTATATGGTGCTAGGCTAACCATCGAGTTCTTTCACACCAAGGAGAACTAATCCTATCACAACGTCGCCTACCCTTTATTAGGTACTAGGCTAAGCACCTAGTTCCATTACTATGGAGGAACTACTACCCTTCACAACACAACACCTAATCTCAAGGAGATCCACTCCTTGTTACAACACCATCAAGGATATCACCATCCTTGGAAATAAACAAATACTTATATGTATAACGATGCACCTCATCGATTATACGACCTAGGCATTCTTCCTAAATGCCACTTGATTTGATTCTTAGGTATCCTTCACTAATGCCTTTGACACAACGATTGGCACCCTTCACTAATGCCTTCGTCTTGACACCTTTAACTTTCTTCACTAATGCTTTTGACATGGACGATAAACACCTTTCACTAATGCTTTCGTCTTGACACTTTCGGCATCCTTCACTAATGCCTTCAACTCAACATCTACGGAGGAAGAAAGAACTATCAGCAAGAGAACCTCAGTTGTCTTGATGATGACGAAGCATGGCAACTCATGGACTTGAGCTTGCTCGACTTCAAGAAGTGGTGATCTCGCCTTTAAGAGGAACCTAGAGAATCACACAAAAACAAAAGACAAACTACATAGATCTCTTGGATCTGAGGTTAGAGAGATATAATACTTGGGGGAAGTATGTGTGTAAAGTGATGAGTAGAAAGGAAGAAATGGCTCTCTATTTATAGAGGAAATTTTCTACTGTTCCCCGGATCCCGCGGATCCCTCCCACAAGGGATCCGGCTAGCACAAAGCTAGGGATCCGTGGGACGCTCCTCTTTGCCCATGGGTATTTTTGGTTATGGTCATGGGTCATGGGTTATGGGTTGATCCATGGGTTTCTTTCTAGATACAATGTATCTCTAGAATACATTGAACTTGGCTAAGTGGTTTGGATAAAACCATGGGTTATGGGTCAATACCATTTGCTAGTTTTTACCCATTTAGTATATACTTGTTTTTACCCATTTTAGTATAAACTTGTTTTTACCCATTTTAGTATATACTTGGTTAAGTATATATTAACCCAATATGTAAACACTATTTGTTGTACATATGTATCTCTAAGACATAAAATCACTTATACTTGTTTTAGTATTTTATGTGAAAACGTAAGTGTGTTTGGAAACTATTGAATCAAACTATTTACGTATTTTATTTGTTTCGTTTAAAATGATTTTACGTTTGTTATCGACAAAACATTAGAAGATCGTAAAATATAAATAAACGTTTTTACGGCTTATTTGTATTAACATAGTCATTTTCTATTATTGTGACTGTGATCCATGAAGTAATAACCCAGATCAAATTCCGCTGCGATCTATGAAAAATAAGGGTGTTACAGATTGGTATCACAGCCTCAGTTGTAGAGAACAAGGTCAAAACCTAAACTACAACTAATTTTCTAAAACTCAAGAAAGTCCCCAGTGCCGCTGCCCTTCTCCGAATCCGTATGTGCGAAAGGTTTACATAGTAAGTATTTCATAACTGTTATTTTAGACCTATATAGCTTATGTTATTCCTTCCAAGTTGTTATATAGTCATGTCTACTCCCTGCTATCCTACTATCACCCCATCTAGTTACAATGCGGAGAAGGATCTTTCCTCTCTAAATGTTCTAGATTATACCTCCGTTTCCCCAAACTATTTCCCTAAACACCTTTTCCCTAACTCTTTGGATGATCCTAGGAATAATGTAGTTACATCATCCCTTCTAGGTTTTACACCCTTTCAAGATGATATGTATTTGAAAAACCTATGAGAATTCTATGCTAAGGCATCGCCTATTCCCCCACCAACCCGTATCCCTTTACATACTATTTTGCCTTCATTCTTGCCCCCACCAAAACCTGATCCTCAAGGGTTCTTCATTCCCAGAGGATCATTCTTACCTAGGAAACCCATCCATCCTTATTCACACGTCCCTAGTTATGAGTCTAACCCACTCCAAAAACGACTATATACCTTAGCTCCCCCATCTTACTTAGTAAATCTTCCTACCTTACCTTGGAAATTTGAGGTTGGAGAAGATCCCCCTAGGAAACCTTTAGAACACCAAAAAGATCAGGTTGAGGATATTTTAAATGACTTAGATGAACTTTTTCTTGACCTTATTGAAAAGATAGAAGAAGGTCATAGTAATACCCAGATAGACACCCAACAGGATTTTAGTAAATTAAGAACCAAACTTCAACAAACCCGTACCCAAATTTCTAAACTTCAAAAAAACCAAATGAGACACCACCAAAAGATTGCCTTTGCCCGTTTTAAGATTTCTACCTTAGAAAAGATGATTAATGATAACCAGGTTCATCATCGATTAGATATAGAAAGCCCTTCCAACCCCAACCCTTAGGCTTAAGGATCAATTAGAATGAACCACCAATTAGTATATCCCTACCGCCTTTAGCTTTTGTTTAAGAATTTTGACCTATGATAAGTAATGTAGTATTACTTGTTAGAGTTCGGATATATAAGGAATATAGGATATATAAGATAGGTTACTTATGATATAAGATAAGTTATGACTTCGTTACACCTTCCTGCAGATTCCTAGATATTACTTTTAAGTGTCTCACTATTAAGGATAGTATTGCCAATTAGAATTAGGTACACCATCACCCGACCCTTCTTACGTTGGACTATCATAAGTAATTCCCCCTAGAAATTAAGTTAGTTTCTAAGAAACCTAACGAGTTGGATACTTGTTATGATCTAGCTTAGATCCCGTCCTAACCCATAAGAACCTTATAAGATAGAGAGTTGCCTCCTAAGGATATTTGCTTTTGAACTTTAGGCATTTTAAGAAAAACCTAGAACATCGCCCTTAGATACCTAGAAGTTACAAATAGGTCATGAGGAACAAGCCAAATCCCTAGTTTCCTTCTCTACTAATCTTCCCCCTCCCTATGTATCGGGCACTTAGCCTAAATCCCTATCTTTTCGGTTTTTGTGTCAAATCCAACTACGAGGCATATGGCATAAATAACGACATAGTCAAATCTTGACAAGTTATTTATGACATAATACGGTTATGATTTTATTCCTTGTTGTTTCATGACATCCTGGTCGTCTAACCTATGTCATGAATTACAACTTTTTCATTCTATACTCTCTAGAAACACTAAACCGTTCTCGAGTGATCCTTATATGCAAACATATAATAGTAATTATGTGCAAGAATATAATGGTGACATTCCTATCCTCCCTCTTCACCTTTTTAATCCCCGATACTTCTGTGTTCCCGAAGTAGTTTCCCCTCCTCGTAAGTCCATACTATAACTCCTAAGCCGTAATTTCAGAATTAGTTCGTTTAGAATACCTTTTAGAAAGACATAAGGAACCAATAGGAGCTATTCTGAATCACTTAGATAAGTTATCTCTAGAAAACATTGAGGAAGTAGAAAATAAGAATTGTGATCTTAGGAAAGTCGAGTCATCATCCTAAGGAAACTTTGATAGGTTATAAACCGAACTAGGAAAAGCTCGCACCTAGATTTCTGACATAAGGTTGCCCTAGCTCGTGTTAGGCTTTATATTACTGAGGATATTTAAGTTAGTTACCAATTAGACATAAGGAGTATTAGATACGACCTAGGAACTTAAGAATAATAAATCACCAACATCTAGCTAATAGACTACTGAACTTACTAGTCTAGAATCCTAAGTGATTACGATACATAGCGTAGTTACGAGATATGAGTACTCATTATGTAATAACCTAAATTTTCGTCTCGTAAATTCCTGTCATAATTTGAACTTTAAGATCGTCACATCAACTAAGATTCGAAAGTATAGAAAGTGAGCGTGAATTATAAAGACTACACTATTCGACTTATTAATCTATAGTTAATCTATAACATGATGTATATAGTTTATTTTAACCTAAGTTAAAATAAGTAAATTCCTAGATCCTTTTTATTTTAATTTTTGTACACTACTTACTTAGTCATAAAGGTGTCTAAATACATAAAAAAAAGGAAAGAATTCCCCATTTAATAAAATTATTATGTCCATTAAATTCCTTGTGTCCCCCATTATTTTTTAAACCGGTTTCCCTTCTCCCCAAAACCCTAATCGACTTCCAAAAAAAAAAAAAAAAAAAAAAAAAAAAAGGAGGAGCAGCAAACTTTTCTCGTCAAAAACCCTAGCAGCAAGTAGGCATATAGCCTTCTGATCGTGCATCAAACAGCAAGGAGGAGGGCTTGTGATCATGAAGCAGCAAGTGTGTGGGTGGTCTTCTAGTCGTGCAACAAAACAACAAGGTGTGGAGGTTTTTGAATCGTGAATCGTAGGGTGTTTGTGGGATTGTGTTTGGGGTCGATCGTATAGTTGGAAAGAGTGGGTTTGTTCTTGTTTTCGTTGTTCTCGGTCGATCAAGGTATCGTAATCCTTTTTTTTTTCTTTAACCATTCGACCCTCATTCATGTTGGTAATCGGATTATGCCCATCTAATCTTGTTAGTTTCGTTATAAAGAGTATAAGAATGGAGTTAAAAAGATCATATAAAAGATTACATAAAATCATAACCTAGTCGACTTGTGGAACTGATTTTGTGTCGAGTGGATGGACTATTTTGTGTCGTCATTCTCAGCCCCTAATCGATTATATGGAAACCTAAAAAAATCTTTAATAACCGGGTTAGATGGTCATGAATGTGGCATTCTGATATAGAAAACCCTAGGCGTTAAAGACTATTTAATTTTATGATTTTATGTGGCGATTCCGGCTTTGTTTGGTTTGGTAATTTTGGTGTGTGTGGGGGTTCTTTGTAGGTGTTTATTGTAAAGGATGTAAATGAAGTATAAGACACATTAAGATAAAAATATATAAGTCTCGTGTGCGTTTGAATGATTAGAACATGTTATATAATGGTCTTAAACGGAAGTTGGAATTTGGCAGTTTTGTAAGTCAAATGTGTGTGAGTGATAAGATAAGTTTATTTAGGGTTAAAATCTGGGTTTTTGTTGGAAAAACTTATTTTATGTCTTAGTTAAGTTTACCAAGTGTTTTGGTCGAATTTGGAGTTCCTAAGTCGTATTTTTGAATTTTACAAGATCAAGTAACAAAGCTGAGAAAACGGGTCTGAAATTCAGTTGAATTGTTTGATTTTTCATTTCCAAACCATAGGGAATTTGGGCTCTCCTTTTACAAGATTGATATTTAGGATATAAATTAATTTCTGGAATTTTCGGGAATTTTTCCAAGGTGTCTAAATAGGTCTAATAAGCGTAAATGTTTGAGGTGTACTTCCTGAACATTTTCTGGGCAGGTCTGAAAATATGGATTTTTAAACCATACTTAGACTCTGAGACAAAATCCACCAAAATTTTTGAAATTACTTAACTAATGTGGGAACCTCTGGGAATTTTCTTGTAATTTTTGGAATAATTCTGATGGGTTTAAAAATTCGAGTAAAACTGGTCCAGATGTGGGGTTAAGAAAATGAAAGGCAAAATGATGATATCAACAAGTAAAACACTTATAAATGCATAAGGAGCTTATAAAATGAATATGTTGGTAATATGTGAGTATATTTACTGTAGATCTAGTGAAGAGAGAGAAGTAATTAACTTTGTGTGCTTTGCTCTCGTGCACACACTTTGAGGTACAGATATTTCGTCATTTCAGTAATGACACACCTTTTCTCTCATGACTCTTGTCCATTTTGATATTCAATTCATATTCTCCTTGCTTTTATTTGTTATAATCCATTTGATATGATTCGTTTTGGTATGATCCTCTGATTTGATATTCGCTTAGTTATTCGTTTGATATGTTATCCATTTGAGATCCCTAATTGATATGATTCCATTATATGATCAATTTGATATGATATGATTTGTTTTGTTTGGTTTCCCGATCTAACTAGCCATGGAGGTACCATGGCCATGTCATTGATGCACCAATGGCATGACACTATCTGGGACGGTGTGATTAGTCCCCGGCGTTCCCTTTTGATATGATTATGATATATGTGCACTTGGCCATTATGAATACGTATGTACAGTCTCGTACTGGCATATGTATATTTGATTTGTTTTGCAGGGAGCGTATGGATGCATCCTAGGTACTCAGTTCAGTTTTGGTGATGTGGTGCGTGTATGCAATACACCCCCTCACATTTGGGAGCTAGCTACTCCATTTGGTTATGATTTGATGGATTTGATATGATTTGGCAGATATGGGTTATGATATGTGATTTGTTATATTTGGCTATTGGAGTATCTCCTTTAGTATTAGGTGCTCATGGCAACATTTTGATTTTGGTTATTATGTGACTATCTGATATTCTGATTCATTCGTTTACTATGCATATTCAGTCATTCAGTTGACTACTTATTCACTCAGTATTCTTATGTGATTCGTTTGACTATCGGACTCATGCTTCAGTTCATTTGGTTATTATACTCAGTCTTCAGTTCATTTGATTTAATATGCTTTCACTCTATTTCGGTTGGTTGCCAAGCTTATACTTCAGATTACCACTTCACCCGTTTACCGAGCTATTATATGAATATTGGATTCAAGTGTTGAATATGCTATTATATGATTATTTGGTCCATCTGTTTACCATGCTGATTATGATTTCATGATTTCTCTGTCTGCTGTGTTAGTATGTGGTTACCTGATTCATCTGTTATCATGTTAATATCTGATTATTCGCTTACCATGATGTTATGTGACTATTTGATTCGTCTGGTTGTCATGCTAGTATGTAATCATTTAATTTAATCGTTCATTATGGTATGCTTCGTTCAGTCATTTCGTGGGCTATGATTATCATTTAGTAATCTTGCCTGTTATTTATGACTACCATGTGTGTACTTCCGTCTGGTATTTTCTAATGCTTATGTTATCGGTTCTGCATAGTAATTGATGTTTACCTGACTTGTTGATCTGCCATGTTTTACACTTATGTTCATGTTACTAGTTGATGAAGGAATATGGTTCAACTTATGTTATCTGTCTAGTTGACTCGTTTAGTTGCCATGCTATATTCTTGTTCAGTTACTTCATTTGATTATGATGTTCGTTCAGTATTTCCTACCTATACTTGTGACTGATATGCTTATATTTCTTTGCTTCCGCCTGCTTATAAATTCCATTTATCTTATGTATATATTTGACTATTAGATGTGTTGTTTTCTCCATATTTATGTGTAGCGGATCCGCTAGTTGATATTCTTGTTCACTGTTTGGTTACTTGTTTTGATTATAATATTATTCATCAACTCCTATATGATTATGTTTCGATGCTTGTATGTTTTGATTTTTATATGTGCTTTTATTTGTTCAATGAATCGATGCTTTGCTTTGCTTTGGTTTTCTTGGATTTCTGTTCCTTCTGGATATTTGTTAATATTGTGTTCTGAAGGTTCCTCATTGACTCATAGACTCATTGTGCTCATTCTTTACGATTTGTTGATCAGTGATAACATCAAATAGTCCTGATATTCTAAGCTTTAATTTCCCCCTTTATCATCACATTTTGAGTAAAATAGTAGTGAAAACATCCTTATTCCTTATTATTTCATTTCAGGACCTATTTTATGCAAGGAAACAGTAATTGGACATTTTCAAGACCAAAGGATAAGTTTTCTCTCAACTACGGCGTAACCAAGTGATGAAGTTACGGCGTAACTAAGTTTATGAAGATTACGGCGTAACCATGGAATATAATTACGCCGTAACATGACTACTGAACATTATGCAGCTTACTTGACGAGAGATATGGCGTAACCCTCAGCTCAGGTTACGCCGTAACAACAGATGATCATCAATTTACAAAGGCTACGGCGTAACCATTAGCTCAGGTTACGCCGTAACAGAAGATAAGCACATGATTTACAAAGACTACGGCGTAACCCCCAGCTCAGGTTACGCCGTAACCATGGATAAGCACAAGACTTGAAGAGTTACGGCGTAACTACTTAATGAAGGTTACGCCGTAACTAGTATCGGAGCCTATAAATAGTCGAAGATTTCATCAGTTTTAATTATCTCTCCTCTCCCAAACCTTCTAGGGTTTGGGGAGATCAAACACAGAAGAAGAAGCATGGCTTATGAGTATCCGAGAAGGAACCGCAAAAGATGTATCGGAGAAGGAACGCCGGTTCCAGAAAGGGGTAGAAAGTTAGGATTTCAATGTGATAACCCGACGTGTCAATCTCACATCTATTGCTAAAAAATAAGGCAGCTAAACCTTCCTAGGACATGGGCCATGCTGCATAGTGGGCTACAATTTGGGCTGACAAAATATGCTTAGTCCTAAATGACATATAATGTCGCCATTTTTTATCCTCAAATTACTATATATTATACTATCTTACATTTGTTGGGATCCCTATCAACAGTTCAAAAACAGAGAAAATGTGACGTGGCTTTTTTTTCCCCCTTTTTACCCGTCCTTTTGGGCGGAACCCCATTTGGTTAAGGTTTAGTTTGGTTAACCCGCCATTCTATTCATCCCTACTTAAATCTCTCCTTTTCATCTTAGATCCGCCTGGGTATATCTCTGGGGAAAACCCCCACCGTGCCTTGATGCAGGGAAACACTTTTGCATATTCGTACACCGGTTGGTGTGAGGGGTACAGTGATATGTACTGTGGAAACAATATTTTTAGTTTTTTTTGTGGATCTCCGTTCGCCGCATGGTTTTTGCTACAGCGTTGGCTTTCTTTTGGTCCATATGTTTGGTGTGTTTGGTGAATTTGACGGTACGGTTACCAATTCCAATTATTGATTATCAAAAACCCTAACCGCATATTTGCTAATTTTGGACAAACGATTAGAGGTCTGAATTTTTTTTCTTTGTTTAGGGCTTATTTTACTTCATCTTTATGGTAGTTATGGTATCGTGTGTTTAGTTTCGGTTGTGGGTTATTTGGTTGTGGGTTATTTTAGGTTTATTTAGGCTTTGGTGTTGATAGTTCATGTTGATTTAGTCAGTGTGAAACTAAAAAAGCCTCTCCATGTTGGTCGGGTTGGATTTTCTTTCTTTAGGGCTTATTTTACTTCATCTTTATGGTAGTTATGGTATCGTGTGTTTAGTTTCGGTTGTGGGTTATTTTAGGTTTATTTAGGCTTTGGTGTTGATAGTTCATGTTGATTCAGTCAGTGTGAAAATAAAAAAGCCTCTCCATGTTGGTCGGGCTGGATGTCATGCCTTATGGTTAAGCACTTTCTGCGGATTAGATTTTGATTAAATATTATGCCTTCTAAAACGATTTTGCGGGTTTGTAATGCTTTCAGGTCTTGCTATTGCGGATTGGGTTTACTGAGGTTGCATTAGTTTTAAGCAGCGCTGCTAACAAATCGCACATTTTTGCCATGCTTAAGTTTGGCGGTAAACATGTTTTCGGCTGTGAGTTAGCTTTGCTGAAAAGCATGGTTTAGCAGGGTAACCATTTGGTTGCATCCATGTTGTTTTTTGGTGTAGCCAGCATTTGGATAAACAAAGATGAGCCGCTCTGAGCAGGGATGAATTCTACGAGTTGGTTAACCTGGTGGCCTTCCAGGCAAACAGGCTGCCTAAAAAAGCGCCAATGCTGTTGTTCGAGTGGCAATCAAATTTGAGCCTCAAAACATGTCTTGACAGGGTAACCAGATGGTTGCAGCATAACGATGTTGCTTTTGCGCCTGTTTGACCCTGCAGCTGCTATAACTATGGCCATTGTTTTCAATACGTGACTCCACCTATGTTTGGATCATTATATTGTCAAATAATTTTCTGGAGATATTAACCTGGTTGGATCTAAAAGGTACGAGCATAATAGAAATTATGTTCCGCGCTTTTGTTTATGTCAGTTGTCCTTTTGCGCTGGGGTTGGTTAAATATGATTTTCTGAAACTTTCATTTCATTCTTGCAGATTACAGATGCAGAGAGCGCTCCCATGAATGTTGATTTCTGTGGTTGCAGTTTTTGTCATTCGTGCAATGCTGAATGGTTGACGGTTGCATTCCTTTTTTTAGGCTGTGATGAATTGGGCTTTATTTGGTAAATGTGAGATGGCCCGTATCTTGGCAGGGTGGCAGGAAACTGTTGCAGCCATGGCGGGTGTATCCTTTTTGCTTGAATATTCGCCCATCTGAGCCGTGTGTCCAGCAAAATTCTCACACGTGGCTGAAAAAGCGAACCCAACAAATGTAAAAGTATGTAATATACAAGTAACATGTGGCGTGTCATGAGATTAATGACGCAATGATGATGGGTTTCTACGTTGATCTGGTTTGTTAGCATGCTTTAGCACCCCCTGTCTGTTGGCGTGGCAACCGCATCCACATTGCGGTTGCAGCCATGACAGGCTGCTGATGCCGCTGCGATGTTCACATTTCTGAGCGTTGCAATGCCTTATGAATACTATTTTAATGGTGATTTTTTTTCACAGGCCTGTTTGGGTTCTGATCATTCCTACACACATTGCCTCTTTTGCGATATATCTCCGTGGGAAATACCTCCCGTACTTTGATTTGGGGTTTAATGTTAAAGTTTGATGCAATCAGATGTTCTTCATGTTGTGACATTTATGCGTGTATTGTAAGGTGATAACGCTGGTAATGATACTTTCTAAGATGAAAAGGAGGGATGTGAGTAGGGATGAATGGAACGGGTGGGTTAACAAGATGGCCTTCCACTCAAAAGGACGGCTAAAAGAGGCCACGTATTTTTTCACTGTCCCTGAAGTATGCAGTAGCATACAAGCCTACTACTCTTATATGGCAAACTTTCAGTATAACTGTAAAGCTAGCCAGCAATTGCGCACATATTTTAGGTGTTAGAATAAGTAGGTGTTGCTTATGGTTACTGGAATGTTACTTATGGTTACATGTTGGTGCCGAAAAATCAGATCAGTACTTTGATTTCTGGTTTAATGTTAAAGTCAGATGCAATCGGATGTGCTTCATGTTATGACGGTTATGCATGTATTCTAAAGTTAGAACGCCGATGATGATAGTTTCCTGCATTTATATGTCTGGTGAGCGCGCTTCATAGACTCCCATGTTTTGGCAAGGCACCCTAATCCAAATTGTGGTTGCAGCCATACTGAGTCTCTGATACTGCCACCATATTCGCAGGTCTGAGGCTGATATTAAAGGGCATAATAAACGTCCTCGCTTTCAATTCATGGCATATCAGTACACATTTTTTAAAAGACATAATATATCAAGTGGCGTGTTGTTCTTTAAAAGGTGCTTCTCCAGAGATTATGCCAACTTTGCTAGCATGTCGTACTACGAGTGTATGAACTTTGGTTATACAGTATTTCATCTTACCTTTCAAAACTGAACATTCATTGTTTCACAATTGAGGTATGTCTTTGCGCTTCACTATAACCATTACAATGTTTTTTAATGTATCATTGTGCATGCTAATTTTTGGGTTACTTATTACTGTCACACTTCCTCAAGCGCCCACAAGTGTATTGTTGCAGGTTTTCCAACCTCTGCCGCATAGGTCTGGTACAAAGGCATTATTGGACGACCGATAAGTGATGCGACAATGGAAAGTTACTTTTGCTCTTCTCTTTTCAAATTCAGTTTGTAAAATTTGACTGGCTTGTTTGTTTTTACATAAAACTTTCGGATTACCGAAGCACATCTTCATGCTTTTTTTTTTTTTTTTGCTGGGACAGGAGAGCTTATATATGATACCACTTCTTCATGCCATCCTGAAAAAAAAGATGGTCCGCAAAAACAGATGGCAACTAACTCAGTTACCCGACGCCGCATATCTGGTTATTCGCAAAGGTTGGCTCTCTTTTTTTTGTTTTTTTCCTCATTCTCGATATGCTTATACCTATTGTGATGTTTACCATCCAAACATCCGAATACTAATATCGGACCTTTTTTTCTGGGTGTTGTTGGCAACCGGCGCATGTAGATTACAAGGACTCACATAGATTCAGGCAAAGGTGATCATATCAGTGGACTCTGTGTGGCAATGGGTAATTCTTTCTACCTGAATTTCCAATGATTTTTAAAACAGCTGTGTTTTTTTTTACATGTTTTTCTCTTTTTTTTTTTTTTTTTTTTTTTTTTTACTTCGATGCAGCCAACCTTGCTTATGAACATGATAAGGCAAATGTGAAACACCATCTTAGTTGTTACATATAAGGTGCAGGGTGAAGACACACCTCTGGCACGATCACCTATGGAAGTGTCCACCATCAGTCTGCAGCACCCGGTGTCCACCAATGGAAGGTCCGTTAATGTCGTTTGTTTTTTGCGCAACCCTATAGCGTCAATCAACGAGTTTCTCATACTATTTTTTAAACTAGGGCATGATGAACTGTACATGATACCGGGTGCCTATACCAAACTTAGAAAAGAACGGGTATAGGTAGTTGGTGAGTTTATCCCAGTAACGTGGTGCATATAAAGTATGAGTATACTATATATTATGTTTGTTATTTTGCTTTGCATTCATTTACCCTTTACATTTAACCTGCAAGTTCAGATGGCATAATTTTAAAACTTTTATTATTTAACTTTGTTGCCCATACACTAACAATAAAGTTATTATAACAGGTTGCGGATTGCACTGCGATCGTGCCTAACCACTTATGGAGCAAGCCCACTAAATATGTCAGTACACCATCCCCTTCAACTTCTCTATAAATGACAAAAGCTCCTGTGCTCGCTTTTGCTTCTTCGTAACATTGTCCAGGAACTCTGCAGCTTCGCTTAAATCTTCAGTCTGTAGCTTTTTAAGCTCTGAGATACTTTGCACAGAAGAATCAAACGGATACAAGAGTTCCAACTCTCCAATCACATATTCCCGCTCTGCTACACGAGCCCTAATGTCCTAAACCTTTTTCAGCAGTTCTGCTTCATCCACCATGGTAGTGCTCACCTCTCTTCCAAATTGAACAACCATCATATCCCTCACAAAGCTAGACCCAGCGGCAGCAGCAAGGTCTTCGCAAAAAGGCATAGGTGTGTTCATATTTATTTTTTCCTTCACCTGTTTTTTTATTTGAGATTTGGGTCAGATTTTCTTTTGTGTGTGTTTTTGGGATGGTATGTGTGTTAGGAATTGGAAATTCTATTGTGAAGCATCGGTCACCCCAAATATAATCTAGCTTAAGTTAGCTCGTAGACATATCGTTTATTACGTTATTTGGTTATTAGCATAGTATATTCTAGTGCAACACCGTGGAGGAAGGACGGGTCTTTACCCATTGTATGCCTAATCCACAGCCCGAAGGAGGGCGTAATACTTGGTATAAATAGCCCTCTCCCCTCAAGGGAGAGGGTTGGATGTTCATTTTGAAATCTAACCTTCCATGTGTTTCTCTCACTAGAATTCCCACTTTCTCTCTCTAAAACCATATATTCATACGCCCATATTTATTATATTGATATGTTTGTGAAATCCAATATGTTACAAATGGTATCAAGAGCCATGGTTTGATCATCTCTCTTGCATGTTCTTGGATTTCTAGTGGTTTTGTATGGTTTTTGGGTTTGAAAAAGTTTAGTGGTATTTGCATCATTTGGATCATTTCTTGTGTTAAAGTTTGAATTTTGATTGTACTTTTGTGTTTAGAATCATTGTATGTGCTTGGGTTTTGATTTGGAAATCTCGAATCACTGTGGTTGGGTTAGTTTTTGATTGAAAAGTGTTGTGTTTGAACTTTTCTAGCTAGCCACTTGAGTCTCGGAATTGTGTTCTTTGTAGCGACTTGTAGTTATAGTATTCAGTGACTTGTAGTTGTAGTGGTAGCGACTTGAGTACTAGCGACTTGTATTTTGAGACAAAGCGACAAATAGTACAAAGTAGTGGTTGTACCATTTCGGCTAGCGACTTGTCAACATAGCGACTTGTCTTCACGATCTTCAGCGACTTGACTTTGTTGTGGGTAGCGACTTCTGCTCTAGCGACTTGTCTTTTGAGACAAAGCGACATATAGTACAAGTAGTGGTCGTACTGTTCAGTCTAGCGAGTTGTTCTATAGCGACTTGCACACTTAGCGAGTTGTTCCTTAGCGACTTGCTCACATAGCGAGTTATTACTTTAGCGACTTGTGCATCTGGCTATTTGTATCTAGCGACTTGTACTTATAGCGATTTGTGTCTCACAAGCAATCTCTCCCTAGTGACTTGAGTACCTAGTGACTTGTGTGAGAAGCGACTTGTCTTCAAGATATTTAGCGACTTGGTGAATTAATGCAAGAGACTTGTGCCTAATATCCATCAACACAATGTCTTACACCACTGACCCTTGAATCTCCAAAGTACTCGAACTCTATGTTACCTCACAGAACAAAGAAACTGTTTGCTACTCAGAAAGTCTAACCATGATTGATTCAGCAAATTATGATCAAAACACTTCACATTCTGAGTCAAATATCAAAGAATCACACTTGTTAATAATACATGATGCAAAGCAAATGGAATGCAGCATTGAGCCCTATCAACTACTTCATCTGCACCTCATACTTCTGTTATCAACAACCGGTTGTACTGAATACAGAGGCTCAGAGTTCATCAATACATTTATCCAACTTATGGATAATATGGAAAAGTACATTAAGGAAGCTGCTCAAGAGGATGATAATTTGAATGAGTGTCAAGTGAAATTAAGTGAAAGTTGTGATAAGTCGGGTAATGATTTATTTGAAAGGTCGGGTGATGCTGAATGCAGAATATCAGATACAACAAAGGATGATGAAACCGGTTGTACTGAATACAGAGGCTCAGAGTCAGATAAGCTTGAAATAACCTGTAGTTCAGTAACTCTTGTTATGCATGATGTGAATGCAGATATCATACCAACAAATGAACAGGTGTCATGTGATGAGGTACCCTTAACTGATCAACATAATGCATCTGCTAATGTACCTAAACAAAATGATCCTAATTCTGAACATGATATTGAAAAATGTTTCTTGGTTGAATCTGAGTCTAGAATCTTTAAAACAAATGAAATGGTTGAAAAATGGGGTTTTGATGAACTTTCAAACAAATACTAAATTCTTGAAAAACATTGTATTTCCTTAGAAATTGCAATACAACAAAGAGAAGAAAGTTTTCTTGCTACAAAACCTTGCATAAATCCGGAATTCCCAGAATTTCGAGAATTTTTTGAAATTAACCAGTTAAAAACCCAGATTCAGGACAAAGATTCAACCATATGTAATCTGAAATTACAACTCTCAGATCTGCATAAGAAATGTAATATAGGGATGAACAATCCTAACTATGATGTGAGTGGTCCGCTTAAATCTAGGAATGATGAATTGGCTCTATGTGTGACCAACCTATTAAGGAAAAATGAGTCCTTGAGAAAGAACTTATTAGAGAACAATTCCAAGCTGATAGATCAAACTAACTCCTTGTTGGCAGACATTGATGCCCTCAAAGCCCACATTCAGGATAAGAGCTTCACCATTGTTGCCTTAAAAAATGAGCTTAGGAAATCTATTGGAAATAGGGTGAACACTAAGTTTGCAAAACCATCGACCTTGGGTAAGCCAATGTCAGGACCGATTACTATAAGATTTATGTGGTTTGGAGGTCTAGGTTGGTGGAAGAAGATGAAGATCTTCATCCTTTTAGAGAGAGAAACTAGAGAGAGGGAGGAGAAAACAAAGATGACTTGATAAATAAAACACACACTACAAATAACCTAATGATTCACCTCACCCCTCATGGAGAGTCATGAGGGGTATATATAGGCCCTAACTTTGCCACTTAAACGATACTAGTCCCTAAGGGCAAAGTATACAACGCGTCTAGTCCAATTCACGTAAGTGACGTTATCTTTAGAAAAAGCGAGGCTAACAATCTCCCTCCAAGATAGCGTCACATGTGAATGGTTACAATGAGACCTATAAATACAAAACAAAGTAAATTACAATAGTAATGAACAATGTTGATTTTCTTGAAGTGCAGAGTCTCTGTAGTCTAGATACTGAGGCAAACTTGAAGTTCTCCCTTCCGATGACCTCGGTAAATGATCTTCTTGTAGCTCTGAACTTCAACTGTAACGGTCTAGTTAGGTTATTACTCCCTCCTAACTAGTGAGCCTTTTTTTCTTTTTCTGCTCCCTCCTGAACCGACAACACTCTTCCAACACGCAGCGGAGAAAGTAAACTCTTGATCGTACAATGGTTGTCGCTCTGGGAACATCGTAACAACATAACTCGCTTAGTATTGCATCCAAGTTGGTAAAAAACCCCGATGTACACCACACTATTTCTCCTTCTTCAGTCTTAAGCAAAAATCCCTTCGTAATCCAATCACGGAAGATGAAATACCAACTTCTCCCTCCTGATGGTTGCGAGCTATCGGAATCATCATAATGTTGTGTACATGCCGTATTACCTCCTTGATGCAATTTTCAAACATCATAGCTTGATCAAAATTTCCGTGAGAATATGTCGCAAAAATACTCTCAATATACGTCTCTCAAACCAACCTTTAACCTCCTTTGAATTCACCGGCTAATTGTAATGACCACATAAGGAGATAACCCGATACGACTAACTTGAAAAGGAAGTAAGCATCCCAACTTGTGACTTGCTGCTTGTTCTAAATTTTTGAACAATCCACAACTTCGTGTGACACTGAGCACAACAACGTAACTCCTTAAAGTGATGGTTACACACTGTGAGCACTACAACGTAACTCCTTACAAGTTATAACCAGATTTTCAGATTTCATAATGTGCTCTAACAAGTTATCGTGAGACATGCATCCAACCAACCATCGTCTCAAAGATAAAGAAGTCCACCCGTGAAATGTCACGTCAATTTCTCATCAATAATACCGTACAAAAACTCCGTAGTCATTTTTTCACTTATCTTCGCTTAAGCCGGGAATAATGTATCCCTCCGTGAAAATTTACCATACCAAAAATACCATTCATTGTATAAAAAATTGTATCCAAATTTTAATGAAAATATTGGATAGCAATTTTAATTCCTTATAATCACAACAGATCACAGTCCATGCCATCCTTATAGCCCAACGAGATTTGATATATGCCAAGGCCCAATTCCATTTGATTTAGCATCCCACATCGAATTAACATGGAGGGCCCAAGCAGGTATTCAATCCGATCCAACCACATTCCTTATATCCGGATATAAGAGTGATATGCGTACAAGTATTCCACTTAATGACCTAAACCTAAAAATCACTTGTCACAAATATAGCGCCCCCACTCCGATATTCTCTCAAACCAGCATCTCAACTCAAACTCACTTCAAGCAAATCAAATCCCAAATCAAACCCACTGATAATCTGTTTCATTAGAGCCACACAAACATAAACTAAACCATACTTAATTTCTTCATTGTCTTTGCTCCAAGAACCAAGAACGCGTGAAGGTTGTTAGGGCTTCAAGATCCTTTAAGAAGGGTCTCGGGTAGGTTTATGAGTTTGTCGAGTGTGGTTTTTTTTTCTTTTAAGTTCTTTAACGAAATAAAGAAAAGGAGATAACAATCTTGTTATATTCTTTCTTTCACTTCAAACAATTGATCAGTGATGTTAACGGTTTCGAAACAGAGATTGATTGGTATTTTCTGTTGTTGTGTTGAGTCGAAGAGGAGATGGGATTGAGTCATGATTGTTGTATAGGTGTATGAGATGGAGTTGGATTTTGAGATCTGTTGAGATGTTTTTATGGACTGAGGTCGAGTTGTTTTACTTTTGGTATATGGTATAAGTTTGTCGATGTGGTCAAGGTCATTTTTACGCGTAACATTTCTATTTAGCTTATGCGTAAGCCTACGCGTAACGTTTTCTCAACCCGTTATGCGTAAGCATATTCTTATGCGTAATGCAAGTTATGCGTAAGTCTGCTTAAGCGTAAGACAGAGTTAGGCGTAAACGCATACGCGTAACATTTTCTACGCGTAACTTCACAGCTACGCGTAACTCCTTTGTAGATTCCTTATGCGTAAGTTTAGGGTTTTGACCCTTTGACTTTTTCCGGTGAGGTTTTCCGACCATGTTTTTCCGTCCAGTCTTCATAATAAACCCAGAAGAGGCATAAAAATGCTTCCTTTTTACTGTTTGACCATGAGAAGATGAACAGATGACCACTTTGTTACACGGATATATTGGTACAAAATAAGTCAAAAAAAATGATATATCACAAACTGTTTGGACAAAAGTGACCCAAGACAGATGTGTAGACAAGAAAGATTATGAATTTTTGACCAAGGATACACAAAATAATGTTCAGACTGTTTACCCACAGATTAAACGGAAAAAAATTTTCCGAGCATCAAAAAATACCAAAAACAGTTAAAAACATGTATAAAAAACTCACATAAATCATTAAAACATAACCTGGCTCGTTATACCAATTGTCAGGACCGAATACTATAAGATTTATGTGGTTTGGAGGTCTAGGTTGGTGGAAGAAGATGAAGATCTTCATCCTTTTAGAGAGAGAAACTAGAGAGAGAGAGGAGAAAACAAAGATGACTTGATAAATAAAACACACACTACAAATAACCTAATGATTCACCTCACCCCTCATGGAGAGTCATGAGGGGTATATATAGGCCCTAACTTTGCCACTTAAACGATACTAGTCCCTAAGGGCAAAGTATACAACGCGTCTAGTCCAATTCACGTAAGTGACGTTATCTTTAGAAAAAGCGAGGCTAACAGCCAATTGTACTGAATAATACATAACAAGCTGTAGTTAGGCAGCCCAATGCTTTTAAAACAGAAAGATTTAAATCATCGAAATCTAAGCTTTCCTCCCAAGTTGATGAGAATATAGTTTTGTCAAAACCAGTCACTTCACTAATTCATTCCGATATGATGAAGAACAATCCCCAGCTTAATGTTCGAAGCCCTAAAATCAGAAATATTAGGAGATCATCTAGTTCATATAAGAAGCATCAAATGGCTGATCAATCCCCTAAGAAACAAACTAATTACAAAAGGACCAGTGTTCAAAATAGGGAAGTGGCTACTTCCAAATCTACTAGCAGTTATTTCAAATGGATTCCTACTGGTAGATTATTTAAGTTTACAGGATCCAAACGGACTTACACACCTAGATCTTGCCTTAAGTGGATGCCCACAGGAAAAATCTTCAAGAATATTGAACTTAAAGGGATTTCTATTAATGATACTCCTAGACCAGACTGTGCAACATCCAATAATGAGGATACTCATGTCACTAACTCATCTATTTGCAATACTACATGTGCTATTAGTGCAAAGTGTCCTCAGTCTTTTTCAGGTACAATGCTCAATTCAATTATGAACATCATGACCTGGTTTCCAACAGAAATTAAGATTGCTCACTCAGGAATTGTAGCTTGTCAGAATTGATGTACCTCGTACTTTGACTCCTGTTCGACTTGAATCAGGACACGTTCTCATGAATCCGTGTACAAATTAATTTTCACTTGTATTTTTTTTTTTTTTTAAAATCATCAAATCAAATCAATTTTTTTATTTAAATCTTTACCAAAAATCTAATAAAAAAATGTATCTCTTGTTATCGATGTCACACCCCCAAATTACCTGTTTTGCAGCGGAATGGAATACCTTGGGGGATGACTGTCATAGCATCAAAGTTACAGTTATATCGAACGACCTAAAGTGTCGTTTTGAAAATATCGTTTAATTCATTAGAATAATCAGAGTTTACAAAATGTAGTTCCCAAGTAGAAATCAATTTGTGCGGAAATAAGTTTGTTACAAGCCAAGCGTTGTTTTAAAATGCATAAATCCCATGTGTAACGCGTCGTCACCACGACTCTATGATATGTCCATATGCATGCCATGAAGTGAATGCCTTAGATACCTGAGATAAAACATGCTAAAAAGAGTGAAGTACCGTACGTATACCTGTATAGTATCTCAGCACCACTGCTGCGCAATGTGTACCCTAAATACGTAAAATTTTGTTGCGAACCGAACATTGTTTGAATAAAGGCGTGTTTAACTAAAGATGAACCCTTGATGTAAAACATTTGAGACTAATAAGATTACTTAATTTGCTATAAAAGTTTTGCTGTGAAATCCAGCAAGCTATATTGACATTGAAACTACGATACTGTCAGTAGGGGGTTCCATAAGGTAAGGCGACGTTTTGTCCATTAAACCCCCACACTGTAGCTATTGTTCTCTATGTAAAAAAATAATCTAAAAACCATTTCTAAATTTATTTTTTTAACTAAACTAAACTACTAAAATTTTTTTTTTTTTTTATGTTCACTTTTAATTAAACATGTGCCTAAGTACTCTTGCACAGGACTAAGTTCAGCTTGTCCTCAGTTTCATGCTCCATGTAGTTAA
>BPTQ01000003.1:94760472-94836248 GCA_019973895.1 Chrysanthemum seticuspe | reverse complement strand
CAAACGCATACACCACAGCTAATAGCTCTTTTTCTGTGGTGGTGTAATGGGTTTGAGCTTCAGTCATAGTCTTACTTGCATAGTGGATAGGCTGAAAATGCTTGCTTCTACGTTGCCCTAAGACTGCACCGATAGCAAAATCACTTGCATCACACATGAGTTCAAAGGGTAAATCCCAGTCGGGAGCAACGAGAATGGGTGCTTCAGTAAGCTTTTTCTTTAATGTTTCAAAAGCTTCGATGCATTCGGGTGAGAAGATAAAAGGAGCATCTTTTTCAAGAAGATGAGTCATAGGCCGGGCGATTTTAGAAAAATCTTGTATGAATCTGCGATAAAAACCGGCATGACCTAAAAAACTCCTAATACCTTTGACGGTAGTAGGATGAGGCAGTTTAGCAATAACAGCGACTTTTGCTCTATCGACCTCAATCCCGTTTTTTGAAATCTTATGGCCAAGGACTATGCCTTCTTTGACCATAAAGTGGCTCTTCTCCCAATTTAGACAAAGATTGGTGTCTTCACACCGTTTTAGCATTTTATCTAAATGGGAGAGACATGTTTGAAATGAATCCCCAATGACCGAGAAGTCATCCATAAACACCTCCATTGTTTCCCCGATCATGTCGTGGAATATGGCCATCATACATCGTTGGAACGTGCCAGGAGCATTACATAAGCCAAAAGGCATACGTCTGTAGGCAAAAGTTCCGTATGGACAGGTGAATGTGGTCTTCTCTTGATCCTGTGGGTCAATGGGAATCTGAAAATAACCCGAGAAACCATCAAGGAAACAATAGTATTCGTTTCCTGCTAATCTCTCAAGCATTTGGTCCATGAAGGGTAGAGGAAAATGGTCTTTACTAGTGGCGTCATTCAACTTACGATAGTCAATGCACACACGCCATCCCGTAACCAATCGAGTTGGAATTAACTCGTTATCTTCATTTGTAACAACAGTTATGCCACCCTTTTTAGGAACACAATGAATTGGGCTAACCCAAGGACTATCTGAGATCGGGTAAATCAATCCTGCATCAAGAAGTTTGATAACCTCCTGTTTGATAACATCATGAATTTTTGGATTTACTCTTCTCTGATGTTGAACTGCTGGCTTGAAGTCATCCTCCATCAAGATTTTGTGAGTACAAAACTCAGGGTTGATACCCTTAATGTCGGAGAGTTTCCAAGCAATTGCTTGCTTGTGTGACTTCAAGACCTTTATGAGAGCAGTCTTTTCATCTTTACTCAAATCTCGAGCAATAATGACGGGTAATTTATCATCACCTTCAAGAAATGCATACTCGAGATGAGGTGGTAAGTCCTTAAGTTCGACTTCAGGAAATTCTTCAGTTTTCTCAACTGATTTGACTTCCTTGTTATGAAGCTCGACGGGAGGGAGTGATGATGGATCATCATTAAGCAACTTCTCAATGAGAAGTATGTCCCCCTCGATGTCGATGGGAGCGTGATCAATTTCCCATGGAACAGAATCACTGGACAAGTATGCTTCAATCTCTTCTAAGATGAAGTCACTTTCCTCAAACGGAGTGAGAGAAGGAGTAGAATTGGCGATGATGGGTTGAGATGAATGAGTGAGATTATCACTCGAAGAATTATGATCATAACCAAGAACTTCTTGAGAGTACTCTTCAGAAGCAACATCAATGATATCTATTCGGTTAACCGACTCAGAATCATAGTTTGCGGAGTACCTCGAAGTTTGATCAAGGTTAAAGGTGACAGCTTCATTACCAACACGTAATGTGATTTCTTGCTCAAATACATCAATGAGAGCACGGCCCGTTCTCAGGAATCCTCTTCCAACAATGAGAGGAACCCGATGATCGGCATCAAAATCAACAACCACAAACTCAGCTGGGAAATGGAACTTTCCTACTTTCACAAATACGTCCTCGGCAATGCCAAGTGGACGGGATATTGTACGATCTGCAAGTTCGAGAGTCATGCATGTAGGAGTAAGTTCCGGAAGAGAAAGTTTCTTCCATACTGAATAAGGCATCAGATTGATGCTTGCACCAAGATCTGCTAAGGCAAAGCATTCAACCATTCCTGGAAATACACAAGGTAAGAGAAATTTTCCAGGATCTCCAAGCTTTTCTGGAAGCTTCTTCAAGATAACTGCAGAGCAGTTCTCGTTCAGAGGAGTTTTTGCCATTTCAAACAGCTTTTCCTTGTTGCTTAACATGTGTTTGAGAGTTTATGCAAACTTGGGCATCAGCATGATAGCATCCGCAAAGCTTATGTCAAAATGTAGTTCTTTGAAAATTTGAAAAAATTTGTCCATTTGATGACTGGCTTTTTCGCGGAGCTTTTGCTCATTCAAACGTGATGGGTAAGGAATAGAAGACTTGGATTTCTGGTTTTCAACAGGAGCTACAGGAGGTTCAAAAACAACTCCTGGATTGGATTTGGGTTTCAGGACAACTTGAGGATGGACATCGTTGGTACCTCCGTTATTAGTAGGAAGTTCCTTGTCCTTTGTTGCCTCAGGTTCACTTTCCACTACCTTAGGGAGAGAAGAAGAAGAGGTAGTAGGAATAGCGGGTCCATTGTATGAAACACCACTTCTGGTTGTGATCGCCTTTGCATCGCCCCTCGGGTTAGCGATCGTGTTGCTCGGAAGTTTTCCTGAGCCCGAGGGTTGATCATTTAAAGACTTCTTTAGATCAGCGATCTGACTGACCAACAACCTGTTCATTTCATCTTGGGATTTCATGAATTGCTTCAGTAACTCATCAGATGATGGTACTGGAGGATGTGGAGGGAAATTTTGAGGTCGTATGTTTTGATTATGACCTTGTTGTTGAAAATTCCCTTGGTTAGGATTCACATTTCCCTGAAATTGATTCCCTCGATTGAAATTGTTTTGATTAAGGTTTCCTTGATGTTGGAAACCTTGATCGGGTCCGGGATAGAAATTACCTTGGTTTTGATAACCTTGGTTCATTCTAGGTTGGTTCTGATTCCGGTTTTGTATGTTAGGATTCTGGTTAAAACCGGGTGGTGCCTGATAAGTATTAGCATGGTAGTTTGGTTCATTTTGAGGACGGTATTGATTACCTCCCTGATGTGAAGTACCGGCTATAGCATTGGCTTCAAACGGACTACCATCGGTGGCAGTACAATTGTAGTATGCATGAGGGCCACCACAAGTAACACAAACTTCAACTTTGTTCACTTCACCATGTGATGGTGTCTGTGTGAAAGTGACTTTCTTTTGGTTAGCAAGAACCAAAGCCTGAACAATATCCGTGAGTTTGTCAATCTTAGCATCGGTGCTAGATGTACTCACGGGAGATGAAGTAGAAGGTCCAGCATTAGACTGAGACTGATATGTCTTTGTTCGGAAAGGGCGGACCTGGGACTTGTTTTCAATGATTTTCAAGGCTTCTTTTGTGGTCTTGCTCAGGAAATTACCTCCAGCGGAGGCATTTAAAGAGTCTTGGTCAGCTTGTCTCAGACCATTATAGAAAGTATCCATTTGCATTAACTCGGTAAAACCATGATGCGGACACTTGCGGAGCAATTCTTTGTAACGATCCCATGCCTCCCCGAATGATTCATCAAATCTTTGAGAGAATTTCATTATCTCATTCTTAAGACTTGTAGTTCGGGATGGAGGATAGAATTCGTTAACGAACTTGGTGACTAGATCCTCCCATGTCTCAATGGAACGAGGGGGTTGTTTCTCAAGCCAATTCCGGGCTTGTCCCTCTAGAGAAAATGGGAACAGAAGAAGCTTAATCGCTTCATGTGGGACATTCTTGTATTTGATGGTAGATGCAATCTTGTTAAACCATCGAATATGTGCATGAGGATCATCCCGCTCAAAACCATAAAATTGGCTTTGGGTTACAAGATTAAGCAACCCGGTTTTGAGCTCAAAGGTATCAGCCACGATGGCTGGAACAATAATGGCATCTCCGTAACCCTCGATGGGTGCTTGGAGAAGCTCATTCATCGGTTTGTCTTCTGCCATTACGATAGGGGGTGGTGGTGGTAGACGTTCCTCAGTCACGGCTGAAGGAGCTGAACGTCCTCTACGTCTACGAGGAATATTTGCAAGCTCAGAAAGTGGACTTGTAGAACTGGAAGAACGAGTGCGCATGCACTAAGTATAAAAATCAGTTTTCAAAACAAATGCGAGGCAAAACGACAAGTGAACTTAAACCAATAATCACAAATGAAATGGCTTCTTTGAAAAAGGTACACCAAATCACAAGGACACAAAGGTAAGTTTTAAATCTTTTGTTCGGGAACTTATTAATGGTCACACCCCCAGTTGGTAGGTGTACTGCCTTGATTTGCGGTGGTTGATTTTTATGTATTTATTAAGTACCACTGAAAAGACGTAGGTATGGATTTGTGCTAAGGGTTTAAAAACTTTTGGAAAATATTTTTGATATCGTCTCGTTTAACCAAATCGTATCTCTTTAAGAATCACCTTAAAGGAAACACAAGCTAGAAAACGTTACAATTGTTTTGTTGTTTTATATTTTTTTGGTGTTGTTAACACTTTAGGAAAAGTGTTAATGAACTTTTTGATTTTTGATAACTTTACAAAAAAAACTGTTTACAAAAGGTGGTATATGTGCAAGTACGGGTCTGAAAAAGCTTAGAACACGCTTACAGCCTCCCCGGCAGCGGCGCCAAAATTTTATTCGCTCCCAAACAGTCAAGTTTATCACACAAGCTAACCACTTGTGAATGGTCAACCGTAATAAACTTCAGACAGCTTAGAAACAAATGCAATTAAGATCTGGAGAGTATAGTGTTTCCACAGGTCGTTAAGTCCCACGGAGGATGAATGGTGTTTGAACAAATTCAGATGTCGAATAATCACTAAGGATAGTGATCAGTAAGGATTTTGGAATATTTATACCTAAAGAAAAAGTTTTGTAAATTACAGGGGCTTAAATGCAAATTAAAGAAAATTAAAAAGCTAAACTATATTAAATAAACGCTATCACTATTTTTACAATGATGTTTTTCTATGATTTATAAAACAAAATAACTTAAATAAAATATTTTAACTAAAACGTAAACCTAAATTATCTAAAAACGTGACTTAAAATGAAAACGTGCGTTATGTATAAAAATTACGCGAGTGCGCAAGCAAAAACGTAAAATTTTTAAACTAAAAGTCCTACGAGTGTAAAAATAATTTTCTTACTTCCTATATGACAAAAGAAAATTTTAGAAAAAAGATTTATATTTTTTTGACTTTTATATTTTTTATTATGAATTAAATACTATTTTAGACTAATTAAATGATTAAAAATACTAAAACTATTAAGAAAAATCTGAAACTTTTTTGTAAAATACTTTATACTACAAAGCTAAGAAAAATATAAAAAGTGTGACAACTTATTTTAATAAGCTAGAAATAAGCTAATTTATGCGTATAAGCTAAAATGGACAAGAAGGGTTATGTATTAAATTATGCAAAGGATTACCAGTCAAAGACCCAAGGGCAGTTGGTATGGTGTGTGTGTGGTGAGCTGGGTGGCCAGGGTTCGAATCCCAGCAATGGCTTTTTGCAAAATATTATTTTTTTGGTATTTTTCTTTTACAAACTTGTTAAGCAATATAAGATAAGCAAATTATAAAACTGAAACTTTTTATGAAATCCACTAATAAGCTCAGTTTGAGCTTATTATTTCTTAACAGTGGACAAGAAATGGAATAAGCACAAGATTAAGCCAAATGGCTAATAGGCTAGAAAATAAGCAAAAGGTAACTGAGAATAAGCTAAACTACTGTTAATAAGCTAATATGATAACTGAATAAGCACAATAATTAAGAAATAAGTACTTAACAAACCCAAATAAGCACTAGCTTAACTGTTTAAACAGGACACTTATTGGGTTTCTAGCTACTTTCTAGCTTATTTTTAAGCACTAAAATAAGCTAGGAAATGAAATTAAAGACTGGCACTAACTAGTTAACCAGTTAAGCTATCCAAAAAGCTAAAAATCTAACTATGGTGTCCACTGGTAAGCTTGTGACAAGCTTTTGAAAAAGCTAGTAAACACTGGTTACTCAGTGTACTATATGAAATGGGACAAATAAAAAGCAATGAGCAGTCCTATTAAATAAGCTAATAAGGTGAAAATAAGCTTTGGACTAGAGAGACAGCTAGGTGAGCTTCTTAAAAAACTAAAATGCACAAGCTAGGTGTCACTAATAAGCTCTCTGAGAGCTTGTGGAATAGGCTAGCAACACTGTGCACAGGGCAGGATTTTGAAAAAGTGCTTAAAAGAAATAAAGAGATAAGCAGTTTATAAGTTAAATATATATAAGCTAATATTTTTCTAATTAAGTTAAGTAGCAAAAGTTTAATATCCCAAAAGCTTATATCCTAACTCTTAATATTATGTCCTATATAAAATTATCCATTTTATTCAAAAACGACTATATTGAAATTTTGACTTTTTAAGTTGCACTATAAAGTTGACTAAAATGAACTTTGATTTGATTCTACTAACTGATTATGATGTATTGAGCTAAAATAAGATGAGATTAAGCTAAAGTAACAAGTTTTAAGCTACTGTGGTGAATTTAACAAGCTAGATCCTAACAGTTATCAAATGGTGACTGATTAAAGAGTATTTTGACTTTTCACCAAATAAGGTCTGGTTTTCTTTGCTTCTTTGAGTTCTTAGGACCTAATATGACATGAAACAAGCAAGAACAAAGGATTGCACAACCTCTAACACAGTGAACTAGGTAAAACCAAGCACCACTTTATGAGACTGATTTGATGCTTTTCAAAACAAAACACAGATTAAGACCATGCCATGGATTACAGACCTTATATTATCATTTATTAAGACTAAATAAGCATAGAACAACAGCCATAACAACATAAAATTCAAGAATGATGATTATGCTATTTTAACTGTCAAAATAAAATTTTTATTAACTACAAATTAAAAAGAACAAGCAACTGATTTTATTGTTTAATTCTACTTAACTATGACTAATAAACATGAACAAACAGATATTTAAGCTTATGAATGTCTTAAACAGTGAAATGCCAAAATGGATCAAAAGGCTTACAACTTGGATCCAAGCACAAGACTGAGAACTGAGGCACACAAGCACTACCTAAAGCTTCCCAATAAGCACTAAACCCAAGGGCAATCCTTTATTAACCCTGCTCCAGCTTTGATCACCATTTTCATTGCTTTTTTATTTTTAACTAATTTTTCTTGATTTTTATGAATTTTTGCTTTTTGCTTCTAAACTGAATTTTAAGAGTTTCTAATAGCTTAAATAAGCTATCTAGGAGCTTATGTGGGCTTATCAGTCCTTAATAACAACTAACAACAACATTGACAGATTTTGAGAATTTGAACTAGGAAAGTTGCATAAACTGAATAGAGGATTTGATACTGAAATTGATGTTCTCAAAAGCTTTATTATACAATAAAAACTTGAAATACATAGCTCAAAAGCTTAAACATACACTGGAATTTAAAATTTAATTAAAACGACATAAGCTAAATTAAAAATAATAGATAGATCTTCACATTGCTTCTTCCTTGCTTTATAATGATCATTTTCAGCTTTGTCGACATCTCTGAACATTTCCCAGTTCAATCCAACCATTGGATTGGTCAAAATCATCAGAACCATCCATTTGGAGTTTTGGCGCCAAAATAGTCAAGAGCAGGTTTTTGGCATTTAAAGAAGTTTGGGGGATTGTGGAGGTGGAGGGGAGTGGGTATATAAGTGGAAAGACAGGTGGAAATGTGGAAAAGATGGAAAAACCACCTCTGGTTTTGGTTTTATAGGCGTGGAGAAGGAGATGTATAGTGGTAGCAGTTTGGCGGGGTTTGACTATTTTTGACCGTTTGATATAATAAGTGGGGGTTCATAATTGGGGGGTCACAGGTATATTGGCAGGGGTCTTTTGGGTTTGGCTGGGTTTAAAATACAAAAAGGGTCCTAATGGTTTGTTTAATATACAAGGACCAAGTTTGCAATTTCTGCAAACTTCAAGGACTGAAACTGTAATTTCTCCAAAGTTATCACAAGGACCAAACTTGACAAACTTTAATAGTACAAGGACCATATTTGATTATCTTACATTTTTAAATATCCAAGGACTATTTTTGACACTTTTGTAAAGTTGAGGGACTAAAGTTGTAATTTTGCAAATTTTAAACTTTGAAGGGTTTGTTTTAACAACTTTTGAATCCCATGGACCTTAAATGATATTTTACTTTATTTTGATTTACCAGGGACTAAATTTGACAACTTTTGAAACTTGGGGGACTAAAACTGCCAATTATGCAAACTTGATACGTTTTTCATCTGATTTTGATATTTTTGCATTTAAAACACATAAAACACTTATTTGTGATATTTTTATCATTTTGATGCATTTCTAAGTGTTTTCAGATGTTTTTGGCATTCTAAACGGTACAAAAATGATGAGTATTTAGACACTCATCAATCACTTTCGACTGGGGGGCTTGATGACGTACCCTCCGATCAGGTCGAAGGACCCCCCTTCGGCCTCAGTCGAAATTGCATTACGAAGACCCAAGTCTTTCTTCATAAGTCATTGGTGGCGTAAAACCATTCATCATTGACATGGTTACCAATTGGGAATCCGCCAGTCGAAGGCCTATGCCCTTCGGTGTCTTCCCTTGAAGATGCCAAGACAAATAAGAACCTTGACTTGGTCTTCCCTCATGTTCCCACTATGTCCTTAGCTTCCCCGCCAAGTCCGAGATAGTGGGGATGAAGCCCTAGCGGTTACCATAAATCAGGGGACGCCCCCCATGATCTCCTAAACGTGTGCTAACACTCTCCAAGCTATTTTCATCATCTATAAATAGGTTGGACGAGTCATTTCAATGGTATGTTCACTCAACACAGTATTTCACTGATGAATGTCTAAATACTCATTATTTTTGTATAATCTAAATTAAAAAATCATTTGAAAACACTCAGAAACACATCAAAATGATCAAAATATCACAAATCAGTGTTTTATGTGTTTTAAATGCAAAAAGATCAAAATCAGATGAAAAATGATTCAAGTTTGCAAAATTGGCAGTTTTAGTCCCCCAAGTTTTAAAAGTTGTCAAATCTAGTCCCTGAAATTCAAAAATGTGGAATTTTATCATTCAAGGCCCCTGAAATATTCTAAGTTATTAAAATTGGTCCTTGAATGAGTTTTTGGTCAAATGGCATAAAAGGTCCCTAAATTTTAAAAAAATGTCAAAATTAGTCCTTGGACTTATAAAAAAGGAATTTTATGCAAAAAGGGTCCTTGTACTATCAATGTTTGTCAAGTTTGATCCTTGTGAGAAGATTGGAAAAAGTTCAAGTTCAGTCCCTCAAGATTGGTGGAATTACAAATTTGGTCCTTGTCACTTATATATCAAATCCTATCCAAACGGACCCTTACTAATACCCAAAGTCCAAACCCAGCTGCTGGCCCAAACCCCTAGCCCATCTCCTCTTGACCCGACCCCGTTTAATATTAACCCAGTGGTCAACGAAAGTCAAAAAAGAAGAAATACCGCCCTTACTGTAGCTCTCCCTCACCACCACTGAAACACCAAAACCAGGCATGGTTTTCCAACTTTTTCAACCCCCTCCCCTTACCTTGTCCCCTCCACTTCCACTAACACCCAAATTCCTTTAATTGACTCAAACCACTCCAATTAATAGCAAAACCTGCCTTGAAGAATTTGGCGCCAAAAAGCAAAATGGACGGATATGATGATATATGAAGATCCAATGGCTGGAATTTAGTGGGAAAGTCTCAGAGTAGTCAACAAGAGTGAAAAAGTCATTATATAGAGGAAGGGATGCAATGTATTTCACCAAGTAGAGTAATTTAGTTTTACATATGTCGTTTTTAAGTTTTTATGTTTTCCAGTTTATGTTAAAAACTTTCAAGCATTTGTAATCTTATTTCAGTGTATCAATAATCTACTTTCAGTCTCAATTTTAAGTTTCATGTACTAATTCAGTAAATGCCATTTTCAAGCTCGAATCCTCAAAATATTTAAAAGTTGTTAACTGTTGTTATCTAGGACTCAAAAAGCTCATAAAAGTTCTTTGTTTAGCTTCTGGGAACTATTAGAACTCTTAAAATCAGATTTAGTAATAGAATTTAAAATTTCAGAAAAATACCAAAAATTTAGTGTAAAATCAAAAATCAATGACTATGAAGATGGAAGCTGAAGCAGTGTAAGATATGGATTGCTCATTGGTCTAGAGCTTCTTGGGAAGCCATAGGGTGTGAATTCAGTCATTGGTTCCTTGTCCTGTGCATGATCTCAGTTTGTAAGCTATTTTCTAAAATTTTGCATTTGTTATTTTTAGTAATTAAAACTTGGTAATTCTAGCTTAATCATGTTTAAAAACAGTTAGTATAAAGTTTCTAATCATTTGAATGGTTTTAATCAGTGGAAACCTTTGAAAAGCTTCAAAACTGTTTCAATAAGGGGTGTTTGGTTCTGCATGATACTCTGTGTTTGAAGCTTATTGTGTTGTTATTCATTGTTGTTATAAGTCACTTTAGTGCTCTTTAGCTCAGATAAGTCATTAAAAACCTAGTTCTCATTTGTAAGAAAGTCAAAATCATCTTAATTCTATCTTAGTTCATCACTGTTAGAAATTTAGATTGCATAACTCAACATATTAGCTTAAAACTTGATACAATAGCTTAAACTCACCTTAGTATAGCTTATTATAACATAATCATTCATAAAAATCAATCTTAAGTTCATGAAAGTCAAAGTATTTGTGTAAAATAAAAAGTCAAAATTTCACTTGGTCGTTTTTGAATAAAACTTAGATTTTTACTGTGTGTTTAATACTAAGAATTAGCTTATAAGCTTCTGGGATACTAAATTTTAGTTGCTTGTATAAATTAGAAAAATATTAGTTTACTTATTATCAGCTTATATAGTGCTTATTTTATAGCTTGTTGTGAGTACCTTGTCTGAAAAGCTCCCCTGTACACAGTGTTGGTACCTCATTTCACAAGCTCTTAGAGAGCTTAATAGTGACCAGTAGATTATGCATTTTAGTTTTTTGTGTAGCTAACCTAGCTGTCTCAAGGTTCCAAGTCTAGTTTTTCATTTCCTAGCTTATTAGATAAGCCTGCAATAGTTTTTTAAATCTGTCCATTTTTGTCTAAGTGTACCTGTAAATCAGTGTTTTCCAGTTTTTCAAAAGCTTCTCATAAGCTTATTATTGCAGTCCAGACTTTGAATTTTAGCTTTTTGGAAAGTTAAGTTGGTTAGCTTGTTAGTCCAAGTGATTACTTTCATTTATTAGCTTATTAGAGTGCTTAAAAAGTAGCTAGAAGGTGCCTAGTGATTTAAAAGGATGTATTGTGTAACAGTGGTAACTTATGCTTATTTGTAGCTTATTCAGTGCTTATTAGTGGTTATTGTGCTTATTCAGTCTTCATTCTAGCTTATAACCATTTCTCTTAGCTTATTTTAACTAGCTTTTGCTTATTTTCTAGCTTTCAAATCATTTTTAGCTTAAATTTGTGCTTATTCATTTTTCAAAAGTAAACTGTGATAAAATCTTTTGCTTATTCAGTGCTTAAAAGTTGTTTTTGTAAAAAGTATTAGTTGTAAAAAGTGCTTATTTACTTGTATTTAATAAGTTGGTAAAAAGAAAAATCGAAAAAAAAATATAAGTGAGCAAAAGGCAAGAGGTGGGATTCGAACCCAAGACCTCCTGCCCAACAGTCCACGCTCCAACACACCACACAGAAACCAATTGCCCTTGGGACTTTTTCTGTTATTTCTTTACACAATCAATCTCTTATATACGTTTTGCCAGTTTAAGCTTATACGACTTATTTAGCTTATTTCAAGCTTATTTAAAGTAGCTTTTTCAACTTTTCTATTTTTCTTAAATCTGTATTAGTGATAATTATTTTATAAAAAAGTTTCAGATTTTTCTCATTAGTTTTAGTATTTTTAAACATTTAATTAGTGTAAAATCTTAATTAATTCATAATAAAAAATATAAAAGTCAAAAAAATATAAATCTTTTTTCTAAAATTTTCTTTTATCATATAGTACGTAAGAAAATTGTTTTTACATTCGTAGGACTTTTATTTCATAAATTTTACGTTTTGTCTTGCGCTCCAGCGTAATTTTTATAAATAACGTACGTTTCCATTTTAAGTAACGTTTTTAGATAATTTGAGTTTACGTTTTAGTTAAAATAGTTTATTTAAGTCATTTTATTTTATTAATCACAAAAACATCATTGTAAAAATAGTGATAGCATTTATTTAATATATTTTATCTTTTATTTCCTTTAATTTGTATTTAAGTCGTTTTAATTTATAAACTTTTTCCTTAGTTATAATTATCCATCAAAATCCTTTCCGATCACTATCCTTAGTGATCATTCTATCGTCTGATCAAGTGTTTGCACACCATTGAGTCTCCGTGGGACTTAACGACCCGGGAATCCATTATATTCTCCAGGACTTCATTGTATTTGTGTTTTAAGCAGTTTTAAGTCTATTACGGTTAGCCATTCACAAGTGGCTAGCTTGTGTGATTAGACTTGACTGGTTCAGCACAGATCAAATTTTGGCGCCGCTGCCGGGGAGGCTTTAGCGTGTGTTAACCTTTTTCAGATCCATTCTTGCACATACCCCATCTTTTGTAAAAAGTTTGTTTTGTAAAGTTTTCAAAAAATCCAAAAAGTTCATTAACACTTTTCCTGAAGTGTTAGCAACACCAAAAATATTTTCATTCTTTGTTTTTATAGCATATTTTTCAAAAATCCAAAAATATCCATCCTTTATCCTCCAATCTGTTTAATTCTTCATTCCTTATCTTCTTTAACCGTTTAATTCTCCATTCCTTATCCTCTTATCCGTTTAATTCTTTATGTCATGGTATTTGACATGTTCCTGGTGTGGAGGTCCATTTAACGGTGGAAATTGTCGGCGATGTACCAATGTGAGTTTCGGAGACAAGTTTGTCGGTAATCCCGATCCCATTTCAAATAATGAAACACCCGATTTTTCCTACCTACCTCCACAGCCCCAATACGAATCCTACTCATGCGAGTTTTGTGGGAATGATTCTCATTACGGTTTTGATTGTCCACCACGGGTCCCGCTTGTCTATGAGCCAGAACCATGTTACAATCAGAACTTTGGTGAAATTTATTCTCCCAATTATCTCTGTTGTGAGAATTGCGGGGGTCCTCATGCGACTTTTGAATGTCAACCGATGAATCAAAATTTTCAAAATTCCAATTCTCCCAGTTTTGACAATTTCCAACCCCCACAGTATTCCATCAGTCATCAGACTTCCGAGCCTTCACAGCATTTCAATGATTACAAGGAGTGTAATCTTCCGCAAAGTTCTGAAGAAATACGCATTCGAAAGAAACTACAAATGAAAAGAATGGTGTGTAAGCTTCAGCAGATGAATATAAGAATCAGATATGATGACGATGATGATGAGGATTCTATTCAAATGAAGGAATATTATGAGAGCTTGTCAACTGAAATCACACCCGAAGCTCCCATTGACTCTCTCATAATGGGGGACGAGCCTCTTAGCACTATTCCAGAAATGGAATCGTCTAGTGTTGAGAACCTTGTCCCAACCCCAAGTGAGTCCGAGGTTGTCTCCGGTAATATGTGTGATGAGCCTCTTAATGATGATTCTTACCCTCCTCTTGACATTCCAAATGATCATGTTGATATGTTCTCCGATTCTGACAACGATTGTACTTCGTTTGACGATTCTTTATCCTATGGAGACATCGATTATGTCGAGGAGCTACCTTCTGAGCTAGTTAGCTTAGAAGAAGTGAGAGATTCTGATGATCTGGAAATTGAGGACGAGATACTTCGTGAAAAATTGTTCAATATAAATCTCCTCGTTTCTAAGATAGAATCATTCTGTGCTAAGTCAGCTTCATCTCCTATCCCCGTTGTGGATAGTGACTTGGAAAAGCCCGAACCATTTCCTGAACTTAAGGCTTTTTCCAATGATTCTCTTCATGAAGAGTTCTCCGGTGAACTCTCTCATGACATATCTCCTCCGGAATATGATCATTTCTATTTTGATCTTGAGGATGATATTGGCTTGGAGGAAGGTGTACTCTATCATAAGAGTTTGCTTATTGATGATACTACCCTCACCCTTCCTCCCGATATGACTACATTTGAGGATGACGAATGGATCTTGATTGTTATCAACATCTTTCTTCCATTCCTCACTTATGATGTGACTTCCTCTCTTCTTCACTCCTTCGGGAGTGAGGACACTATCTTTGACCCCGGCATTTTCATTTATCATCTGTGAGCCGGGTCTTTCTCTCTATATCTCGTCGGTATGGAACTTTCACGTGCTTCAAATGTTTATCCAAACATCTTGAATGAAAGTCCGATGGAGATTGTTTCTTCCACTTTGCTTCCCCATGAACAAATTAATGCGGGGTCGAGTCAAGCTAGCGACTCGGTAACCAAAAACAGTAGCACACACCATATGGGTTTTCACCCATATTTCTGACTTCTTACCTCTTTCTACCACCTAAGTGTGGGGGTGATGCCCCACATGTTATATATATATATATATATCTCTAAAAAAAAAAAAAAAAAAAAAAAAAAAAAAATCTTTCTAAATAATGGCCGTAGTATTTCCCTTTTACGTTCTTTGTTTCGGCATAACCGCCGGTACTTTGAATATTGAGGGCAATATTCATTTCTAAGTGTGGGGGGGAATTCTCACGAATTTTATCATATGTATTACCGCCTAATTCCCCCGTTTTTGGCCAAATTTTTTTTTGGAGTAAGTGTTTTGCACTTACTCAGCTTGGTTATCAGTCCGCCATGTTTGATAAACTAAAGGATTGGCTAATCCAGGAGCAAACGGCTCTTGGTAAAGATATATCAAATCCGTTTACGGCTTGCAATTTGCCCAAAATTGTATGGTATTCAACTCACCATTTCCTAAAAAGTGAAGAGTTGGCTAGCCCGCAAGGTTATGGCTTGTGGTAAAGGCATTGGAAAAGCCATAATTGGTAATCAGCTCACCAAAGATAATATTGATAATTTATCTAAGAGTTGGCTAGTCCAGAAGGGTACGGCTTCTGGTAAAGACACATCAAATCCGTTATATGGTTTATGATTTGCCAATAAATCAGATGGTTATCAGTGTACCATGGTTCTTACTTGAACTGAAACATTTGGCTACTCCAGAAGTGATGGCTTTTGGTAAAGAGTTTTTAAAATCCATTAAAGATCTAAATCATTGCTAGGGACTAGCAATATCTCAGTGTGGGGGATTGATGAGTGTCTAAATACTCATCATTTTTGTATAATCTAAACTGCAAAATCATCTGAAAACACTCAGAAACACATCAAAATGATCAAAATATCACAAATCAGTGTTTTATGTGTTTTAAATGCAAAAAGATCAAAATCAGATGAAAAATGATTCAAGTTTGCAAAATTGGCAGTTTTAGTCCCCCAAGTTTTAAAAGTTGTCAAATCTAGTCCCTGAAATTCAAAAATGTGGAATTTTATCATTCAAGGCCCCTGAAATATTCTAAGTTATTAAAATTGGTCCTTGAATGAGTTTTTGGTCAAATGGCATAAAAGGTCCCTAAATTTTAAAAAAATGTCAAAATTAGTCCTTGGACTTATAAAAAAGGAATTTTATGCAAAAAGGGTCCTTGTACTATCAATGTTTGTCAAGTTTGATCCTTGTGAGAAGATTGGAAAAAGTTCAAGTTCAGTCCCTCAAGATTGGTGGAATTACAAATTTGGTCCTTGTCACTTATATATCAAATCCTATCCAAACGGACCCTTACTAATACCCAAAGTCCAAACCCAGCTGCTGGCCCAAACCCCTAGCCCATCTCCCCTTGACCCGACCCCGTTTAATATTAACCCAGTGGTCAACGAAAGTCAAACAAGAAGAAATACCGCCCTTACTGTAGCTCTCCCTCACCACCACTGAAACACCAAAACCAGGCATGGTTTTCCAACTTTTTCAACCCCCTCCCCTTACCTTGTCCCCTCCACTTCCACTAACACCCAAATTCCTTTAATTGACTCAAACCACTCCAATTAATAGCAAAACCTGCCTTGAAGAATTTGGCGCCAAAAAGCAAAATGGACGGATATGATGATATATGAAGATCCAATGGCTGGAATTTAGTGGGAAAGTCTCAGAGTAGTCAACAAGAGTGAAAAAGTCATTATATAGAGGAAGGGATGCAATGTATTTCACCAAGTAGAGTAATTTAGTTTTACATATGTCGTTTTTAAGTTTTTATGTTTTCCAGTTTATGTTAAAAACTTTCAAGCATTTGTAATCTTATTTCAGTGTATCAATAATCTACTTTCAGTCTCAATTTTAAGTTTCATGTACTAATTCAGTAAATGCCATTTTCAAGCTCGAATCCTCAAAATATTTAAAAGTTGTTAACTGTTGTTATCTAGGACTCAAAAAGCTCATAAAAGTTCTTTGTTTAGCTTCTGGGAACTATTAGAACTCTTAAAATCAGTTTTAGTAATAGAATTTAAAATTTCAGAAAAATACCAAAAATTTAGTGTAAAATCAAAAATCAATGACTATGAAGATGAAAGCTGAAGCAGTGTAAGATATGGATTGCTCATTGGTCTAGAGCTTCTTGGGAAGCCATAGGGTGTGAATTCAGTCATTGGTTCCTTGTCCTGTGCATGATCTCAGTTTGTAAGCTATTTTCTAAAATTTTGCATTTGTTATTTTTAGTAATTAAAACTTGGTAATTCTAGCTTAATCATGTTTAAAAACAGTTAGTATAAAGTTTCTAATCATTTGAATGGTTTTAATCAGTGGAAACCTTTGAAAAGCTTCAAAACTGTTTCAATAAGGGGTGTTTGGTTCTGCATGATACTCTGTGTTTGAAGCTTATTGTGTTGTTATTCATTGTTGTTATAAGTCACTTTAGTGCTCTTTAGCTCAGATAAGTCATTAAAAACCTAGTTCTCATTTGTAAGAAAGTCAAAATCATCTTAATTCTATCTTAGTTCATCACTGTTAGAAATTTAGATTGCATAACTCAACATATTAGCTTAAAACTTGATACAATAGCTTAAACTCACCTTAGTATAGCTTATTATAACATAATCATTCATAAAAATCAATCTTAAGTTCATGAAAGTCAAAGTATTTGTGTAAAATAAAAAGTCAAAATTTCACTTGGTCGTTTTTGAATAAAACTTAGATTTTTACTGTGTGTTTAATACTAAGAATTAGCTTATAAGCTTCTGGGATACTAAATTTTAGTTGCTTGTATAAATTAGAAAAATATTAGTTTACTTATTATCAGCTTATATAGTGCTTATTTTATAGCTTGTTGTGAGTACCTTGTCTGAAAAGCTCCCCTGTACACAGTGTTGGTACCTCATTTCACAAGCTCTTAGAGAGCTTAATAGTGACCAGTAGATTATGCATTTTAGTTTTTTGTGTAGCTAACCTAGCTGTCTCAAGGTTCCAAGTCTAGTTTTTCATTTCCTAGCTTATTAGATAAGCCTGCAATAGTTTTTTAAATCTGTCCATTTTTGTCTAAGTGTACCTGTAAATCAGTGTTTTCCAGTTTTTCAAAAGCTTCTCATAAGCTTATTATTGCAGTCCAGACTTTGAATTTTAGCTTTTTGGAAAGTTAAGTTGGTTAGCTTGTTAGTCCAAGTGATTACTTTCATTTATTAGCTTATTAGAGTGCTTAAAAAGTAGCTAGAAGGTGCCTAGTGATTTAAAAGGATGTACTATGTAATAGTGGTAACTTATGCTTATTTGTAGCTTATTCAGTGCTTATTAGTGGTTATTGTGCTTATTCAGTCTTCATTCTAGCTTATAACCATTTCTCTTAGCTTATTTTAACTAGCTTTTGCTTATTTTCTAGCTTTCAAATCATTTTTAGCTTAAATTTGTGCTTATTCATTTTTCAAAAGTAAACTGTGATAAAATCTTTTGCTTATTCAGTGCTTAAAAGTTGTTTTTGTAAAAAGTATTAGTTGTAAAAAGTGCTTATTTACTTGTATTTAATAAGTTGGTAAAAAGAAAAATCGAAAAAAAAATATAAGTGAGCAAAAGGCAAGAGGTGGGATTCGAACCCAAGACCTCCTGCCCAACAGTCCACGCTCCAACACACCACACAGAAACCAATTGCCCTTGGGACTTTTTCTGTTATTTCTTTACACAATCAATCTCTTATATACGTTTTGCCAGTTTAAGCTTATACGACTTATTTAGCTTATTTCAAGCTTATTTAAAGTAGCTTTTTCAACTTTTCTATTTTTCTTAAATCTGTATTAGTGATAAGTATTTTATAAAAAAGTTTCAGATTTTTCTCATTAGTTTTAGTATTTTTAAACATTTAATTAGTGTAAAATCTTAATTAATTCATAATAAAAAATATAAAAGTCAAAAAAATATAAATCTTTTTTCTAAAATTTTCTTTTATCATATAGTACGTAAGAAAATTGTTTTTACATTCGTAGGACTTTTATTTCATAAATTTTACGTTTTGTCTTGCGCTCCAGCGTAATTTTTATAAATAACGTACGTTTCCATTTTAAGTAACGTTTTTAGATAATTTGAGTTTACGTTTTAGTTAAAATAGTTTATTTAAGTCATTTTATTTTATTAATCACAAAAACATCATTGTAAAAATAGTGATAGCATTTATTTAATATATTTTATCTTTTATTTCCTTTAATTTGTATTTAAGTCGCTTTAATTTATAAACTTTTTCCTTAGTTATAATTATCCATCAAAATCCTTTCCGATCACTATCCTTAGTGATCATTCTATCGTCTGATCAAGTGTTTGCACACCATTGAGTCTCCGTGGGACTTAACGACCCGGGAATCCATTATATTCTCCAGGACTTCATTGTATTTGTGTTTTAAGCAGTTTTAAGTCTATTACGGTTAGCCATTCACAAGTGGCTAGCTTGTATGATTAGACTTGACTGGTTCAGCACAGATCATTCACATACATCATATTACCCATAACTCATATCACATACTTATTCACACGCCGGAGGTGGTTCGCAGGGCCCAACCCCTGCTCAATCACTTAACGAAGTGTCTACTATTTCTTATTGCAGATTGACTACAAGTTTGGCGCAAGCATATCACCCCCATACCCTTCGATCACCATCGAAGGCCTGGTCGTACGAATTATTGTACAATCATACGTAAACAGTAAGTTAGGCGTAGAAAACTTAGGCGTAGGATTACCTTAGGCGTAAGACGAGGCTTAGGCGTAAGATGAATCTTATGCGTAGGATGTTCTACGCGTAAGCTTTATGCTTATGCGTAATTTTAGGGTTTTATCCCAAGTGATCTTTTACACTATCACAGTGCAAAAGATATCCAAAGTCGACGTATTTGCAGGCTTATCCAAGCAAGAAAACACGGAGTAAACCGCGAAACTGAAGATCAAACCAAGGATAAAGTTATGCGTAAAACTAGGGTTTTGATAGGCGTAGCTTTACTCGTAAAAATGATTTTGCCCAAAGATGTTTCTAAACCAGATTTTTGTGATGAGATAGCTTTAATATCACCAAAATAACACAAAAGTATGAACCTTGATGAACCAAAACGTCTAAACAGGTTACGCGTAGAACGAAACCCACGAACAAAAACTAGCTTAAAAACGTAAATCCAAGCGTAAAGTTTGAAACTTTTTGCCAAAAACAGTTATTTTAACACCTTAAAACGTTGAAAGTACAAGAATCTTGGATTAAAAAGTGTAAAAAACATGTTTTTAAGCGAACCAAAGTATCAAAGACGAGACGTATGTTTTACGCGTAGGACCAAAAACGTTCACCCAACTATTAGGCGATTGATACCACTGTTAGGTCACTAGTTTTACAACACAAGCATCAAGAGAAGAGATAGAGAGGCGGATGAACAATAAACCAAACACACATACGCGTAGGAATAATGAAGAGTTATGCGTGAGTATGTGAAAGAGATAAATTGAACAACCAACCCTCAAGTGAGGGTTATTACATAGTATTTATAGGAGGGAAGCTAGGGCAACACTCCTAGTCCCTTCCTTTCTCCTATGGGCTTGGGCCTAAGCTCATGGGCCTTCTACATAAGCTTAAGGCTAATAACAAACATAAAGGCCATAATTAAGCTAACTATTACATATGAATTACTAACACTTGATTTAGGTTTAGGAGTGATTCTGTCACACCCCCAAATTACCTGTTTTATAGCGGAATGGAATACCTTGGGGAGGACTGTCATAGCATCAAAGTTATAGTTATATCGAACGACCTAAAGCGTCGTTTTGAAAATATCGTTTGATCCATTAAAATAATCAGAGTTTACAAAGATTAGGTCCCAAAAGATTTCAATATATCAAAACGAGTTTGTTACAATCAAACGATAGTTAAGTGCATAAAATATAGGTGAGACGCGTCGACACCGCGACTCTATGATAAGTCCACATGCATGCCATGAAGTGAATGCCTTAGCTACCTGAGATAAAACATGCTAAAAGTGTCAACACAATGGTTGAGTGAGTTCATAGAGTTTGGTTAACAAGTAAAGCTTTTAAAGAGCGTTCATGCAACAAAGGCAAAGTTTTTGGTCATTTAGAATAGTCCACAAAGCAAAGGCATTGTAAATCCACTCAATTCCAAGTTCCGCCCATACAAAACTTGCAACCTGTGTGTTCACAATCCACTGCCAAAAGTAGTATGTCTAGTTTATGTTCAAGCACACGAGGTCAAATGAGTTCTCAAAGCAAAGGCATTGTAAATCCACTCAGTTCCAAGTTCCGCCCATACAAAACTTGCAACCTGTGTGTTCACAACCCATTGCACAAAATATAGTGTGTCTAATAGTCCAGTGTACGATGTCATAATAGTTCACAATAGTTATGATGACAAAGTGGGGCTACAAACTCACCTGTTGCAATAGTTATGATGACAAAGTGGATGCACAGAAATGAGACGCAACTCTCTAACCGCGACCTATTATGAATGATATGCTCTAATATAAGCCATGAAACAATGTCGTGCATGCAAACTCATATGATATCCATACCACTTGTACATTTTGGAAAATAAAGTTTATCGTCGAAATATATGTTTATGACATATTGTCAAGTTACCAAATACTTTACAAGTATTTACGTTGAAATGATATCCTACGATAATCATTTAGTGATTTATTATGAATCTATAACTTTTCGTCGCAAAATAATATAATTTTTATAGTCTTAAAATGAGTATAAAAATATATTAGGATTATTTTTGGAGGTGTCGGATCAATTGTACAAAATAAATGTTTACGCGATAGCGTTTATTTAATAGGAAAATAAACGTTTAATATAAAATGCAAAACCATGCACGAACCGATATGAAATGATGAATATTGAGTTTGAGAAATGACCGGAAATTGAGAATTGTGACATTCTTCCCATGTCAGAGGAATCACGTCCTCGTGATTCGATTAATGATACTATGGCCCAAACCGCGACAAGGGTTCTAAAAGTTTATGCTCATGTATGGTCTAAATAATTTTGTCAATGCTCATGCATATGCGTTCCTCATCCAACTAGGTACGTTCTCGAGCTATCGTGAGCATTTCCCGTCCTAAATACATGCTCTCTTATGACTAAGCTTGATGAGGCAGGCTTTCCCATTATCGAGCAAAATTTTCAAAAGACTTTTAGGTAACCGATTTTTACTTAATCCCACAACTCATCAAACAAGAACTGTCATACGATTAGGCTAAATCGGTTTAGGTAACAACTTGTTTCTAGCTTGATCTTTGCAACTCATCAAACAAGAACTGTCACTCGGATCAAACTGGAAACAGGTGGTTTGAAGAAAATCTTTTGAAAATTTGGCTCGATTACGGAATTGCTTACACATATGAGACTACTACTCCCTTCATTGCATGATTCTTCCTGAATTAGACATAGGTGATCAGGCTATGTATAATTTAGGAGTAATGATCCGTTCCAAACCGTCAAGTTTTCTCACACAAGCCGGCCACTTGTGAATGGCCGACCGTAAGAAACTTAAAACGGTTCAGAAACGAATGCAATGAAGATCAGGGGAGTATAGTGTTTCCCCGGGTCGTTATGTCCCAGCGAGCTATGCGAAGAATCACCAAACGAATAGTGATCGAGAGATTTGAATGGAAAAGAGTTTGATTGAACAATTATAACTAAAGAAAAAGCCAACAAATTACAGGGGCTTAAATGCAAATTAAAGAGAATTAAAAAGATAAAAAAATATTAAATAAACGCTATCACTATTTTTTAAAAACGATGTTTTTGATTTTTATGTTTATAAAACTTAATTTAAAACTACGTAACGTACAAATGAAAATATGAAACTTAAACAATATTAATCCTAAAAATATGAAAATGATATTTTTACAAACCTAACGATAAAAGAAAATTTCTAGAAAAAGAAAATTATTTTTATAACTATTTATCTAATTATTATTAATTAAAAACTATTTTTAACTATTTAATAATAACCTAAAATACAAGAAAATATGAAATAAAGCTTGAAAAATGAAATTGTGACTTGGAAAAATCTAAAATAACAAAAGAGAATTTTCAAAACTATTTTTGTATTTTTCTGATTATTTTTGTATTTTCTATGAATTAAAAACTATTTAAAACTAATTAAATTGCTTAAAAATACAAATTTAACTAAGAAAAATTTGGAAAAATATTTTTTTGGCTTTTTATATTTATCTTAACTTAAGAAAAATGAAAAATTATTTTTTTGAAACTTTTCTGAATTAATTGTATTAAATGCTAATTAAAAATGCTTAAAAACTAATTTAAATTAAGAAAAATACCAAACTGACCTAGAAAAATCTGAAAAATTCAAGATAAGTCTAAAATAATATTCTAAAGCTGAGAAAAATATAAAAACAGGTGGTTGTGTGCAAGAAATTGAAACTGCTAAGCAAAGTGCTTATGGATAAGCACTTTGAAATAAGCAAATGAAAGCCAAGAACCACCAACTGAATACAGAAGCTATAGAAGGCTAAAAGTACCAAAATGAAACAAGATACAACTATCCTACACCTCTAAATCACAAGTTTCACAGATTTGATGAATTTGAGCTTATGTTCAAAAACAGGTTTAAGGCACCACTTTGCAGCTTAAGCACAAGCCACAAAATAAGCTGAAACTAGAAAACAAAAGATGGAACCTAAACTAGACCTGGCTAGGTATGTCTAAACCAAAGATGAGCTGCTCACAAGCTCTTATGAGCTTTTCCCAAGCCCTGCAAGTCCCTGTGCAGACTCAGTGTTAACTGAGTCAGTTGCACAAGGCAAATAAGCCTAAGTTGATGACCCATTTTGAAGCTTATAAAAAATTTGCAAAAATCTACAAAAACAGCAATAAGAAAATAGACCAGCTGAGGTTTTTAAAATCACAAGTTTCACATAATTTGACCCAGAGAATAGTCAATGATAAATCATCTCTGTTGAGCTCAAAATGGCTTTTTCAAGTTTTTGACTTTTTGACAAAACTGAAAAGTTGACTAAATTGAGGTTTGAAACCAAATTGTGAACTGAATATGATATGTTATGATGAATTACACCTACTGCAAACTATGTCTATGTATTTTGAACACAAAATAAGTTTTTGATTTCCAAAAATTCCAACAGATGCACAGTTAAGACAAATGACATATAATTTTGACTTTAGAGTGTGTGCAAGCACAAAATGATGACTATAATGAGCATAAAATAGCTACACAAGCATGAGACAACAGGTACCAATCACTGAACTAGCTTCTTATGCAGTTAATTCAGCAGATCCAAACAACCCTTAAAACATTGATTTGCAAGCAACACTGAGCTAACTGCTAAACTAGCTACTGTTATGGATCAAACTGAGTTTAAATTTCCTACTTACAACTTAATAAACAAGTTTAAGCTAATGGTGACCAAAGATACACATACAAGCACAATTTTCAAAATGAAGTGAAAATGTAAATGAGACAGATACTCACATAGGTCCAGCTTATGTTGCAGGCTAAAACCAGAACCAAAACTAACCTAATCTAGTCTAATCCAACCCATATCCATGCTCTGCAACACCATAAACCATTCCAATGTCCATTTGAGCTTACAGTTGACTTTAGTTGACTATTTTGAGATTTTGAATTGCAGACCATGAAATATCACTAATTCACTTTATTAAACAAAAACAAGCTTAAACAAACAATTTTAAACACCCTCATCAAACTGATGCTGTGATTTGATAAGAACACTTTTTTGGCGGGAAAATTAAAACAAGCAATAAACTGGAATTTAATTGCTGAAACTGGTGAATTAATACTTAAATAACTTGTTTATTACATAAGAACTTGAATCCCAGCTAAAAGATTACATTAAAACTTAAAACGATTAAACATGAAATTAAGAATTTGGTCTAAAAACAGTGACAGCTGCTTCTTCAGTCTTCTTTTCTCTTTTATAGTTCCCACTAGGTTTCTTTTCTCTTTTCTAGGCCATTGATTGTGTAGAAATGATCTCATCCGTTTGATCACAAATTGGTGCCAAAACTTGTGCACATGGGTATTTGTGATTTGGGACAGGGGAAAGATATTACTTGTGTTTTGGAGGCTTGTGTTTGGAGGGTAGGAGTGGTTGTGATGATGGGGGGGTGGAGTGTTGCAGGGTGTGTGATGATGGAGATGGTAGCCCGTGACATGGAGGGAAAAGGTGAGTCAAAAGGGTTTGACTGGTGTTTAATAATAGAAAGGAAAGGGGTCCAAAATGAATATTGACAGGGGGTCACAAATGGGAAAAGGCAGGGGGTCACTTGGGGTTTTGACAAGGGCCAAATGGGATTAAAGGTTTTAATTACTCAAGGACCTATAGTGCAATTTCTGAAAATCAAGGGACCTAGGCTGCCATTTATGCAAAGTTGCTTCAAGGGACTAAAAGTGACAAGTTTCCATAATACAAGGACCAAACTTGTCATTTTCCAATTTTCCAAGGGCCATTTTTGCCAAATTTGAAACTTGAAGGACCAATTTTGTAATTTCTCAAAACTTTTGATATTTTTCACCAAAGGACTAATTTTGACAAGTTATGATTTAAAAAGGACCTTTGGTGATTTTTCTTTTGAAATTAGGGCTCAAGGACTATTTCTGACAAATTTTGAAACTTGGGGGACTGAAACTGCCAATTATGCAAACTTAGCTCATTTTTCATCTGATTTTAAACATTTTGCATCTGAAACATATAAAATGCAATTTTGAGATATTTTCAGTATTTTGATGCATTTCTGAGCATTTTTAAGTGTTTTGCAGTTCAGATAGACCCAAAAATGATGAGTATTTACACACTCATCAATCCCCCACACTAAACTATTGCTAGTCCCTAGCAATCTTTTGAGAAAAACTTAATGGATTTGAATCTCTTTACCAAAAGCCATTACTTCTGGAGTAGCCAAATGTTTCAGTTCAAGTAAGAACCATGGTACACCGATAACCATGTGATTTTGAGCAAACCACCAGCTTCCAACGGATTTGATTTGTCTTTACCAGAAGCCGTTTGCTCTGGACTAGCCAACTCTTAGATAAATTATCAATATTATCTTTGGTGAGCTGATTACCAATTATGGTTTTTCCACTGCCTTTACCACAAGCCATAAACTTGCGGGCTAGCCAACTCTTCACTTTTAAGGATATGGTGAGCTGAATACCATACAATTTTGGGCAAATTGCAAGCCGTCAACGGATTTGAGATATCTTTACCAAGAGCCGTTTGCTCCTGGATTAGCCAATCCTTTTGTTTATTAGACATGGTGGACTGATAACCATAAGTTGAGTAAGTGTAAAACACTTACTCCAGAAAAAAATTTTGGCCAAAAACAGGGGAATTGGGCGGTATAATTACATGATAAAATTCGTGAGAATTCCCCCCCACACTTAGAAATGAATATTGCCCTCAATATTCAAAGTACCGGCGGTTATGCCGAAACAAAGAACGTAAAAGGGAAATACTACGGCCATTATTTTGAAATAGATTTTTTTTTAACATATATATACAACATGTGGGGCAACTCCCCCACACTAGGGTGGAACACACGGGTGAAAACCCATGTTTAACTACTGTTTTTGATTACCGAGTCGCTAGCTTGACTCGACCCCGAATTAATTGGTTCATGGGGAAGCAAAGTGGAAGAAACAATCTCCATCGGACTTTCATTCAAGATGTTTGGACAAACATTTGAAGCACGTGAAAGTTCCACATCGATGAGATATACATGGAACCGGCTCAAAAATGATAAATGGAAATGCCGGGGTCAAAGATAGTGTCTTCATTCCCGAAGGAGTGAAGAGAAATCACAAGATATTTGAGGAAAGGAAGAAAGATTTTGATAACAATCAAGATCCATTCTTCATCCTCAAATGTAGACATATCGGGAGGAAGGGTGAGGGTAGTATCATTAATAAGCAAACTCGTATGATAGAGTACACCTTCCTCCGAGCTAATATCATCCTCAAGATCAAAATAGAAATGATCATGTTCCGGAGGAGATATGTCATGAGAGAGTTCACCGGAGAACTCTTCATGAAAAGAATCATTCACATGAAGTGAAATTGTGAACTCTTGTTCCATTGTGGGCTCATCACTATCCTTAATCTGAGTATCAAAGAGTGGATTCTCAGAAATTAAAGTGAATTCAGAGTCGAATTCAAATAGAGGATTAGTGAGAGTAGCTTTGAATGTTTCGGGAACAAAGTGAGGGTGAGAAGTGAGTGAACGATCATTATCAAGGAGACTTTCAGTCTCTCTCAGATCGGCTTTGAAATCAAAGAGAACATCGTTACTTTCTGATGAAAGTGGATTGATGTGAGTGAGTTCATCGGTGAACTCCTCAAGAAGATGATCAGCATCAGATTGTGGAAGTGATGCCTCAACGTACTCGATGTCTCCATATGATGCACAATCTTCGCTAAGATCAGAGAAAGTTTCAAAATGATCATTTGAACACTCAAGAGGGGAAAGAGAATCACACATATGGTCAGAAGTTCCCTGTGAATCTCTCGGGATTGGGACAAGGTTCTCAACACTAGACTTTATGAATTCGTCCGATTCCTTTTCAGGAACAGTGTCAAGATGCTCGTCCCCCATGTTCAGAGAGTGAGCGGGAGCTTCGGGTGTGATAGCAGTTGTTTGAGAATGAATCTCAACTGCTGGGATATCAACTGATGAAATTGATGAATCTTTATAGAATTGAAGGATATCAAGTGTATCCTCATCATCACTGTCATCAGGAATAAAACGAAATTGAGAGCTAGATCTGGCTGCTTTTTCTTTTGCAATTGATTCCCTATAAGATTTTTCAAACGCAATTTGGGAATTTATTTTAGCAGCCTGCTCTTCAGCTAACAATTCTTCCATGGATTTTTGATTTGGATTATCTTGGGAATGTTTACATTCCTTCAAATCTTTCACTAAATCCAAAAGATCAAGGAGAAGATTTTGAGGAAGTGGCTCAGGCTGAGGTGGTGCCTGATTCATTTGGTACTGTAGAGGTTGGTCATGATACGAAGAGTCGTAATTGTTACAAGGATATGGATTCCTTGTTTGACAATCAGAGCTAAAGTGAGGACCTCCACAGTACTCACAACAGTAAAACTGATGTGGCTGTGAGTCATAATTGTTATCAGGAACCTGCTCATAGACAAGCGTGTTTCCCGATTGACAATCAGAACTGGAGTGTGAACCACCACAGTACTCACAACAGTAAAACTGCTGAGTCTCACAGTGTGGTAGCTGATGGAATAAATCAGTTGTGTTATGGTAGGAATAGGGATCCTGGTTATAGACAGACCCGTTTCCTGACTCCACCATGCTACAACTGGGGCAATTGCCACCATTATAAGGACCACCACACCATTGACAACTAAGAGGGTGAGGATAAGACATAGAAAGAATCAAATGTTTTCAGAGGGGTAGGGATGAAGAATCAAAAATGTGAGAGGGTAAAGATGGATATTTTTGGATTTTTGGATAAACATTTTGTAAAAATAAGAAAGAAAATCTTTTTGGTTTTTTGTGTTTGTTGAAAACTTGAATAAAATAAAAAATGTTTTTGGATTTTGGATTTTTATAAGAAAATATAAACATATACAGATGGTATAAACAAGGAGTGAATATTCAAATCACTAATCTGCTAAACGGAAGATAATCAGCACAACTCCCCGGCAGCGGCGCCAAAAATTTGATCCGTTCCAAACCGTCAAGTTTTCTCACACAAGCCGGCCACTTGTGAATGGCCGACCGTAAGAAACTTAAAACGGTTCAGAAACGAATGCAATGAAGATCAGGGGAGTATAGTGTTTCCCCGGGTCGTTATGTCCTAGCGAGCTATGCGAAGAATCACCAAACGAATAGTGATCGAGAGATTTGAACGGAAAAGAGTTTGATTGAACAATTATAACTAAAGAAAAAGCCAACAAATTACAGGGGCTTAAATGCAAATTAAAGAGAATTAAAAAGATAAAAAAATATTAAATAAACGCTATCACTATTTTTTAAAAATGATGTTTTTGATTTTTATGTTTATAAAACTTAATTTAAAACTACGTAACGTACAAATGAAAATATGAAACTTAAACAATATTAATCCTAAAAATATGAAAATGATATTTTTACAAACCTAACGATAAAAGAAAATTTCTAGAAAAAGAAAATTATTTTTATAACTATTTATCTAATTATTATTAATTAAAAACTATTTTTAACTATTTAATAATAACCTAAAATACAAGAAAATATGAAATAAAGCTTGAAAAATGAAATTGTGACTTGGAAAAATCTAAAATAACAAAAGAGAATTTTCAAAACTATTTTTGTATTTTTCTGATTATTTTTGTATTTTCTATGAATTAAAAACTATTTAAAACTAATTAAATTGCTTAAAAATACAAATTTAACTAAGAAAAATTTGGAAAAATATTTTTTTGGCTTTTTATATTTATCTTAACTTAAGAAAAATGAAAAATTATTTTTTTGAAACTTTTCTGAATTAATTGTATTAAATGCTAATTAAAAATGCTTAAAAACTAATTTAAATTAAGAAAAATACCAAACTGACCTAGAAAAATCTGAAAAATTCAAGATAAGTCTAAAATAATATTCTAAAGCTGAGAAAAATATAAAAACAGGTGGTTGTGTGCAAGAAATTGAAACTGCTAAGCAAAGTGCTTATGGATAAGCACTTTGAAATAAGCAAATGAAAGCCAAGAACCACCAACTGAATACAGAAGCTATAGAAGGCTAAAAGTACCAAAATGAAACAAGATACAACTATCCTACACCTCTAAATCACAAGTTTCACAGATTTGATGAATTTGAGCTTATGTTCAAAAACAGGTTTAAGGCACCACTTTGCAGCTTAAGCACAAGCCACAAAATAAGCTGAAACTAGAAAACAAAAGATGGAACCTAAACTAGACCTGGCTAGGTATGTCTAAACCAAAGATGAGCTACTCACAAGCTCTTATGAGCTTTTCCCAAGCCCTGCAAGTCCCTGTGCAGACTCAGTGTTAACTGAGTCAGTTGCACAGGGCAAATAAGCCTAAGTTGATGACCCATTTTGAAGCTTATAAAAAATTTGCAAAAATCTACAAAAATAGCAATAAGAAAATAGACCAGCTGAGGTTTTTAAAATCACAAGTTTCACATAATTTGACCCAGAGAATAGTCAATGATAAATCATCTCTGTTGAGCTCAAAATGGCTTTTTCAAGTTTTTGACTTTTTGACAAAACTGAAAAGTTGACTAAATTGAGGTTTGAAACCAAATGGTGAACTGAATATGATATGTTATGATGAATTACACCTACTGCAAACTATGTCTATGTATTTTGAACACAAAATAAGTTTTTGATTTCCAAAAATTCCAACAGATGCACAGTTAAGACAGATGACATATAATTTTGACTTTAGAGTGTGTGCAGGCACAAAATGATGACTATAATGAGCATAAAATAGCTACACAAGCATGAGACAACAGGTACCAATCACTGAACTAGCTTCTTATGCAGTTAATTCAGCAGATCCAAACAACCCTTAAAACATTGATTTGCAAGCAACACTGAGCTAACTGCTAAACTAGCTACTGTTATGGATCAAACTGAGTTTAAATTTCCTACTTACAACTTAATAAACAAGTTTAAGCTAATGGTGACCAAAGATACACATACAAGCACAATTTGCAAAATGAAGTGAAAATGTAAATGAGACAGATACTCACATAGGTCCAGCTTATGTTGCAGGCTAAAACCAGAACCAAAACTAACCTAATCTAGTCTAATCCAACCCATATCCATGCTCTGCAACACCATAAACCATTGCAATGTCCATTTGAGCTTACAGTTGACTTTAGTTGACTATTTTGAGATTTTGAATTGCAGACCATGAAATATCACTAATTCACTTTATTAAACAAAAACAAGCTTAAACAAACAATTTTAAACACCCTCATCAAACTGATGCTGTGATTTGATAAGAACACTTTTTTGGCGGGAAAATTAAAACAAGCAATAAACTGGAATTTAATTGCTGAAACTGGTGAATTAATACTTAAATAACTTGTTTATTACATAAGAACTTGAATCCCAGCTAAAAGATTACATTAAAACTTAAAACGATTAAACATGAAATTAAGAATTTGGTCTAAAAACAGTGACAGCTGCTTCTTCAGTCTTCTTTTCTCTTTTATAGTTCCCACTAGGTTTCTTTTCTCTTTTCTAGGCCATTGATTGGGTAGAAATGATCTCATCCGTTTGATCATAATTTGGTGCCAAAACTTGTGCACATGGGTATTTGTGATTTGGGACAGGGGAAAGATATTACTTGTGTTTTGGAGGCTTGTGTTTGGAGGGTAGGAGTGGTTGTGATGATGGGGGGGTGGAGTGTTGCAGGGTGTGTGATGATGGAGATGGTAGCCCGTGACATGGAGGGAAAAGGTGAGTCAAAAGGGTTTGACTGGTGTTTAATAATAGAAAGGGAAGGGGTCCAAAATGAATATTGACAGGGGGTCACAAATGGGAAAAGGCAGGGGGTCACTTGGGGTTTTGACAAGGGCCAAATGGGATTAAAGGTTTTAATTACTCAAGGACCTATAGTGCAATTTCTGAAAATCAAGGGACCTAGGCTGCCATTTATGCAAAGTTGCTTCAAGGGACTAAAAGTGACAAGTTTCCATAATACAAGGACCAAACTTGTCATTTTCCAATTTTCCAAGGGCCATTTTTGCCAAATTTGAAACTTGAAGGACCAATTTTGTAATTTCTCAAAACTTTTGATATTTTTCACCAAAGGACTAATTTTGACAAGTTATGATTTAAAAAGGACCTTTGGTGATTTTTCTTTTGAAATTAGGGCTCAGGGACTATTTCTGACAAATTTTGAAACTTGGGGGACTGAAACTGCCAATTATGCAAACTTAGCTCATTTTTCATCTGATTTTAAACATTTTGCATCTGAAACATATAAAATGCAATTTTGAGATATTTTCAGTATTTTGATGCATTTCTGAGCATTTTTAAGTGTTTTGCAGTTCAGATAGACTCAAAAATGATGAGTATTTACACACTCATCAATCCCCCACACTAAACTATTGCTAGTCCCTAGCAATCTTTTGAGAAAAACTTAATGGATTTGAATCTCTTTACCAAAAGCCATTACTTCTGGAGTAGCCAAATGTTTCAGTTCAAGTAAGAACCATGGTACACCGATAACCATGTGATTTTGAGCAAACCACCAGCTTCCAACGGATTTGATTTGTCTTTACCAGAAGCCGTTTGCTCTGGACTAGCCAACTCTTAGATAAATTATCAATATTATCTTTGGTGAGCTGATTACCAATTATGGTTTTTCCACTGCCTTTACCACAAGCCATAAACTTGCGGGCTAGCCAACTCTTCACTTTTAAGGATATGGTGAGCTGAATACCATACAATTTTGGGCAAATTGCAAGCCGTCAACGGATTTGAGATATCTTTACCAAGAGCCGTTTGCTCCTGGATTAGCCAATCCTTTTGTTTATTAGACATGGTGGACTGATAACCATAAGTTGAGTAAGTGTAAAACACTTACTCCAGAAAAAAATTTTGGCCAAAAACAGGGGAATTGGGCGGTATAATTACATGATAAAATTCGTGAGAATTCCCCCCCACACTTAGAAATGAATATTGCCCTCAATATTCAAAGTACCGGCGGTTATGCCGAAACAAAGAACGTAAAAGGGAAATACTACGGCCATTATTTTGAAATAGATTTTTTTTTAACATATATATATACAACATGTGGGGCAACTCCCCCACACTAGGGTGGAACACACGGGTGAAAACCCATGTTTAACTACTGTTTTTGATTACCGAGTCGCTAGCTTGACTCGACCCCGAATTAATTGGTTCATGGGGAAGCAAAGTGGAAGAAACAATCTCCATCGGACTTTCATTCAAGATGTTTGGACAAACATTTGAAGCACGTGAAAGTTCCACATCGATGAGATATACATGGAACCGGCTCAAAAATGATAAATGGAAATGCCGGGGTCAAAGATAGTGTCTTCATTCCCGAAGGAGTGAAGAGAAATCACAAGATATTTGAGGAAAGGAAGAAAGATTTTGATAACAATCAAGATCCATTCTTCATCCTCAAATGTAGACATATCGGGAGGAAGGGTGAGGGTAGTATCATTAATAAGCAAACTCGTATGATAGAGTACACCTTCCTCCGAGCTAATATCATCCTCAAGATCAAAATAGAAATGATCATGTTCCGGAGGAGATATGTCATGAGAGAGTTCACCGGAGAACTCTTCATGAAAAGAATCATTCACATGAAGTGAAATTGTGAACTCTTGTTCCATTGTGGGCTCATCACTATCCTTAATCTGAGTATCAAAGAGTGGATTCTCAGAAATTAAAGTGAATTCAGAGTCGAATTCAAATAGAGGATTAGTGAGAGTAGCTTTGAATGTTTCGGGAACAAAGTGAGGGTGAGAAGTGAGTGAACGATCATTATCAAGGAGACTTTCAGTCTCTCTCAGATCGGCTTTGAAATCAAAGAGAACATCGTTACTTTCTGATGAAAGTGGATTGATGTGAGTGAGTTCATCGGTGAACTCCTCAAGAAGATGATCAGCATCAGATTGTGGAAGTGATGCCTCAACGTACTCGATGTCTCCATATGATGCACAATCTTCGCTAAGATCAGAGAAAGTTTCAAAATGATCATTTGAACACTCAAGAGGGGAAAGAGAATCACACATATGGTCAGAAGTTCCCTGTGAATCTCTCGGGATTGGGACAAGGTTCTCAACACTAGACTTTATGAATTCGTCCGATTCCTTTTCAGGAACAGTGTCAAGATGCTCGTCCCCCATGTTCAGAGAGTGAGCGGGAGCTTCGGGTGTGATAGCAGTTGTTTGAGAATGAATCTCAACTGCTGGGATATCAACTGATGAAATTGATGAATCTTTATAGAATTGAAGGATATCAAGTGTATCCTCATCATCACTGTCATCAGGAATAAAACGAAATTGAGAGCTAGATCTGGCTGCTTTTTCTTTTGCAATTGATTCCCTATAAGATTTTTCAAACGCAATTTGGGAATTTATTTTAGCAGCCTGCTCTTCAGCTAACAATTCTTCCATGGATTTTTGATTTGGATTATCTTGGGAATGTTTACATTCCTTCAAATCTTTCACTAAATCCAAAAGATCAAGGAGAAGATTTTGAGGAAGTGGCTCAGGCTGAGGTGGTGCCTGATTCATTTGGTACTGTAGAGGTTGGTCATGATACGAAGAGTCGTAATTGTTACAAGGATATGGATTCCTTGTTTGACAATCAGAGCTAAAGTGAGGACCTCCACAGTACTCACAACAGTAAAACTGATGTGGCTGTGAGTCATAATTGTTATCAGGAACCTGCTCATAGACAAGCGTGTTTCCCGATTGACAATCAGAACTGGAGTGTGAACCACCACAGTACTCACAACAGTAAAACTGCTGAGTCTCACAGTGTGGTAGCTGATGGAATAAATCAGTTGTGTTATGGTAGGAATAGGGATCCTGGTTATAGACAGACCCGTTTCCTGACTCCACCATGCTACAACTGGGGCAATTGCCACCATTATAAGGACCACCACACCATTGACAACTAAGAGGGTGAGGATAAGACATAGAAAGAATCAAATGTTTTCAGAGGGGTAGGGATGAAGAATCAAAAATGTGAGAGGGTAAAGATGGATATTTTTGGATTTTTGGATAAACATTTTGTAAAAATAAGAAAGAAAATCTTTTTGGTTTTTTGTGTTTGTTGAAAACTTGAATAAAATAAAAAATGTTTTTGGATTTTGGATTTTTATAAGAAAATATAAACATATACAGATGGTATAAACAAGGAGTGAATATTCAAATCACTAATCTGCTAAACGGAAGATAATCAGCACAACTCCCCGGCAGCGGCGCCAAAAATTTGATCCGTTCCAAACCGTCAAGTTTTCTCACACAAGCCGGCCACTTGTGAATGGCCGACCGTAAGAAACTTAAAACGGTTCAGAAACGAATGCAATGAAGATCAGGGGAGTATAGTGTTTCCCCGGGTCGTTATGTCCTAGCGAGCTATGCGAAGAATCACCAAACGAATAGTGATCGAGAGATTTGAACGGAAAAGAGTTTGATTGAACAATTATAACTAAAGAAAAAGCCAACAAATTACAGGGGCTTAAATGCAAATTAAAGAGAATTAAAAAGATAAAAAAATATTAAATAAACGCTATCACTATTTTTTAAAAATGATGTTTTTGATTTTTATGTTTATAAAACTTAATTTAAAACTACGTAACGTACAAATGAAAATATGAAACTTAAACAATATTAATCCTAAAAATATGAAAATGATATTTTTACAAACCTAACGATAAAAGAAAATTTCTAGAAAAAGAAAATTATTTTTATAACTATTTATCTAATTATTATTAATTAAAAACTATTTTTAACTATTTAATAATAACCTAAAATACAAGAAAATATGAAATAAAGCTTGAAAAATGAAATTGTGACTTGGAAAAATCTAAAATAACAAAAGAGAATTTTCAAAACTATTTTTGTATTTTTCTGATTATTTTTGTATTTTCTATGAATTAAAAACTATTTAAAACTAATTAAATTGCTTAAAAATACAAATTTAACTAAGAAAAATTTGGAAAAATATTTTTTTGGCTTTTTATATTTATCTTAACTTAAGAAAAATGAAAAATTATTTTTTTGAAACTTTTCTGAATTAATTGTATTAAATGCTAATTAAAAATGCTTAAAAACTAATTTAAATTAAGAAAAATACCAAACTGACCTAGAAAAATCTGAAAAATTCAAGATAAGTCTAAAATAATATTCTAAAGCTGAGAAAAATATAAAAACAGGTGGTTGTGTGCAAGAAATTGAAACTGCTAAGCAAAGTGCTTATGGATAAGCACTTTGAAATAAGCAAATGAAAGCCAAGAACCACCAACTGAATACAGAAGCTATAGAAGGCTAAAAGTACCAAAATGAAACAAGATACAACTATCCTACACCTCTAAATCACAAGTTTCACAGATTTGATGAATTTGAGCTTATGTTCAAAAACAGGTTTAAGGCACCACTTTGCAGCTTAAGCACAAGCCACAAAATAAGCTGAAACTAGAAAACAAAAGATGGAACCTAAACTAGACCTGGCTAGGTATGTCTAAACCAAAGATGAGCTACTCACAAGCTCTTATGAGCTTTTCCCAAGCCCTGCAAGTCCCTGTGCAGACTCAGTGTTAACTGAGTCAGTTGCACAGGGCAAATAAGCCTAAGTTGATGACCCATTTTGAAGCTTATAAAAAATTTGCAAAAATCTACAAAAATAGCAATAAGAAAATAGACCAGCTGAGGTTTTTAAAATCACAAGTTTCACATAATTTGACCCAGAGAATAGTCAATGATAAATCATCTCTGTTGAGCTCAAAATGGCTTTTTCAAGTTTTTGACTTTTTGACAAAACTGAAAAGTTGACTAAATTGAGGTTTGAAACCAAATGGTGAACTGAATATGATATGTTATGATGAATTACACCTACTGCAAACTATGTCTATGTATTTTGAACACAAAATAAGTTTTTGATTTCCAAAAATTCCAACAGATGCACAGTTAAGACAGATGACATATAATTTTGACTTTAGAGTGTGTGCAGGCACAAAATGATGACTATAATGAGCATAAAATAGCTACACAAGCATGAGACAACAGGTACCAATCACTGAACTAGCTTCTTATGCAGTTAATTCAGCAGATCCAAACAACCCTTAAAACATTGATTTGCAAGCAACACTGAGCTAACTGCTAAACTAGCTACTGTTATGGATCAAACTGAGTTTAAATTTCCTACTTACAACTTAATAAACAAGTTTAAGCTAATGGTGACCAAAGATACACATACAAGCACAATTTGCAAAATGAAGTGAAAATGTAAATGAGACAGATACTCACATAGGTCCAGCTTATGTTGCAGGCTAAAACCAGAACCAAAACTAACCTAATCTAGTCTAATCCAACCCATATCCATGCTCTGCAACACCATAAACCATTGCAATGTCCATTTGAGCTTACAGTTGACTTTAGTTGACTATTTTGAGATTTTGAATTGCAGACCATGAAATATCACTAATTCACTTTATTAAACAAAAACAAGCTTAAACAAACAATTTTAAACACCCTCATCAAACTGATGCTGTGATTTGATAAGAACACTTTTTTGGCGGGAAAATTAAAACAAGCAATAAACTGGAATTTAATTGCTGAAACTGGTGAATTAATACTTAAATAACTTGTTTATTACATAAGAACTTGAATCCCAGCTAAAAGATTACATTAAAACTTAAAACGATTAAACATGAAATTAAGAATTTGGTCTAAAAACAGTGACAGCTGCTTCTTCAGTCTTCTTTTCTCTTTTATAGTTCCCACTAGGTTTCTTTTCTCTTTTCTAGGCCATTGATTGGGTAGAAATGATCTCATCCGTTTGATCATAATTTGGTGCCAAAACTTGTGCACATGGGTATTTGTGATTTGGGACAGGGGAAAGATATTACTTGTGTTTTGGAGGCTTGTGTTTGGAGGGTAGGAGTGGTTGTGATGATGGGGGGGTGGAGTGTTGCAGGGTGTGTGATGATGGAGATGGTAGCCCGTGACATGGAGGGAAAAGGTGAGTCAAAAGGGTTTGACTGGTGTTTAATAATAGAAAGGGAAGGGGTCCAAAATGAATATTGACAGGGGGTCACAAATGGGAAAAGGCAGGGGGTCACTTGGGGTTTTGACAAGGGCCAAATGGGATTAAAGGTTTTAATTACTCAAGGACCTATAGTGCAATTTCTGAAAATCAAGGGACCTAGGCTGCCATTTATGCAAAGTTGCTTCAAGGGACTAAAAGTGACAAGTTTCCATAATACAAGGACCAAACTTGTCATTTTCCAATTTTCCAAGGGCCATTTTTGCCAAATTTGAAACTTGAAGGACCAATTTTGTAATTTCTCAAAACTTTTGATATTTTTCACCAAAGGACTAATTTTGACAAGTTATGATTTAAAAAGGACCTTTGGTGATTTTTCTTTTGAAATTAGGGCTCAGGGACTATTTCTGACAAATTTTGAAACTTGGGGGACTGAAACTGCCAATTATGCAAACTTAGCTCATTTTTCATCTGATTTTAAACATTTTGCATCTGAAACATATAAAATGCAATTTTGAGATATTTTCAGTATTTTGATGCATTTCTGAGCATTTTTAAGTGTTTTGCAGTTCAGATAGACTCAAAAATGATGAGTATTTACACACTCATCAAGTAACTATGCAATGCTTGGACTAATCGTCTCATATGATGTTTGGTGTTGAGTCATAAGTTCGCATGTATAAGGAGTATGCACTTATAATGATATGATGAGATGCTATGATGATGGAGTTATAGTCTAGGGTCAATGATGCAACCTAGTTCTCTATAACCGATGCTCTGGTACCAATCTGTCACACCCCCAAATTACCTGTTTTACAGCTGAATGGAATACCTTGGGGAGGACTGTCATAGCATCAAAGTTATAGTCATATCGAACGACCTAAAGCGTCGTTTTGAAAATATCGTTTGATCCATTAAAATAATCAGAGTTTACAAAGATTAGGTCCCAAAATATTTCAATATATCAAAACGAGTTTGTTACAATCAAACGATAGTTAAGTGCATAAAATATAGGTGAGACGCGTCGACACCGCGACTCTATGATAAGTCCACATGCATGCCATGAAGTGAATGCCTTAGCTACCTGAGATAAAACATGCTAAAAGTGTCAACACAATGGTTGAGTGAGTTCATAGAGTTTGGTTAACAAGTAAAGCTTTTAAAGAGCGTTCATTTAGAATAGTCCACAAAGCAAAGGCATTGTAAATCCACTCAGTTCCAAGTTCCGCCCATACAAAACTTGCAACCTGTGTGTTCACAATCCACTGCCAAAAGTAGTATGTCTAGTTTATGTTCAAGCACACGAGGTCAAATGAGTTCTCAAAGCAAAGGCATTGTAAATCCACTCAGTTCCAAGTTCCGCCCATACAAAACTTGCAACCTGTGTGTTCACAACCCATTGCACAAAATATAGTGTGTCTAATAGTCCAGTGTACGATGTCATAATAGTTCACAATATAGCACCACGTATATAATAATGTATGCCAGGCAAAGCCCCTAGAATAAATAATATGCGTCCCGTAATATAGTGGACGAGAGGTTGGCCGACCTCTAATAGCGCTATCCATATTACCTACTAATAGGAGACTAACAATGCGAATGTACGAACGGTACATCATACAACTATTATATACAATTAAGAACACTCCGAACAAGGGAGAATTTGCACACTCCACCAATAAGGCGAGAATTTTTGAGAACGCTCCGTAACATAGTGAGACAATCTGCTCCGGACCGGGGAGGCTTTAAGATTGCTCCGAACAATGGAGACTTAGTATTGCTCCGTTCCCATAGGGAGACTTTATAGTGATGCTCCGAACATAGGAGACTTTATAGTGATGCTCCGAACATGGGAGACTTTATAGTAATGCTCCGAACATAGGAGACTTTAGGTCAAGGTCATAACACATCCGGTTTAATAAGTTCAAACAAGTCATAAGTTTGTATTTAAGTTCAAGAGTTCCGTTCAAAAGTTCGTAATTAAGTTCAAAGATTTAAGTCGAGTTCAAAAGTTCAAAACAGTCAAAGAGCTCGAATAATATCAAAAGTTTCAAGATAGTCGAAGCGTTCAAAATCACGTCAAACAAGTTTAAAATATATCAAAAGGGTCCTTTACAAGTTAAAAGAGTTCAACTATATGTCAAAAAGTTCAAATCAAGTCCAAAGTGTTCACTTATATATTAAAGGGTTCGAATCAATTTAAAAGAGTTCAAATATACATGTCGAAGGTTCAAAATCGAGGAAAGTGTTTCAACTAATAGCGTTCATAACATAGTGATCAATTTAGTTCGGGCACAATCTACTTACTAGCATAAGTAGTGAAACAAAAAGGTACAAGTTCATGATAGTTCAAACAATATTGTTTAAGTTCATATAAGTGTAAAGTAAAAGCATGAATTTGAGCATGTATCTCCCCCGAAGAGTTTAGAAAACAATTAAACACGTAAAAGTGGGGCTACGAACTCACCTGTTGCAATAGTTATGATGACAAAGTGGATGCACAGAAATGAGACGCAACTCTCTAACCGCGACCTATTATGAATGATATGCTCTAATATAAGCCATGAAACAATGTCGTGCATGCAAACTCATATGATATCCATACCACTTTTACATTTTGGAAAATAAAGTTTATCGTCGAAATATATGTTTATGACATATTGTCAAGTTACCAAATACTTTACAAGTATTTACGTTGAAATGATATCCTACGATAATCATTTAGTGATTTATTATGAATCTATAACTTTTTGTCGCAAAATAATATGATTTTTATAGTCTTAAAATGAGTATAAAAATATATTAGGATTATTTTTGGAGGTGTCGGATCAATTGTGCAAAATAAATGTTTACGCGATAGCGTTTATTTAATAGGAAAATAAACGTTTAATATAAAATGCAAAACCATGCACGAACCGATATGAAATGATGAATATTGAGTTTGAGAAATGACCGGAAATTGAGAATTGTGACAGATTCCAACAAAACGATCCTACGTTTGACGTGCCATTCAATAAACAAAGCTGGATTGCAAGCAAACAAATTATCTTAACTTGTTTGAGTGTCGTGCATTTAAGGTATATCAGTTTTTATTCCCTGCCTACAACGGTTTAATTTTGTAACCTCTAACCTCTATGTTTTTAGTTTTCACCATTTTGTCTCATTTTTTTTTCTTCGGCTCGCTATTTTATATCTAGAAATATTTTTTTTTGTTAATCTGTTTTTTTCTACTCTTGTTTTTTTTCAAAAGATGAAATTCCTTTGTTTTGGCAGTTCTCATGTGAAAAAATGGTAACCATGGCAAAAGATGCCTAATTGATGGCTGTTTATAAGGAATCAAAAGTCATGATTACTTCCTACTACATTTGCAGGCTATATAGTGGCAGTCAAATCAAAAGTCTAATAAGCCATGTGCTATTACATCATAGCAATAATAACCAACCCATAATTTGCTCTTTAAAAGACACACATTGTAACATATTGGATTTCACAAACACATCAATATAATAAATATGGGCGTATGAATATCTGGTTTTAGAGAGAGAAAGTGGGATATTATAGTGAGAGAAACACATGGAAGGTTAGATTCCAAAATGAACATCCAACCCTCTCCCTTGAGGGGAGAGGGCTATTTATACAAAGTATTACGCCCTCCTTCGGGCTGTGGATCAGGCATACAATGGGTAAAGACCCGTCCTTCCTCCACGGTGTTGCACTAGACTATACTATGCTAATAACCAAATAACGTAATAAACGATATGTCTACGAGCTAACTTAAGCTAGATTATATTTGGGGTGACCGATGCTTCACAATAGAATTTCCAATTTCTAACAATCTCCCCCTAAGGGACGTCACCCCATGATTTACAATATGCATCCTAACATTCTATTTAATCTTCAGTCTTGAGCTCGTAGACTTCAATTCATCATAATATTCAGACTTTGTGATAACGTGGTGATTTCTTCATGGTCCAACTACATTGTACATTAAGTGGAGGTTATAGAGATGATCCATATTTTGATGAGTGTTAAGCCAGCTTTGAGATCATCAGCTTCAGTAAATCTCAGTATCACCCTTTGTTGTGTTTCCCTCATATGATGTTGTGAAAGATGGACCAACATGCTCACATTCTGGATCATGATGTCTTCTTATCAGAGTAGCGAAAGCTTTTAGTTGATTCATGATATTAGCAGCAGCGTAGCAGAAGCATGGAGTGATAATATCAGAGTCGTTGATGCACTTATCATGATTTCTTTAGAAATGAATGTGTTGTGTGAGCATGCGGCTATGGATTGACCTCTCAATTCTGATCAGTTGCAAACGTCGGGTGTACCTGCACACAACAGTTAGCAATAAAGCGCACGAAAGGTGTCTTTGATCACTTTCGTCGAATTGAGGTACACGGCCCACGGTTCCCCGTTGATCAGTACAAGTACTGCCTGTGAACAGGTATAATTCCGAAGAATCTCCTTGACAGGGTTTCGCAGCTGCTCTAGCCGTTCTCAAACCGGAACGTCTCAAAGAAGACAACACGGAGTGAGTGAACCAGCGAATTGAGATTCACTGATTGATGAAAAATGATTTGAAAAACAATCGTGTATTGCTTAATAAATAAAGGGTTTTGCAATACAACGAAGGTTTTATGGTAAATCAATTATCAATCATAAACACCTTTTAATTTTGAAAAATTAATACACAGTCGATGTGCTAGAGAAAAAAAATTTAGGCACAACGACCGGTTTTTCAAAGGCATTCGTCAATCCATAACCTGAACCAGGATTGATTCATAATTTTGAATCGCCCCATTGTTTCTGTTCAGTTGTCACATGGTTGATCTATTGGATAGATCTATCATGCCACCTACCAAGAGCTTGTTTGATGTTGGCTCTAGAAGGCTTTCCATCTTCATTGTGAATATGTTTGCATATCACTCAGATGTTCTGGCAATACGAAAAGGATAATGCGTAGGACTCTTAACATATATTCTCTCTTTCCACATTGTGTGAAACAGAGAGTCTTCACTGACAGTGTCCTAATGAGATTTATTAGATGATCTCGTGGCTCTAGACTCAATTGTGCACATTTGGTTCCTATGCCGGAGACTAGGGAGAGGGCCTCCTTCTTCAATATCAACAATCTCTAAGAGAAAGTCGATAGATTATGTAGGTTCCCCTTGAGAATGAAACAAGTCCTTTTAAGAGGAACTTGAGTAGCTTGGGAAGTTAGGTGCAGTGCGTCACTGGGTCCATGACGTCTTGTCTTCAATACCAGTGTTACCTTAGTAACCACCAGTAGCATATGTATTGAACCCGGTTTCTGCCCTAAGGTTGAATTAATGGAGGGCTATTTCTTTACACCCTTTTTCTCATTCAATTCTTTTTCATTCTTCAACCCCTTCAGTGCTTACCGAGACTTCATAACTAGAACCTTATTGGTTTTGTTCCAGTACTAGCTCTGTTTCAGTCTGCACATTTCCCATTTCTCACTTTTCTCCTTTTTCTTATCATACCTAAGGACTTCTACACTATCTAGTGGATTGTCCCTGGGTAGATCCCTCCGGCTCTGGCGGGATCGTGGGAACGAATACCTAACCTAACCATCCTTATAACACCATGCATAAAGTAAATTGGTCGGTCTTTTGGTATTGTTCTTTCCTTCTCGAAACCAATTGAAAAATCATTTGGAAAATCAATCAAGGTACTTGTGATGTAATATCAAAGTATTTTGTACCTTAATTGTTTTGATCTTTTAGAAATGCTCCCCCTCAACATGTGCATATGAAAAAATTTGTTTAACACATGGAGACAAAAGATCTTTGAGATATAACCTTGATCACAATTTCCGTAGAAAAAGCCATTTGAATTTCTTTGGTAAATTCTCCCCTTCAATATGTGCAAAGGATATTTGAAATAATTTTTCACATAGAGGAAAGAGTTCTTTTTTAAAGAACTTTCACGATCACACAACCATTTAGAAACCATTTAAAAATCAATCAAGGTATTTTATGTTAAAACATAGAAATCTTTGTACCTTGAAAGTTTATTTTCATTTTGAAATGCTCCCCCTCAATATATGCTTCGAGATTCGATAAGAGTTTAGCACATATTAGAGAGCAGTATGCACTTTGAGACAAATTGGTCACCTTTTATCAGATTGCATATTTATATCACATTTTCTCCCCCGATCAAAAATTTCAAATCCTTTGAGATTTTGGATCTCAAGTGATTTAAATATGTAACAAAACTTGTTGGAAAAAAATATGTCCGGTTTTATTTGATCTGAAAAGGACTACTCCTAACTTCCCGTTTTGACTAAAAGGGAACAACAATTTATAACCTATCACTACAATATACATTATAGTTATAGTTGTTTATAGTACAATTACCACATTACACAAATCATAATATATAAACAAAAACTACTCCAGGAAGATGTCTTCATTTAGTTCTTTGTAGTAGCTTGTAATGAACTTCACGAAGTCTACCACCCACAAAACTTTCAAGGTTGCGATAAATCTTTCTAGTCTTTAGTCTTCGTCCGATCGCAACAATGAACTCTTCACACATCTTCAAATCCTATTCAGACCAGAATTTTGTTTTGTTCCACGGCTTCAGATCAAGTTTGATTTCCTTCACTCTTGAGTTCAATTCTTCTTCGACCATCTTGAGTGTACCATCACTGAACTTGAAAAGCTCGTACAGTCTCATTAGCATATGTGACCCGTATCTGTCGGTAAAGAGGACGGCTCTAGGGGTGTCAATCACTATATAGTCGTGACGAAATTCATGTCCTGTGGCTTCCCATTGCGGTCTTGTTAGGTTGACCCAAGTCTGGTAGCTTTCCATGCCTAGCTGAAAATCCCCAACTCTTTGTCGAATGACCAAGCCTCTGATCCAGAGATTGACAGCAACAGAGAGAGCCTTCTTCTCACGAATAGGTAGATGGTCAAGGTGTCCTTGGAGGTTCAGAAGATAGAGATCTTCAAAGTCACTTGGCAACAAATGTTTGAAGTCTTTTTCTTTAATGACATGATCTTTCAAGTCTGCTCTTCGAAGAACAATCTTCTTCAGATAATCATAGCCATAGATTAGGAAGATCTCTACACTAACAACACTTAGAATTCGCAGCTTGGATCGAACAGCTTTGCGACTCTTTTTAGCTCCATGTCTATCAATGTAGAATTTCTTCTTCTTGAACCACCAATGAGAAATGCCGTACGAAGCCGCGATGTCATACTCTTGTTCTTTGTCTGTCCAGAATTGATCAGGTATCATCTGCTCAAGACCCTGGTCTATGTAGGTAGCAGCTTTCATTTTAGAAATCGATAAAGCTGGTCTTCTTTCTGTAGTTCGAGCACATAGATAATCCAGGTCATAGTTGAAGAAGAACTCTGATTGAATAGTCACTTGACCAGGTTCACCACCAAGAGGAAGAGGGTAGTTCACATCAAACCGATTGATCTGCTCACTGACTTGATCATTCAGCATTTTATGGCATTCTTCCATATGATATTGAAGCTGATTAGCATCAGAGTGGAAGACTTTGACGATTTCAAACGCTGGGCCTTCAAGATCTTTAGGTGTGACAGACGAAATTCCCTTCTTCTCACAAAACCACTTTATAAAGCTTCCCATATCCCCTGTGAAGTGAAGAAGAGAGTCTTCTGCTGGAGCTTCATAGTTGGAGATAATGGTTGTAGCCCAATTGTTGTCAGGGATTATCGAATCAGACTTGGGAATGGACCATGCAGGTTCAGGAGATTGAGGTTTATCTTTGGTGAGCCAGCTTTGAGTTATGTCCTTTGAAGGTGCAACTCTAGAGGTTTTAGCGCGTTCACCCGAAATGTATGCATCAAACCAATCCTCATCTTCAGACGGCTTAGGGATATGTTTGGTGGATGTATCATCGTCATCGGATTCTGTCTCTGCCATGACATAAGACTCTTCATTTAGTACCTGGTCTTCCGGGATAGTGGAGAAGGTGGGTGTAAACTGTGAATCTACCGTGGTCCATGCTGTAGACTTCTTCTGAGTACCCTGATCACCGGATGAACTGGATTGATTTGAAGGTTTTGGAGGAGATGTTGGTGGTTTTGGTGGAGGTGTAGTGGTTGTGCCAGAAGATCCACCAGCACCAGAAGTTCCAGCTCCTCCAGTTGGAGGCGGAGGAGGAGGAGGTGGGGATTTGGGACCTTTATGTAACGACTCCAACAGTGAAGTCCTCCTTTTCTTCTTAGCCTCCCTTTCTCGAATGTCCTCCAGAAACTATAAATGATTATCGTGCTTAATCGATTCTTCAAGGGCCACGTACATTTTCTTATGGACCTCATCCATATGCTCATTGGCATCACACATTTTCTCTGAAAGGACTGCTTTCATATCAGAGATGGGCAAGTCTTTAAATCGTTGAAGAAGTGGAGCTTGCATTGCCCATTCTACTGCATCTTTAACCGCGGCTTCAATGGCGTCTGCAACCCCTTCATCGAAGTTAAGGTTCTCCAGCTTGTAGACACGACGCTCGAGGACGTTGATAGATTTAGGCAATTGCCTCTCAAGAGCTTCAATTCGTTTCACTGCCTTGTCGAGCAATTGATCAGATGTTAGAATTATAGGTGGTGAAGCCGGTGGAGTGTCCCTGTCATTAATTGTAACAACTGGTTCAAGTGATAGATCTTTAGCAGGTTCTGGTGGTGGAAGTTCGATTGTTAGAGCAGGTTTGGGCGGTGGAAGTGCGGTTGTAAGAGCAGGTGCAGACATCAGAGGGATGGTTGATGTGTCTTGCTGGATGTTGACCGTGTACATAGACTCAGCTTCCTCTTTCTCATCATTTTGCTTATAAGTCTCGGTGTCTGAGGGTTTGTCATTCAAAAACTGATCACCAAATGAGAAGTCAGCATCTAGATTCTTAAGTGAGGATAGAGATCTCGTAGACATGTTTGTTTCATCTAGGCGCCCGTGTTCTTCAGATCTTGACTCGAAGATCTCCTGTGGGTCTTTCTGTAGGACCTTACTTTTATCAACCTTATCACAAACCCAACACTCTATGCGTAAAACACGAACAACACAAACATATGCGTAAATAAAGAAGGAAAGATTAAGATGTTGGTGACTTGATGTTTATAAAACCGTGTATGTTGTGAGAGAAAGATGTAAACAATAAGTTGTATATTCCAAAGAAAACACACACACACACACACACACTCAAGCACACCCCTCAAATGACCATTTGAGGGGTATTTATAGTTGGAATACATGATGCCCTAAAAGGCTTTCTATGGGCTCGTTTGGGTTTGAGTTGGATTACATCATACATAAGGCTAGCTTAACTTAACTTATAACCAATTAGCTTAGCCCAAGTCCACGAGACCGTTGACTATTCTATCACGATATCTAACACACGTTACAAAGTTCCTAACCGTGAATGACCATCACTTCTAATAAAATAATTAAGGCTAAAAATCTCCCCCTAAGGGGTGGTCATTTAAATGATGCTTCACTTGATTAGGTCTTTACTTTTCTCGAGCTTGAACTTTGTGTGTAGACATAGTGTTAGTGCAAATATTACGATATTTACTCTATACAGTCTCGTTTGTTTTGATTGATGACAAACATGTAACTTGTAATACATAACGTAAAATGTACAAGTTACTTGTAATCACACTTTGTCTCAACATACATTCAACACCTCTCGATGTCTCAAGTCCTCGTATGTTACAACACAGGTTCGTACATGTTTGTTATGTGGCATTATGATCAAACCCATTAACAAATCATTTAGAATGTTTAAAATACATTTAGAGTCACTGAGTAGTTTAATAGGTTAACCATTCTATTTCGAACCTCATTTTACATGTTGCATTCACAAGTATTTCAAAAGGTAACTAGACATTTTATTAACTAGTTACATAATACATTTTACAAGTTTACCTTGATAAACCTTTAATCTAAAAATGGAAATACATGTTACATCATGTCATGCATCATCTTTGAAATCCTTGGAAGATCACTTGAATATTTTGGTTAGATTGATACTCAATATACCAAATGTGATCTTAGTAAGATTTGGTAATATCTTGGAAAGATTTGAAGAAAGATTTTTTAGATTTTGTGTCAGGCACCCACGGTACCAAATTGCATAAAGGACGGACCCCTTTAAAGGGATCCTTGGTCCGTGGACGCTCCTGTCCACTTTTGGCTATAAATAGAAGCCCATTGTTTTCCCATTTCTTCACCACTTCAAAGCAAATCTTCTCCACCTTCTTGCATACATTTAGATCAATCATTAACAATGTAGTAACACACATTAAACACCCTAATGATCATGATCATAATGCTTCTAACATTCATCTATTTTGTAAGCATACTCTTTGATCAACCAAGGAAATCTTGGAGATCTAGCCATCCCCACTCACCACAAGTTGAAGATCTATCACAAGAGGTTTAGGGAACTTGTGATCTTCATCATGAAGGCTTCCTATCAATGGAAGTTCATTTAGAAGTAGTTATTCATATCCATTAGACATTTGTGTCATGGATCATTAGTGTAAACATCATTGCATCATAACAACACTTTCACCAAACTAGATTAGATGGTTTATGTGTTTGTGCCATAAAACACAAGGTTTATTATGTTGGGCCATAAAACATATTGGGAGTGGTTGTACCCTTGTAAAAGAACTCGACATCTAGCTTAGTGTCGGAAATATTGTATAGGCGACGTTAGGTTGGTTCTACCTCGAACTAGAACCCGGTATTTAGCTTTGTACCGGAAAAAGTATAAGCGACGATTGTAAGGTTTTCTCCGCCGAGAAGGGAGCTTGTTGATTTAGTGAAGTAACTCTCGAGTTGGGTACTCGGGGAGTGGAGTAGGGCGGAAAGAAGATCCGTGACTGAACCACTATAAATCCTCGTGTTCGGTTTGCACTTTCCTTTCTTTATCTCTTTACTTTTATACTTGCACTATACTATTGTTTGTGATGTGGTTTGATGTTCATGATTGTGTGACAACTTGGTTTACCATGCTTTATATTAGTCACAAACAATAATTGGTACTTTCATATTATAACAAGCTTCATAAGCGATTTGATACTAAAGATCTAAAGTTTTTAAACGGTAACGTATTCACCCCCCTCTACGTTTCCACACATAGAATAGTCTTGATTCTTTGTTCCTTCATGCTTTGTGATCACATAATGTGGTTGTCTGCCATTGTCAACTTCGTTGGTTTGGTGTCTCCACGTCTTTCTCCACCATGCTCACACTTCTATTTGTCTTTTGGTTACCAATGATGTGGTTCTCGAGTCTTTAAACTTTGTAGATTCTTTGACATTGATGAAGAATCATCTTTAACTTTGAGTTGCCTTTGATTTTGATGAGAACTTTCATGTGTTGTTGGTATGAGCATGTGGAGAGTCTGCACGATCAATCCGCTCCAGAGCTTCCATAAGAAGAAAACATAAAAACAGGTTAGTAATAAGCGGATTCCGGCACTTACAAGTTTGTATTTTGAGGGTGTTAACAGCATAGTGTGAAAACACGTCTCTAATTCTCACAGAGGCCGTTCCTGAACTGGAGTCCCACAAGTGAGATAACGCGATATACCGAAGTACATCTACAGTTCAGATGAGTTGCTGAAGTACACCGAAGCATCACTCCACGACTGTAGACCGTTTGAGACACACTAAGCGTAATCCACGGGGAGTTACCGAAGTGACCTGCTGACAGGGCTGCTTGATGTTGACCCTGGCAGGAGTTTCCATTCAATCACTGAAGATCACATATGTGAAACTTCTCATAAATGTTCTGGCAGATTGCTAAGACCTGCGTAGGACTCTAGAATATATCACTTGTGCCCTTATTGATGAACAACAAGCGATGTCATGTCAAGTGTTCCTATGAGATCTTTTGATGAATCTCATGGCTCTAGACTCAATAGTGCATTTTGGTTTTCCTAAGCGGAGACTAGGGAGAGGTTCTCCTTCTTTAATATCAACGATTTCTAAGAGAAGGTCGATAGATTATGTAGGATTCCCAGTGAGAATGAAACAAATCCTTTTAAGAGGAATTGAGTGGCTAGGAGTTTTAGTGCAGTGCGTCACTGGGTCCATGACGTCTTTGTCTTCAATACCAGTGTCAACTAAGTGACAACCAGTAGCATATGAATTGAACCCGGTTTCTGCCCTAAGGTTGATTATGGAGGGCTATTTCTTTTCACCCTTTTACATTACATTTCTTTTTGATTCTTCAACCCCTTCTTTCTCCTTTCTCACATTACTCCTTTTTTTTCAATCATACCTAAGGACTTCTAGTACTAACTATTGGTGGTGTCCTTGGGTAGATCCCTCCGGCTCTGGCGAATCATAGGACGAATTTCCTATTCTTAGTCACCTTATAACTCCATGACTATACCATGTTGCCATAAAACCTTTTCTTGAAAATCTCTCAGAGTGTTTATGATTGAAAACATGTTTGAGACACTTGAAGAGTTTTATATTTTCAGAAACACTCCCCCTTCACATGTGCTTATAAGTTTTGACATAAATCTGCACATAGAGGGTAGAATTTACACTTTTTGAATTGATTGACTTTAAATGAACTAGACCGATTCGAGACACGTTTACATAACTAGAGAACTAGCTTGAAATTATTACCCGTCCTGGTCAAGTCCATAGAAAGTTTCTCGAGATGGTACATTTACTGACTTTGATTCCCGTCAATTCATTGGTTCCATCTGAGTCGAGCTCATTTTGAGATTTAAACAACGATCATTAAATTTTTGATCACATTTTAATCACGTCTCCTCCCCCTCAAAAATAGCATATGCGTGATATTTTTGATATCAACGGATTAAACAACATTTTAGAATCTTTTGGGGAGACAAACGGATTTGATTTAAGCATGAATTTGGAACATTTTTGATTTATACTCCCCCTTTAATAAAGCATAATCAATTAAAGGGTTTAGAGGGAGTTATCTTGAGCACAAAATATTTTGAAATATTTTGAAAATCTTTTTGAACAATCTTGAAAAGGTGCTCAAGATTGTGCACTGAAGCGTACACTAGTGATTTTCATTAAAAAACACGAGTTTTGATTTGAAATAATCAAAAGTCATCATTTCGGTCCGGGTTTCGTACTGATGTATACGAAAGCCATTTTATGAAGAAATTTTGAGAAACGACATGTTTTGAAAACAAATTAAAGAACTCTCGCTCAAGCATCTGTACATGCCCGTATCATTGTTGAATGACATTTCTAGAAACGTACAGAATATCGATTATACAAGAGACATGTCGTGAGAAGAATATTTATGGATTTTTGATTTTCTATTGTTTTTGTATTTTTTGAAAGTTTTATATTTTTATATTTTGCTTTTGTTGGTTTTTCAAATTTTGTATTTTGTTTTTCAAAAATATTTACAGCGAAGCGTTTTGGAAAATCATTTTCAAGAAGAATCGAGAAGACGTTCTAACTCCTCAGGGGTTAGGCTTCGCATTCCAATTCGTCGAACTAAATCGTCAAACCTTTCTTTTGGAAGGGCTTTAGTAAATAGATCGGCGAGTTGGTAATCTGTCTTCACGAAGAATAATTCAACAGTACCATTTTCGACGTACTCTTTGATGAAGTGGTAGCGGACACGGATATGCTTAGTCTTTGAGTGATGAACAGGATTGCATGATATGGCTATGGCACTTTTCGAGTCACAATACATAGGTATTTTATCGAAAGTAAAGCCATAATCTGTGAGTTGTGTTCTCATCCATAGAACTTGAGCACAACACGCAGATAGAGACATACTCAGCTTCAGCGGTTGAAAGTGCAGTGCAATCTTGTTTCTTTGAAGACCAGCTTACTAACTTTTCACCCAAAAATTGTGCTCCTCCTGATGTACTTTTTGCTGTAACTTGATCACCTGCGTGGTCCGCATCTGAAAAGGCAATTAGATCAAATCTGGATTCCTTCGGATACCAAAGTCCCATGTGAATGGATGTCTTCAGGTACCGAAAGATCCGTTTAACCTCTTTGAGGTGCAGTTCGGTAGGCTTTGCCTGAAACCGTGCTAATAAGCAAACATCAAAATGAATATCTGGTCGACTAGTAGTGAGATACATGAGAGAACCAATCATGCTCCGATATTTCTTCGGATCAATAGGTTTCCCAAACAAATCGGCTCCAATTTTTGGTGAAGTTACCATTGGTGTTCCGACCGAGTCACAATTATCCATACCATGATTTTTCAAAATCTCAGTTGTGTATTTAGCTTGATTTATAAAAATTCCACGAGGGGACTGATGTATTTGTAAACCAAGAAAGAATTTTAGTTCCCCCATCATGGACATTTCAAATTTGCTTTTCATGAGATTTTCAAAATGTTTTGAAAGATTCGGATTAGTGGACCCAAAAATGATGTCGTCCACATAAATCTGAACAATCAAAATGTCATTTTTGCATTTTTGTGTAAACAAGGTAGGATTAACTGTTCCTTTGGTGAAATTTTTTAGGATAAGGAAAGAGGACAGTTCGTCATACCACGCTCTCGGAGATTGTTTCAAACCATAGATTGCCTTTTTGAGTTTGTAGACGTAGTTTGGATGTTCCAAGTCGATGAAGCCTTCTGGCTGACTCACGTACACTTCTTCTTTCAGAGTTCCATTCAAGAACGCGGTCTTAATGTCCATCTGATAAACCGTGATGTGTTTGTGAGCTGCATAGGCTAAGAATATCCTGACTGCTTCTAGTCTGGCTACCGACGCGAATGACTCCTCGAAATCTATCCCTTCCTCTTGTCTGTATCCTTTGGCCACAAGACGAGCTTTGTTGCGAATTACAGTCATCTCTTCATCCCTTTTGTTCTTCCATAACCATTTGAGATCAATGACGCGAATGTCAATTGGTCTTGGAACCATTTCCCAAGAGTCATGTAGACGGTATTGGAGAAGTTCCTCCTGCATCGCTTCTATCCATGCGGGTTCTGCCATTGCCTCGCGAATGTTCTTTGGCTCTATCTTGCTAATTGAGCAAAGGTAAATGCACAAGTCGCAATCAGTGGCAAGTTGGCGCCTCGTCTGAATTGGCCTTGAAGGTTCACCAATAACTTGTTCAATTGGGTGGTCTTTTGTCCACTTCAGAGTAGAAGGATACCGTTGGTTATACGTATGCGAGTTAGATGGTTCTCGTAAGCTTGAGGAAGATTCAGCTGATTCCGTAGCAAACGGGTTATCAAATAAGTCTTCATCTAACCTTGCATCGTTTTGGTTTAGGTTTTGCTCATCAACTGCTGGGAGAATGGGTGCAATAACTGTAGTAGATGTAGATGATGTAGATGGAGTTGGTGCCTTGGTTTCGACCGTTGTAGATGCATCTTCTGTTGGTGGTGGAGGATGATTTTGAGCGGGTGCAGCGGAATGATGGTTTGATGCATTTGTCGAAGTTCCACCATAGTATTCATCGAACATTAACTCGAAGAAATTCTCCCATTCTTGTTCTTTAGGATTGTCAAACGAAGTTGATTGAACTCTTTGAGGTATGAGTCCTGAACTGATGTGTCCAGAAGTCTACTGGTTTAGTGCGGGTTCTAGAGCGAGTCTCTTAGAAGCCATATGTGAAAGTTCATCAAATTTCACATTCATCGTCTCCATGATCCTCCTAGTTCTTCTGTTGTACACCCTGAATGCCGCCGAGTTATCTGAATATCCAATGAAGATTCCAATATCACCTTTAGCTTTCAATTTACCTAGATCTTCTCTGTCGTTCGTTGGATAGCACAAAGCGCCAAACACGTGAAAGTGAGAGATATCAGGTTTTCTGTTGTTCACAAGCTCATACATGGTTTTATTGAATCTAGGATGGATTAGTGATCGGTTCTGAGTGAAACAAGCAGTGGCAACAACATCAGCCCATAGAAATAACGGTGCACTAGAATAGATTAGCATTGTGCGAGCAGCTTCCACAAGAGTTCGATTTCTTCTTTCAACTACCCCATTCTGCTGTGGAGTTCTAACAACTGATGTCTGATGTGTAATTCCAACATCTTCAAAATAAGCTTTTAACTCCTGATTAGTGAATTCAGTGTTGTCTGTTCTTACAACCCTTACTGGAGTTTGAAGAAGTACTTGAATTCGTTTCAGAAAGGTGATGATGATGCCTGGTGCTTCGTCTTTTGATCTCAGAAACCTAACCCATGTATATCTTGAATAATCATCGACGATAACAAGAATATACTTTTTCCCATTAATGCTTTCAACTCTCATTGGGCCACATAAGTCCATGTGCAACATATGCAACTTTGCTTCCGAACTAGGTACAATTTGGGTTTATATGATGCTCTTTTGCTTTTTCCTTGTTCGCATGATGGACATAAGTGATCCTTGGTGTATTTGAACTTTAGAAGTCCGTTGACGATGTTGTCTTTGGCAAGATTGTTGATGGTGTCAAAATTAAGATGGGATAACCTTCTATGCCACAACCAGGACTATGTTCCAGATGCTCGTGTCATAAGACATATTGGTGATGAAGAGGCCATTTGATTGATGTCGATAGCATACAAGTTTGTATTACGATTCCCAGTTAAGAGATCAGTGCCATCCAAGTTTCTAATGAAGCAAGCATTTTTCCTAAAAGCAACCTCTAAATCTGCATCACAGAACTGCCCGACTGAAAACAAATTATGTCCCAACCCTTCGACATAGTAAACCCGAGTGATCAAATAATTTCCAAAAGGTAGATCTCCATAACCCATGATAGCTGCTACATGATCATTTCCGAAACGTACGGTTCCCATGAATTTCCAGACGAAATTGATCAGCAGCTTCAGATTCCCGGTCATGTGCTTGGAGTAACCCGAGTCGACGATCCAAAGTCAAATTTCGATAACCTGCGAGTAACAGAAAAAGAATATTTTGGAAACCATTGTGATTTTGGTTGAGGTAAAATCCTGATCACACTCAAAGAGGTTTGCTACAGGGAGTTCTGGTTTATCACTCATTTTACCATTCTGGAGTGTGAAAGTTCTACCCGTGGGTTCCCAAATATCATCCCTAAAGTAAAAACTATGGTTCTTGTCAGTAGTGAAAATCCTAAGTTTTGCAACTAGTCTTCCTACTTGTTTAGCGTAAGATGTTTTTGGAACGTTCTTCTTAACAGGCTTATCATTCACATTCGTAGAAACACAATCATCTTGAACATTAATTAAAGATTTCTTGCAAGTTAAACAAAGAGATTCAACAAATGCATTAGACTTATCAAGTTTCATAGGTTCAGTACATTCAGATGAAATGTCTTTCTTATTCAAAAGCGGTAAATTCCTAGGGTGTTCTTCTACTTTCTTCTCTTTATTCAAGCTACTACTCCTAGAGGTAGTCGAGACTCTATTGTTCCTTGTATTGCTCTTAGGCTTTAGTCTGCTGCTCCTAGAGGTGCTTTCTAGTCCTGTAGAAGGTAAGGCACACGCATTAGGATTCACATTTTTATGAAGGGAGGTGGTTTCAGCTTTCCTAGTCTCTTTAGAGTGCTTTTCTAAACTTATGTCGTTTGTTCCATATGTTTTAGATGTGGAGGCAGACGCATTAGTGGTACTCATCTTAAAAAGGCCAGGTGCTAAAACTTTTGGTTTCTCGATAACCGCTTTTCCTTTATCAACATTATGTTTAGGTAGGGCAGGTGGAGTGACTGGTTTTGATGAAACATTTTTCTCATTGACTTTTGGAGGAGGCATAGAAACAGACATTTTTGGTTTGGAAACCGGTTTGGGAACATTTGCTTTCTCCGCAGTCAATGGTTTTGTAATCACAGTATCCACTGCCTTTCCTTTTTGACATTCCAGCTGAGTCCTCAAAAGATCATTTTTCACTTTCATGTCATTGTAGGCACGCTCATACGACAGTTTGTCATACTTGCATTCCTCAGTTTTTCGATCAAGTTGTTTAAAATATGAGACATTTTCTTTTTCAAGTTTTTCAAGAGCTTTTTCATATTTTGAAACAATTTCGGAGGTCTCAGACTGGAGTCTTTCATGATCTTCAACAAAATATGTTTGCAAGATGATGGACATAATATCAGTAGTCAGAACATCTTCGAAGAGAGAATCATTTAATTTTTCCAAAACGTTGATGTGTGCAACACTTTCATTAGCTTGCTTTACCAGGGATTTATGGTCCTTGACAAAGTCAGCTGTTTCTTTCAAAAATGCTTGTTCAAAGTGAATTACCCTTGAGTTGATGTTTTTCAGCTGAAGGGCAATTTGAGTTTCAAAAAACTTTTTCTGTTCATTATCAAAACTATTAAACCAGATGTTTGTTGTAATATTGGTTTTAGTTTTAACAGTCTCTTGAAGATATGCAATTCTCGTTTTCACATTTTCCAAAATACTTCTGGCATCACTTGTGTTAAAAGGATTGTTGGAAGACATTTGTTCAATGTTCGAAAGAGATTTGGAGACAACAACTGGTTTTGAAACTGATTTTGAAACTGGTGTTGACACTTTGTTTGAAACACTTGGTGTGGTGGAAAACGTTGATAGTTCTTTATGAGAAACAAACGAAATACCATTAATTTTGTTCCATTTGTTATAATCAATTGGTTTGATTTCCGAATGTTTTTGTTTCATTTTTGATCTACTCTCCTCAGATAGTTCCAACGTTTCAAGAGAATCATGAACAATTATGGATTCATGCAAAGGTTTGCCATTGTTCAACACATTCCGTTCTTTCTGAGCTTTCTTGAGGAAACAAGGAGGTGAGTTACCAAGAGCCATTTTATGCATAGTATGAAAAATCGGATTTACTTGATTAGAAAGCATCTTGTTTGTTTTAGCGGAATGACCCGTTGTAAGAAGCAAATTGTCCAATTTTTTGATAGTTTCATTTTTATCCAGAATTTCATCAAGAAGAGAATCTTCTCGTTTTGAAAAATCAGCAATCAACTGTTTCTTCTCTTTTTCAAGATCAGAAAACAGTGCTTTTTGTTTAGAAAGTTGGTCATTTAGTTCAGAAATTTCCTTGTTTAAAGATTTTATTTTCAAGTTCAAATTCACATCAAGTGTGTCATACTTGAGTTGCAATTGTTTTTCTCTTAAAACAGAATCTCGGTAACCAATTTCTAATTCTGATAGTTTGTTTGTATGAAATTCAAAGGCTTTGGCGTTCTCTTTGTAACTCTCAAGCTCAGCGGTCAATTTAGCATTCGCTGCCTTAACTTCGCGATTGACCGTTCTAACTTTCTCAATTTCAATGCCACAGTTATTGATTAATGATTCAAAGTAAGCACGTGTTTCCTCATCAGTCTCAGTATTTTGTGCCACACAGCCTCCACTAGGATCCACATCCGGAGTTTCAGAGTTAGTATTGCTACAACTCGGATTGTCCAGGTATGTATCATAAGTAGGTGCTAGCGTCACAGAATGCTGTTCGTCATGAGTAAACACATCAAATATGACATTGTTATAACATGGATCAATGATTGGTACCTCAGATACTGCGTTGGCGTCATAGACAGGAGGTGCTTCAGAGTCAGTGTCGTACTTAGTCTCCTGAAGATTTGCCATGAAGATGCAGTTCGCATTGATTTCCTCGAGGTCTTCCAAATCATCCACAATAGCGAAAAAATCATTTTCCTCAGCACTTAACTGCATCCCTGCTTCTTGCTTCTGTGCTAACAACATAGCTTTCCGAAGAAACTCAACATTCTTCTTGTGCGGCTTAGTAGGACAGTTTCGTGCCATGTGACCCACTCCTTGACAGTTATAACACTTAACTTGATTACCCTGATTCACATTTCCATAATTCCCAACGACTGGAGCTGCAACATTCCCATTCTGATTACCCACTGCTCTATTCCCAACATTTTGACCCATCTGATTACCCTGATTCGGAACGGCCTGATTACCCATACGAAATCCAGTAGCATATCCCTGCTGATTCCCAATAACTCTAACCATTTGTCTTTGATTACCCATGTTCACATCCGGCTGTGCAATTTGCCTGTTGCGAGTGTTTGATGAAATCCTTTGGTTGTTGTTAGTTGGTGTGGAATAGCGACTTCTGAATGCTTTACCCAATAAAGAAAATACCTGTAGCAAGGCTTCTTCTTGTTAGTTGCAGGATCAGTGATTCCTTGTTCCTGGTATTGTGGATACTGTTGTTGTTGAAGTACTTGTTGTTCTGGTGGATAGAATTGTTGTTGAGGGATAACAGCTTGTGGTTGTGGAATGTATTGCTGCAAGTTGTTGTTGTTAGAAGATGATGAAGCTTGTTGTTGTGTATTCACTGAAGGTTGAGTCTTTGCAATAAGTGCCAATGGATCATGATTCTTTGCCAATCTTTCTTTCCTGACTTCATTCACTTCAGCTTGGTTTTGTTTCAGAAAATCATTTAGTTGATCAAAGTTCACTTGATGTAAGTCTTTTGTTTGGTTGACAATAGTGACATATCGTCCCCATTCTTCTGGAAGATTGTTCAGGAACTTGATAATTTAAACAATAGTTCTGGGTGCTAACTTGTTTCTGATAAGCTCATTCATCAAAGTACAAAACCTTCCATAGTAGGATTCAATGGATTCTCCTGGAGTTGAAGTGAACTTTTCCCATTCAGTTAGCAGCTTGTTCTCCATGTCTTGTTGACCAATTTCTGTTCCATGACAAAGCCGTCTAACACGTTCCCACATATCGAAAGCAGTTTCACAGCTGTCTACTGCAGCAAAGATGTCTCTTGGTAAACCCAATTGGACAATATGAATTGCCATGTCATCTGCATCGACTTGTTTCTGATCCTCTTAAGTGTATTCTGATTCGTTTTGAACACGAGAGGATGGTGGGATGGGAGGTGTTGCATTAGAATTTCCAGGGATTTGGACTTGTCGAGGCTTGAAGGGTCCATCCTGAATAGATTTGATCATCAAATTTCCATTAGGTTTTGTCTTGATGTAACGAAGCATTTGACTTGTCCATTGAAGATAACCACCTTTTTCCAACATAGGAGGACGGTTTTCGGCACCGGCTGCATGAATGTCTTGTTGAGTTGCCATTGATGTTAGGATCCAATATTTATTGTGTTGATGATTCGGGTAGTCTTGGATGATCAAAATACATGTTAACCATATTTAGAGAGAGAAAGATAGAGAGGGTGTTCTTGCTAGAGACTTGGTTCACAAATGTTGAATGTTAGATTATTAGAAGCACCATCCCTTCCATCCATGGAAGGGGTATTTATACTTACAAACATAACGACCTCCTATCGGCCTGTGGATCAGGTATACAGTGGGTAAAGACCCGTCCTTCCTCCATGGTGTTGCTCAAAACTAAACTACGCTACAAACTAACTAATAAGCTACTAAATAATGTAAATAACGACAAGTCTACGAGCTAACTTATGCTAGATCATAATTGGGGTGACCGACACTTAAACATGGAATTTTCTAATTCCTAACAATCTCCCCCTAAGGGAGGTCACCCCATGAAATACATTTTGCTTCCTAGCATTCTATCTTTGACTTTGTTCTTGAGCTCGTAGACTTCAATTCTTCAATTCTGCAATCTTTGTGCTTAAGCAGTGCTTCTTCCAAGTCCGCATAGATTAGTACTTTAAGTGGAGGCCTTTGAACTGATCCACATCTTTGATGATCTTCGAGCTTTCATTGAGATCATCAGCCACAGTAAATCTCTGGATCACCCTTTATTGTGTTGCCATCATGTGAAGTTGTGACTTTCGGACCGACATGCTCACACTTTTGAATCATGACATCTTTCCATCAGAGTAGCGGAAGCCTTACTGGTTCATGATATTTGCAGCAGCGAAGCAGAAGCATAGTATGAAATATCAGAGCCAGTTTATGTAGATATGCACCAGTCATGATTTCTTCAATTAAGTGTGGTTGCTGTGAACATGCGGCTTTGGATTGACTCCTCAATTCTGATCAGCTGCAATCGTCGGGGTGTACCTGCATACGACAGTTAGCAATAAAGCGCACGAAAGTGTCTTTGATCACTTTCGTTGAATTGAGGTACACGGCCCACGGTTCCCCGTTCAGTACAAGTACTGCCTTTGATCAGGTAGGATTCCTAAGAATCTCCTTGACAGGGTTTCGCAGCTGTTCTAGCTGTTCTCAAATCGGAACGTCTCAAAGAAGACAACACGGAGTGAGTGAACCAGCAAATTGAGATTTACTGATTGATGAAAAATGATTTGAAAAACAATCGCGTAATGCTTGAAGAAAGAGTTTTGCAATACGACGAAGGTTTTATGAGAAAGATCAATTTTCAAACAAAATACTTTTTGTATTAGAGAATGAGTACACATTCGACGTGCTAGCGAAAAGAAGAGATTCGCACATCGAATGGTTTTTCTAAAAGTATTTTTCAATCAGAGATACTTTTTGAATTTGAAATGAATACACATTCGACGTGCTAGAGAAAAGAAGGTTTGCACATCGAATGTTTTTCCAAAAGTATTCGTCAATTCCATTCCTGGACCAAGGTTGATTCACGAGTGAATCGCCCCATCGTTTCTATCCAGTTGTCACAAGTTTGATCTTTTGAAAAGATCTCACATGTCACCCACCAAGAGCTTGTATGATGTTGGCTCTAGAAGGATTTCCATCTTCATCGTGAATACTTTTACATACCACTCAGATGTTCTGGCAAAACCACAAGGATAATGCGTAGGACTCTTAAAATATTCTTACTTTCCACATTGTGTGAAACAACAAGTCTTCAAGAATTGAGTGTCCTAATGAGATATTGTGGATGATCTCTTGGCTCTAGACTCAATAGTGCATTTTTGGTTCCTTTGCCGGAGACTAGGGAGATGGTCTCCTTCTTCAATATCAACAATCTCTAAGAGAAAGTCGATAGATTATGTAGGTTCCCCGTGAGAATGAAACAAGCCATTTTAAGAGGAACTTGAGTGGTTTGGGAAGTTTTAGTGCAGTGCATCACTGGGTCCATGATGTCTTGTCTTCAATACCAGTGTTACCTTAGTAACCACCAGTAGCATATGAATTGAACCCGGTTTCTGCCCTAAGGTTGAATTGATGGAGGGCTATTTCTTTTCACCCTTTTATCATTCATTTCTTTTTCATTCTTCAACCCCTTCAGTGCTTACCGAGACTTCATAACTAGAACCTTGTTGGGTTTATTCCAGTACTAGCTCAGTCTCAGTCTGCACTCTTCCCATTCCTCATTTTTCTCCTTTTTTAAATATTCCTAAGGACTCTACACTATCTAGTGGATTGTCCCTGGGAAGATCCCTCCGGTTTTGGCGGATCGTGGGAATGAATACCTAACCTAACCATCCTTATAACTCCATGCATAAAGTAAATTGGTCGGTCTTTTGGTATTGTTCTTTCCTTCATGAAACCAATCGAAAAAAACATTTGGAAAAACAATCAAGGTACTTGTGATACGAGATCAAAGCATTTTGTACCTTAATAGTTTTGATCATTTTAGAAATGCTCCCCCTCAACATGTGCATATGATTTAAAATTGTTTGGCACATGGAGGCAAGAGTTCTTTGAAATAATTTCTTTGAAATAATTTCTTGATCACAATTTCTTTAGAAAAAGCCATTTGAATTTCTTTGGTAAAATTCTCCCCCTCAATATGTGCATAGGATATTTGAAATCATTTTATCACATAGAGGCAAGAGTTCTATTGAAGCACAACCACGATCACAAAAGCCATTAAGAAAACCATTTGAAAACTCAATCAAGGTACTTTATAAATCACTTTAAAAAGCTTTCGTACCTCGATAGTTTATTTGCTCCCCCTCAATATATGCTTCAAGATTCGAAAGCTTTTAGCACATATGAGCGAGCAGCGTGCACAATTAAATCAAAACGATTATCTTTTATCAAATTTCATAATTAAATCACAAATTCTCCCCCGATCAAAAATATCAAACCCTTTGAGATTTGTGATCCCAACTGATTTAAATCATTTAGAAAAATTTGGAGAAAGACGTGGCAAGATTCAATTTTGAAAGATGATAGATAAGGACCATTTTAAGACATTAAAGATTGTTAGTGTCAGGTATGATAGTTTTTAAGAGATCTTTTAAGTAAAACAAAACAATTTCACAATCAAACAAGAACAGAAAAAATTTCATTTTGAAAGACCTTGATTCTAAAGAAAAAATCATACCATGACATAACATTAAATCTTTAGATCACCACTTATATTTGTACAATCCGGACTTTTATGAAGCAATATTGATTGAAAATAATTTATTTTAAATCACTCTCCCCCTCAATCGATGACCGAAGTCGATAATTGAGTGACTTAAGTTTTGATAAAATGAAGTCCGGTGATTTTCAAAGTTTAGTCCAATATATTTTCAAAACAACATTTTTCCATTTTCAAAACAATTTAATTCAATATACTCAAAAATTGTTTTAAAATGGTATCCTGCACAAAGATTCGTTAGGTGGTTGAGAAACTTCTGTTGTTGCTGTAGGGCTTTGAAGAAAAACCGTCTGCATATGCAGTGAGACTTCTTCTTATGTTTCATTTTGAATGCCAACTGAGGTCCAATTAAGCTCCGTTTCTTCAATCACTTAGAAGAAAACCATCTGCTGATGCAGTGAGACCTCTTACGTTGCATTTATGCCAACTCTCCATAGAAGTCCAATTAAGCTCCGTTTCTTCATTTGTCAACCCAAGATATCGTTACCCTTTCCTTGCGGCATCCGATCATGTTCATTAGTGGGATCCGGATCGGGAACATTCTTATATACCAATATACCTGCATATGTTAGTGAACACACATACAAATATATGGTGGTCGACAACACCCAAACAACAATCGACTAATAAAAGTCAATCCAACATATCAATCAGATCATGTAAGGTATGGGTATAATGTGTTTCTCAAACTCTAATCATCTAAACCTAACAATCATATCCTAGAAACCTAGTCCTTCAACATAGGCAATTATATTTTTTCAGATAAGCACGTAGGATAATTAAGAAAGTCCGTTAAATGATATAAATTTGAAAACATTTTCCCCCTAAATCAATGACTTATTTTCTGAAAAGATTAAAAGCGCTGAAGTCATTGATTGAGTTTTCAATTTTCACAAAAACTCTGAATCTGATTGTTTTTAAAGCAACTCATTTACCACCATTTTTGAAAAACAACAAATATTTTTCTGAAGAATTTTAGACGGAAAAACATTTGTGTAGGAACAGCAGTCCTTCGACATACTTTCCTCAAATTGTTTTAGGATAAGTGCACGAAATATTTGAAAATTGTTTAGCGTAGCACTTTCCTTTCTTTAAGAGCGGGTTGCTATCTGAAATAATAGCAAACCATGGTTTTAGCACGGGTTACAGTCTGAAGTAACTGCAAGCCATTTGTTGAAGCGCGGGTTACAGTCTGAAATAACTGTAAGCCATAGTTTGTGACATGTTTTGGAAAGAAATATTTACACCTCCTGCTCGAACTTCATCTATGGTCCCGTGCCATTATTGAATGACATTTTTAAGACCGTAGATGTTATCGATACCAGAAGACATGTCTAGGAAAACATATTTTTTGGTATTTTTGAAATTTTCTGATTTTTATGGGTTTTTGAAGGTTTTATATTTTTCTATTTTCTTTTGTTGGTTTTTTATATTTTTGTATTTGGTTTTCTGATAAGTATATACAAAGATAGAGAAGATGATATAGTTAAAGAAGATGATGATACGAGTACCGAGATGAAGATATCGAGCAGCACGTCGTAGAAGATAGAAGTCATCAACTCTTAAACATTCACCACCAAAGCTTCCAGGGCTCTTGAATCGAAGAAAGAAATAGAACCATCTGAAAGTGAGACTTTGGCAGCTTCCCCTCAAACCGAAAATCCTATAGCTGAGCAGATTCGAAGCTCTATTTCAAGCTTGCCTTAGCCAGGTGCACAGAGAAGCACACCATTATCATAAATTCCGCTGCTCCTTTCAAGTATAATCACCGTGATTCTTCGTTCGAGGTTATATCATCAACAAGAAGAACAACATCGTATCATCCCACACATAAAACAATCTTCTCAAATTTCCTTTTCAACTGACGTCTGAAGCGATCCATTCCAAAAGGTGTCAAGAGAACAATTCCCCCTAGTAGTTGAATTGATGCAGTCAGTCTCTTTGTATAATGCTCAAGAACTCTCCCGAATACACATCATGAGGGTAATGAAGAACAACTCCCCAATGTTCACATCTTTCGTCCCTGATGAATGTGTATGAAGCTCAAGAACCCGAAGTACACCAATATCCAAGAACTCTCCCAAATACACATCATGCCCGGAAGGAAAACACCTCCCCAATGTTTGTGGTAAAGAATGGCTTTCTTCCCTGATGATCGTGTATGAAGCTCAAGGACCCGAAGTACACACATTCCCCAAAGAGAGAACAACCGATAACATTGAAGAAGCAGGCCGAATCACTGATTATCTCTGCGGGTGACAATCTCTGCGGATGTCAACACCGGAATAAGTGATTATATCTCTGAATCACAGATTAAGCCCTCAAGTAAAACAGCTGAGCATCCCCAATGTACACAATTCTCTCTCCCCTGATGATTACGATAACATCGAGATCATTACACACCAATGTACCTCTTATATCTTCAGAAACATTCTCTAACATCTCTTCCCCCACATAGTTGAAATAAACACAAAACGCCATGAGTCAAACCTTAAGTTTCTCTGCGGTAATGACAATAGTCTTCCCGGGATATCTTCAATCACTTAGAAGTATTAAGCTCATCAAGATTACTCGCGTTTAGTTACGGGTCTCCTTCCCCCTTGCTAGTTTTGATACTTCAGAATCAGCAACACTTTGTAAGCCCGTATACTAGAAATTTGTTGAGAAGAACACTTGAACTCTTGTGGGAATCAACTTGCTGAAGAATATGAGCAAGTCTAATTGGGGCTTAAATTCGACATATCACTCTCCCCCAATTAGTGCTCTCCCCTAAACTGACAATCTGTATGATGAATGACCAGATTAAGAAGAAGTCTTTTGATAATCAACTGCAACTCGTCTTTTAGTCTTCTAACATGTAGCAGAAAATGTAGAATAGACTGTAGACTCGACCTTCTTCAAGATTGTCCAGTTGGGGAATAGATAGTTAACATCTTCAACTCACCAAAACAAGAACATCACCAAAAAGCATCCCAATCAACTTACATCTTGCAAATCCCCTTAACTAAAATCCCTCCCAATCAAACAAGAACAGAAAGATGTTCATCAAGGAAATCAGCAATCAGGCCGCAACGAACACACGATATGGTAACACCAAGCAAACAATCACATCAAACAAGAACAGAAGGTTGTTCGGAATCATCATGTTGATGTGCACGTGAAGCATTAACCGGAAGCACTTTGTCAATAACCTCATATCAGCTTGTGAAGATGTCAACTAACGGCTCTTAAGAAGAAACTCCATGTGAAGATTACCCGATAAGAAGAAGCTCGGTTCTTACATGAGTTTAGAGCCGTATGACCATTTAAATTCTCAAATAATAATCAACCATGCAGTAATTTCACACTTCTTCTCCCCCTCAAGAATTGCAAACGGAGTTGCCATTCTTGATTAAATAAGTGAAAATCATCCGAATGTTCTATTCACACTTCTCTCCCGCAAAATAAGCACATGATGTCGCCATCTTCATTATAATCGAGCAAGTGGAATGAGAAAAACAATCAGTGGTAGCCCGGTTCACTTGATGACTGAAGCGCATGGAAAAAGTATGAAGCATGTTGATGAGAATGGTCATAATAAGAAGATTTCTCTTCTTCAGAAGATAAAGCGCACTGAAGCGTACACTTTTCTTTTCTTTAGAGAACGAGGCTTGAACTGTTGTGTTCAAACGTCATTATCTCTCTCTTTTCAACTCTCTTAGCAAAACATGTAATCATCCCCATTATCATTCTGTAGGCTCTTTGTCGTGACAGCTGATGGAGAAAACCCAATATGATGAATTTGACCCTGAAGTAAACTATCCCGAACTCGTGACTTAAACTTGCACATATATAACAAAGAGCGGTGCCGAGACTTCATGCCCATTTGAATCTCTAAGTACTCTATACTCTTCAACCAACCAACCATCGAGTATAAGACGTATATCACCTCTTGAAGAATCCACAATTGAATGTGACACTGAGCACTACAACGTAACTCCTTAAAGTGATAGTTATTTTGTGGTGATACGAGCCCAATTCCCCCAAGTGGTAAAAGAAAAGGTAAAAGATACCCAACAATAACTAGATTTCCAAGTCTTCGTTTTTGATAATAAGCTCGAACAAGGATCTTGAAGAATCTTCATCCAACCATCCCCGATACCTTCAGATACTAAGTACACTTGCCCGTGATATTTCACTTTAACCTCAAATAAATAATAGTGAATTAACTCCGTTGTCACATCTTGTTAAAAGCTTAACTCTAGCCTCCTTTGTCCTTAAAAGTGAACTTTGATAATGGTTTCATCCCGACCATGGTTAAAAGCACGTAACCCCGTAAAACCATGTAATAACCAAACTGCCATGACGAATATCCAAACACACATCCAATTCATGAAGTACACCCTTTTATCCCTTCTTCGAAGCAGAAATCGTAGCACCAGCATCAGAAAGATCCAGAATTACACTTTCCCTTCTCCAAGATGGTTCCATCATTACGGGATTTTACAACTCTATGATTTAAACCGAGAAATAGTATCTTTCGCGGGATTTTACAAAACCAAGAATAAACCGTAAGATAGATCCAGAAATGCACTTTACTAATACCATGATGTTTCCATTGTCACGGGATTTTACAAGTCTGTGATTTAAACCGAGAAATAGATTCTTTCGCGGGATTTTACAAAATCAAGACAAAACCGTAAACAATGTCAGCTTGAATGTGTTGTGACAATATTGGTTTTAGTGAATATCTGTTTTAGGAGAACATGCAGTGGTTCATCAACGGTCCATTATTCAACATCAACAACATCATCAACCATCCAATAAACACTTTGGTAAACACATCATTCACGCTTATGTCGGCAATAGCAATGACAACATGGTGTAGTAAACCCGATATGCCAAACTTGATCATGAAGTGAACTTCCCCAGTTTTGTTACTTAAACTTGTACTAATCCTCGTGAAAAAGAAACGGTGTACCCAATGTACAAAACCTCTTGACATTCTCAACTGAGTGAGACACCGAAGTGATAGTTGCGTTGTGGGTAAAATGAGAAAGAATGACAACCGCAACTAAATAGCCAAGTCTTTATCACCCTCTGTAAATGCCCAAACAAGTCATCTTCGCGGAAGGGTAGAAAGAAAGAAGACGAAATAAGTAAACGCGCCCGGAAAACCTCACTTCAAATCCAAATAAGAGATACCGTCCAAACATCCCCGTAGTTAACCTTTTTCAAATATGAGCTCAAGCCGCAACATAATATCCTTCATGAAAATGTATAAACCAGAGTACCAATCAGCATATCACAACGATTCTCATCATCACACCAAATCTCATTATCACAAATCATTGCATGTATTCAAGCCCGCTTTCGTTCCAAAAATGAAAGCCTAAGTATTTTATGATCCAAAACTCGGTCACAATATATGCCCCGTAAAATAATCACTCCAGCCCATGAAATTAGTTCCAATTCCAAAGCCGTCAAGCCCAAAGAATCAAACCTCATAACCCATCGAATTTCATCATCCAATCTCATATCATCAAATCTCATTTTCACAAATCTTTTCATCACATAATAATTCAAGTCCGGTCCAAATAACTGTTCAACCCGATCCGGTGAATGTCATTTCTTGCAATGATCATCTCATGCATTCATATATCTTTGTCATATAACAAATTGCAAAGAATTTGACCCGGCTCCAAGTCCAATTTAAAAACCGGTTGAACCAACACTTCAATACTAAATCAATAATACCGTACAAAATCCTGTAATCATTTTTCAATTTTTTCGCTCAAGCCGTGAATTTTGTATCCCTCCGTGAAAATTTTACCATACCAAAAATACCAAAAAAAAACATTCGGACAACATTATAATCATATTAGTCCAATTTCCTTAACAAAATATATATCCGTTCCAATCCTTTATAATACACAAAGCACTACAGCCCAATGATCGGATCAATGGATAGGCCCAGTCCGACTACAAAGCCCCGGTCCAACTCAATGTATACACGGCCCAAATAATTATTGTCCGATCAAAACAAACGCACCTCAATTCACTTAACCGGGTATATATGAGATATAACACTTCACTTTTACCCTAATTATACTCATAATAACAAACCCTAAAACATATTAAAAAAAACGCCTACCAACTCTCTCTTCTCCAAAAGCTGATCTTATCTCAAACAAATCAAACTACTTCAATATCCAAAACATAAATCTGCCATCACCTTAAACGCAAATCAAAAATCAAAACATCTCATTCATCACATCCTAAACTCACGGACAACAAACTCCCTTCTTTCAGCACGAATGAAGAACCAAGGCACTTGACTCTTCAAGATCCGTTGGGTCTCGGGTAGGTTTTGTGGTTTGTTGTTTTCGATTTGTTTGTTGGACAAATGTTTTAGACCGAAACAAGAAAAAGAAATAACATAATAGTTATCTTCTTTATCTTACAAATTTCGGATATTAAAGATAAAGTACAATCTTTTTTAAAAAATCAATGATGATTATCTTCGTGTAATAGACCTTTAGAGGTTTGCTATAACTCGTTAGTACCACGAAAGAAAATCTGAGATTAATTTGATTTTAATTTCGTTTGAGTCTTGATTGTTTGATAGTTGAGGAGTGGATGAGAGGGTTATGGGTTGAGTCTAGGTCTAGGATTTGTTGTGATTGTTAAGTGATATAGGATAGGAGTCGAATGAAACATGACCATCTTCTGTTTAGACCAGGACTGATGAAGTTATGGCTGAGGTCGTGAGTCATTTTGTATATGGTGTTTGTTGTTGTGGTCTTGGTCTTTTCTTCTTCTACGTATCTGACACAAGTAGCTAAATCATTTTTACACAACTCGCCACGACCAACTCGCCACGACTAAGTCGCCACGGCCAAGTCACCACGGCCAACTCGCCACGGCCAAGTCGCTAGGCCAAGTCGTAGCGACTTGTAAAGACAAGTCGCTATAAAAAGTGCAATGCATCTGGTCAGTTTTGAGTCAAATCGCTAGCTAGATTTTTTATGTTTTTCGATGAGTTTTCCGGCTACTTTTCCGTTCATCTTCATGATAAACCCAGAAAAACATGACAAACTTCACAAATGACCCATTTTGACAGTTAAAAATCAGACCAGATACAAAGTTATCTTGAAATAGACTCAAAAGGACTGTTTGGACAAAAAGAAAGCAGATATCTTAGTTAAAAAATGTTATCAGATATATTGATATACCACATGGACCAAAATAAATGACCAAGACAAACATGTAAAACTATATGACATCTTTGACCAAAAATTAAGGATACAAAAACTGTAGAGAATAGTTGCCATGAATACCAATGAACAAAAAAATGATCCGAACCACAAGGATAGAAACAATATCAAACCATGATAAGAAAACCACACAAATCAACACAACACAATAACCTGGCTCTGATACCAATTGTTAGGATCCAATATTTATTGTGTTGATGATTCGGGTGGTCTTGGATGATCAAAATACATGTTAACCATATTTAGAGAGAGAAAGATAGAGAGGGTGTTCTTGCTAGAGACTTGGTTCACAAATGTTGAATGTTAGATTATTAGAAGCACCACCCCTTCCATCCATGGAAGGGGTATTTATACTTACAAACATAACGACCTCCTATCGGCCTGTGGATCAGGTATACAGTGGGTAAAGACCCGTCCTTCCTCCACGGTGTTGCTCAAAACTAAACTACGCTACAAACTAACTAATAAGCTACTAAATAATGTAAATAATGACAAGTCTACGAGCTAACTTATGCTAGATCATAATTGGGGTGACCGACACTTAAACATGGAATTTTCTAATTCCTAACAATTGATGAAGGTATGTTATGATAAAGTTGATGTAGGATCGATTCAACGATAAAGGAGTTGTGTTTCAAAAGATATTGCCGTTTGAAGTTTTTCTGAAAGTCGTACTCGTAAACTTTGTTCTTAGGCGTAAAAATTTTTCTCCCAAAATTTGAAATTCACTATAAAAATCAATTCTAAGGTCGTATAAAAAATTTGAGTTATGACAATTTTGACGTCAAATTTGACCGAAAAAATTTGAATTTGGGTCCAAAAATTTGAATTTTTGACCAAAATTTTCCAAGTTATACCAAAATTTGAATTTCGCGTAAAAATTGAACGTTTAGTCTCCTCAATTTTTTTTTCTTTTTTTAAAATAAAAAATAAAAAATGAAGAGCTTAGGCGTAGACACACGAAGTTACGAGTAGACGATGCTTAGGCGTAGAGATTGTGCTTAGGCGTAGAGATAACTTACGCGTAATACCCAAGTTACGCGTAACAATAGAGTTAAGCGTAGACTAAAAACTTAAATGTAGAATTCTTATGCGTAGGATTTACTTATGCGTAAGACAAGCTTAGGCGTAAGAAAATACTTATGCGTAAGAAATTATACGCGTAAGATTTAGCTTATGCGTAAATCTAGGGTTTTGCCCAAAAATCCTTTACACTATCACAGTGTAAAAGATATCCAAAAGTCGAAGTGTTCCACAAACTTATCCAAGTGAGGGAAGCACTGAGTCACCGTTATAGCTCGAAGAAACTGCACAAAACTCTTATGCGTAGAAACTTATGCGTAGAAATAGGGTGTTGACTTTTCTTACGCTTAGAACTAGGGTTTTGACCTACGCGTAAAAAATTTCCAGTGATTCAAACAATTTCTCTTGCACAAACAGCCTTAAAAACACACGAATAACACAAAAATGTTGACCTTTTTCACCCAAAGTGCTTAGATAGCTTATGCGTAGAAATGACCTACCCAATTCGTACGAGTTTAAAACTGAAGAAGAATATGTAAAGCTTCGAAATTTTTGCAAAAAACTAAAACTTTAGCACCAAATAAACCTTAAACCACAAGAATCTTGAATTTTTAAGTGCAAAAATTAAAGTTTTATGCGTGTCAAAGATGTATAACGAGAGCTTTGACGCGTACAGTACCAAGCTTCAAAACAAACACAAACACTCCTAAACCATTGTTAGGCGATTGATACCAATTGTAGGACCTTACTTTTATCAACCTTATCACAAACCCAATACGTTATGCGTAAAACACGAACAACACAAACACAAACATATGCGTAAATAAAGAAGGAAATATTAAGATGATGGTGACTTGATGTTTATAAAACCGTGTATGTTGTGAGAATAGAAAGATGAAAATAATAAGTTGTATATTCCAAAGAAAACACACACACACACACTCAAGCACACCCCTCAAATGACCATTTGAGGGGTATTTATAGTTGGAATACATGATGCCCTAAAAGGCTTTCTATGGGCTCGTTTGGGCTTGGGTTGGATTACATCATACATAAGGCTAGCTTAACTTAACTTATAACCAATTAGCTTAGCCCAAGTCCACGAGCCCGTTGACTATTCTATCACGATATCTAACACACGTTACAAAGTTCCTAACCGTGAATGACCATCACTTCTAATAAAACAATTAAGGCTAACACTTTCATTAGCTCATTTTCTTCATTTACTGTTTCAAGCACTGGAACCTTCTCAGTAAAAGGTGCTGTCTCCTGACTTTCTGAGTAAGTGTCACAAGGTGCAAGTGTATCTTCCTGTGTATCGGACACATTCTTTTCCATTCTAGTTGGTTCTTGAGCGGAAGATGATTTAATGCTTCTTTTCTTCAGCTCAAATTGGGTAGTAGTTTTTGGTGGTGGAGAAGAGATGGTCAGAAGTATATGAACTGCTTGTTCTGCTTCAACTCCAGCAATCCCTTTGCCATTGTCTTGAGTAGCTGGTGTGGTTTGTTGTGGTGCTGATGCTGGTTCTCGTATCACAACTCCACCTACTGATGGTCTCTGAGACATGTATACGGGATCTAGGCTTTGTTGAATACCTTGTTGAAGTGCAGCCTCATCTTCATCCATTAAACTCATTTGTCTCTCAGAATCCTTGGAACCTTCATCTTTTACCTTGCTGGCTTCTCTCTTTCTTATTTTCTGCTTCTGTGATGAAGTGTCAGTAGATTGAGATCTATCACGTCTCTTCTTGGGAAGTGCGGCATATGAGGTTTTAGAAGATGATTTAGTGCTAGAAGTAGACTTTGTAGACTTGGGTTGTGTGGGATCGGGAGCGTCATCAACATTGGATCTGGATGCCCTTTTCTTGTATATTCTGAAGTAGTCAGTCTTCTTAATATCATCTGTGAGAAGAGCATAAGGAATTGGCATTCCAAAGATCTCTTTATTAACACCTCTGGCAACATATTTGAGGTTACCAAGTACAAATTCATCACTAGCTTTATGGAGGACTGACTCACTCCTTGGATTAAAATGATGAGTCTGTTGCAAGAACTGAATGATAAGCTTCGAGAATCATGTGCTAGGAATTACAAGTTTATGTACTTTCTTCCTTCCTTGGGCTTGATTCTGAACATTTGTTCTGTTGGTGATGAAAGTGTGCATAGACAACGAGAATTCTTCCCAAATACGTTCCGTGACATCAATGTTCACCCCTTTGTTGAGACCCTATAAGATTTGCAGAATAGGTGTCCTCACTTTATCGAACCCTGAGGTTTTTCCAGATAAGCATAAGTTGAGAATAGTAGTAATGGCTCTCCAAGGTTGATACATGTGTCCGGTGATGATATCTGAAGCCCTTGTTACATTAACTTGATAACCCAAATCATTTAGAAAGTCTATTAGTTCTTCCGCAGTAGGTGGAGGAACAGATTGTTTAGTAGGGTCACATGGTGTGATTCCTAGGGCCTTACTGAGAATGTCAGAGGTGATTTTAAATCCCTTAACATCAAGCTTACAAGAATAAGTGGCTGTGATCTTGTCCCATGTTATGGTGTTCCAAAATTGTTGTAGGTAAATGGAAGGGATCGTGCATTGCTTGGTCAAAGCACTAAAGAAGTTAGTGTTTTTCAGAATATCAATAGCAACCCTGAAGATTGGATTTTGTTCTGTTCTTTCCATGTCCACATAGTAGTTGCTTTTGCCAATCTCTACCCATTTATCTTCTGGAAAAATTTCGTTGTCTGTAAGAACTGTGGGTGGAGTAGAGGTAGCAAGGTTCTCGGATGAGGTTGTGTTTACCATTGAAATTCTGTAGAAACACACATACAACAACAGTGTTCGAGAGCATGTTAGGTTAGACATGGTTAGCTAAACAACTTCAATGCAACCTCATGACGTAAGCACAATGAGTAGCATACATGACAGATTAACAAAAAGCAGATTGAAATACTCAGAAAATAGGTTAAGATGCTTTAGTAATTCTCAGAGTAACAACTCATTTTGACAAGGTTTTCTAGAGACAAGTTACTTGAGCAAAATTGTTAAAACTAAATTGCTTTAATAGGATTTCATAAGACAAGTCGCTATAATGGAAGTGTTATAACAAGTCGCTAAGTCAAGTTGTCAAATCAAGTCACTACAAGAGAAACCAGATACAAATCGCTTTAACAAAAGTGTTATAGCAAGTCGCTATGATCAATTTGTCAAGACAAATCGCTACAAATAAAACCAGAGACAAGTAGCTATCATGAAAGTATTATAACAAGTCGCTTTAAACAACTTGTCAAAACAAGTCGCTATAAGAAAAACCAGTGACAAGTCGCCTTTGTGAAAATATTTTAGCAAGTCGCTACCAAAAAAATACAAGGATAAGTCGCTACTAAAAAGTAGCTACAAGTATCACCCTATTACATAACAAGTCGCTATCAAGAATGTTTAAAACATTGACAACTCGCCATGAGGAATATATAAGACAAATTGCCACCAAGAACAACCTGCTATGTGATAAGTCGCTAACAAGAACACGTAATGACATATCCAATGAACACTAATCACACAAGCAAATGAGACATCAGTCATGACCAAAAGCACTACAACGATTGAATATCACCACGACATAATCATATACATAAACGCGTAACAATCATCATCCCAACAAACACATAAACTTTTTACAAAAAGCGCACAAGGGAGACCATAAATACACACGAATGCACCATCAATTCTAACTCAAGAAACCCTAAATACAACCAATCGTATATCAATCACTCCCTATTAAACAAAAACCACAAACTAACCTAAGTAAGAGATTAATTGTCGAAGGTAAGTCGTTGTGAAATCTGTTGAAAGAGGTGCGTTAGAGAGGGTATTAGGCATAAAAGATTCGAAACAAACACATTAATATCAACCTACCACACTCAAATCACTACGAGACCGGTCCCGTGAGAGAGAGAGATAAGTATTTGGAATTTTGAAATTATATCAATTGTGACAAGTCGCTAGGGCTTAAATACATTTCTACGTTTCAAAAATTGACACATCCAGTCCTTGTATTTGGCCTAATTGAATCAACTCGCTAGCAAGAGGTTATGCAATGTAAGACAAGTCGCTACACCTTAATCGAGACAAATCTCTACACCTGATTAAGACAAGTCGCTACCTATCTTAGTATCACACATAAATTTGTACTATTGACACTTTCAGCCCTTGTACTTAACAAATTGCATGCAGATACGATGGATAAGTGACATTCATGTAAAGAATATGACAAGTACCATATAAGACATGCAGCAGCAAACAAGCAAGCACATTACATACATTAAACACTCATGCAGAGACAAGTTGAAAGATTCTCCCCCTCAATCAATGTCACGAATTAAGAATGAACATTGATTGAATTAAGAGTGAACAGTGATTGAATCAATGTCATGCAGAGACAAGTTGAAAGATTCTCCCCCGCTTGAAAATAGAATATATCTTTTGTTCGAACATCATCTATGGACCCGTATCATTATTGAATGACATTTCTAGGACCGTAGATGTTATCGATTGTCACAATTCTCAAATTCCGGTCATTTCTTAAACTCAATATTCATCATATTAGTTCATGCATGATTTTTCATTTCACGTTAAACGCATAATTTTATATTAAATAAACGTTATCGCGTGAGTTATTATTTTGAACATTTAAACCGATACTTCCAAAAATGATCCCGATATATTTTTATACTTACATTTAGTTATAAAAACTATATTTTGAGTTTACCTAGTGTTTTAAATTTATTTTGTATATAAATCGTTAAATTTATATTATTACGACGTTTTTCTTAAAAACTACACGATAATTATTATATCACTCAATTTTTACAAGAAATGTATTTTTACAATTTTTATGATCTCATTATACTTTACTTGGACCTATTAAAAATTACTTTTACCTAAAACTACCTTGAATACACTAATGTACCTACAATTTTACAAAGTTACCTTTGCTTATACATTTTTCCTACACTTTTTAACAATTGTACATTATATAAAAGAAAAAAAAAAAAACATATATTTTGCAAATGCATCCCCCTTGGCCGACCAAGGGGTGATTGCATTAATTAGTGGGTAAGAAAATTTCTTTACTTGTATAAGTTCTACACTTCATCTATTTTGTACTCATTTTCATTCACAACAATCAATCAAGAGTTAGTAAAAGTTGTGTTTCTCTCTTTGTTCTCCTTCTACAAACCGGCCAAGCTAAGGTGATAGCAAGAATTCATAAAATTTTACAAGCTCAAGTTTAAACACTCTAGATTACACTCTTATTAAAGGTTTTGAAATAAAAACCTAGAGTGTTTAGGTTAATCCTTGTTCTAATCACCTCATCATAGTAGCTTGTAAGCATATCACTTTCATTTTATATCTTTCATTTTCATTTCATATGTATTTCTTCATTTTCTTGGCAAGCATGCAAGACTTATTGTTGTTTATACCATTTTTACATTGGTTTTTAGAGTTTTATACATATAAGTCATCCTATAATTATTCCCTTGTTAATTTTTACCATATTTGTTGTTATTCAGAACGTACGAACGGTTCTTTTACTTCTTTATGTATACTTTACTTTTACTTTCTATATTTTACTTTCACTATACGAATGTTCGATGATACTACTCCACTAATCTTGTTCCTAATTGGATTTGTGAGATCCAAAAATAAAGTTTTGGAAATTATTCTCACATTAGATCTCACAAATTTGAACTCGAACATTTTAAAATACTTAAGAACGATAGTGGAATCGAACCGGCCAAACATCTTCCTCTTGTTTCTCTCTTTGTGTTGAAAATGATTGAGAACTAACTAACAACACTTACTTTTACTCATGTTTTATCTACTTCACATCTTGAATATGTTCATTTCTTTAAAAGAATGGGTGATTAATTACGTTAGTGGGGAACCAGCCGGTTCCCCCTACGTAAACGTTTTATATACAAAAAAAAAA